>QLNU02015003.1:49224996-49269588 GCA_006491805.2 Dysdera silvatica | reverse complement strand
TTTGCTAATTTATCTTAAAAACTTTTGATATCCTTTCCTGATAAATTATACTCGGGTTAGTTTTATGAGTGCAAACGATCAAATTCCGCTGAAATCGCGTCATTATATAATGGCAATAAAATCTTTGACAGTTTTTCGAATACGAAATTACGAAAACTCGATAGAAATCGAAAGGTATTGACAAATTACTTTAAATTACATGCTAATAACAATTTAATTTTTCCTTTTCTCATTACTGTCGATATTTTTCACAGAAAACTAGACAAACAGGGGAAACAAAAATAAAAAAAAATACGGAAAAAGATTTTTATTCTTTCTGTACACAAATTCAAATTTATAAATCACATGTGAATGAGAGTAAATATCAGCGCCGGCTCGTGGCGAAAATTTAGTGAGGCAGGAAATAATTCACCAAAATACATTAACCTACGTATTTACTCCACTGACAAGGGAACCTTACGAGAATTCAACGTCGGATTTTTTTAAGAATTATACACGTGAAAGAGGTCGTTAAATGAAGGATAATGGTGTAAAAAATATTCCGACTCATGTCTGAGAGCAAAGATGTAGCTCTTTGAAATTCCCCAAATTTTAGAAAAATTCGGTAGATTATATTGAAATAGTAGATATAGATAGTAGTAGAAATTGTACTGAAATAGTAGATTATACTGAAATTATTCAACTCGATATACAATATTTACTGATATATAGCTTGAGCAGTATAAAAGTTATAGAAATGTAAGAGAAGATCTATATTAAATTATTTTAGGCTTTGGGTTAGAAATGGAAGAGAATATATATATAACCGTAGTTTATTACGAGATTCTCTTCCAGAATGCGGGGATGTTGATAGGAAAAAAGGTAGAATTTTTATGGTTCTGAATTATGCTTGTTTCAAGGGATTCAGTTGCTGTATATCTTTGTCAAAGGGACGTGGAAACCTTGTAATAACTCAAGAATAGACTGAGCGTCGTTTTTACGTATTAACGAATAAGAAGTATTAGTGCCATTTAGGACTTTTGATTGGCCTCATTTGAGAAAATTGCGATACACACCTGGATAAAACTTGTGAAATTATCTGTTTATCAAAATGCTAGCCAGAAGGATATCTGGTGCGCCTTTCTTGTAAGAATTGCTTGCTGATAAGAAGCTCTTAATAATAATACTGAATAAGAATACTCTTGCTGATAAGAAGGGGAAGGGAGGGACGGACCGTACGGGTGCAAAGCCCATTTGACGGGAGGAGGTACAAGATTTCGTCCTCATGTTGTCCGTTGTTAATAACAATAATCTTAATTTGACAATAGCATAACAAATGAATAATAAGAACAATAAAAATAATTTTAGCGTTATTAAAATTCTAATAAATTGCGTTTACGTTATACAATGAATAGGGGTCTATCTACAATTTAATGGCAAGCATTTTACATTATAAGTGCGTCAATAATAAAAGGGCCGGCGCGGGCCTGGCGACTAGCGGGGCCCTGGAGCAGCCTGTGGGTCAGCATGGTCGTTTCAAATGTTAGAGAGTGATGAAAAGTTAGAAGTAAGAATACGAGCAAGGTTAAAATAAGAGCATTGAGTTAAAATATGTAAAATACTGATGGGTTCATTGCACATTTGGCAAATTGACGTCTGAATGTATCTTTTAAGGTATATTTTACAAAAATAATGTAAGAAGAAGAATATAGGTTTTAAAATTATCTTGCCTTTAGACCCTACCATTGCTGAGCTTTCATGACATCAAACTGCCTTAGCTAAGGCCGTACCTAGATGCTTTTACAAGGGGGGGGGGCTTAAAAAGCTACTGGAGAGGCTTAGAATTCGTTAATGTTTTGATGTATTTAATTAATATACAGTAAAATCTACATATAACGAACCGTATAGCGAAATTCTCTATATAGCAAAGTTTTGGTAAATCCCCGTGGTCATTACATATTGAAGTGTTTCTATATAACAAAATAAATTTCTATATAACAAAATAAATTTCTATATAACAAAATAAATTTCTATATAACAAAATAAATTTCTATATAACGAAATAAATTTCTATATAATAAAATTTTTAACGACCAAAACAGAAAATTAAGTGGTCACGACAGTGACAGTGGGTTCCCTAATATAGTGGGAATACAATACGCACACTTAAAACCATCTACTTTTAAATAGTTCGATGTTATTTATGCGAAACAGTCGTTTACTGAAAAACGGGATTTTAATCGTGGTAACATATTCCACTGTCCTGGTTCATGAGTACATCGCTTCCACCCAGCGAATTTTCTATATAAAGAATTTTTTTTTTATGGAACCATCCATTTCGTTATATGGAGGTTCTACTGTATTTAAAATATTAAATATCGAAGTAAACTAATGTATTTAACAATAAATAAATTTCTTAATAAAAAGTTTTCATTGAAAATTTATAAAGGTATACTAAAATTTAAAAATTCTATTATCTTTACTATATGAAATAAATTCAAATCTCTGTAAGAAAGCATGATGTGAACAAGATCTACAGGGAAAATCTTCTTCAAGTGCATTTTAACATGAAGGAACAATTTCCATTGCCGTGGACAATTTTATACAAAACAAGAATCTCAAAACAAAATTCTGCAATAATTTATTTTGAGGAAATATTTCCCAGGAGGAGCTCAGCCTACTCTGACCTCAGTCTGGATACGGCCCAGGGTATAGTTATCCTCGAAGTCTAGTTAAAAAAAAAATGTGCGCCCTAATATCAAAAGGGAAATGAGCTTGAGCTATGCTATCGTTCCGGGATGTGCTAAATTGGCTATTGAAACATATATTACTATTGGCTTCCAATCACACTTTGCAAGAAAATACTGGCTCCCCCATGAAAAGTAAACGTATTTCCAAACGCACATACATGAGGTACTTGTTGCTCGAATATACATTCATAAAAAATAAAAGTTGTTGATAAATAGCACACATCAAATACACAGAGAGCACACATCAAATACACTGATTATTATTAATATTAAAACATAATATTTAAATAGCATATACAGTGGAAATCGTTTATAACGAGACTAATAAGGGAAGGGCCCGAGCTGGACGACACAGATTTTAATGGGAGTGGTCTCATTTGAAAGCTGTCAAAAAATTGTTAGGCATATATTGGAGCGTTTTTCAGCATACGCCTTAATACAGATGTCAGGGGCCAAAGAAGGGCAAAATTTGGGGCATTTTTGAAGATTTCAAACGGCTGTATCCCGATTAAAATTTAGAGCTAATAGTTAAGTTTTGATGCATTGTATGCATCTTTCAAATATGTCGAATACTTGTTTCAGAATTTTTCGAATAAAACATTATTAAATGTTATTTTGTAATTTTGGATATCGCCTCTATTACTGCTATTTATCGAAAGACTTCTTGGCAGTTTGGTGAAATCAATGGCGATCTTTCTAGAAAGCTGGCTGTTTGCGTTTGTATTATTGAATACGCATAAAACATATAAAAAGAGGTTGAAATATAAATTCACACATTAAGGATACAAATTAATGATCGAAGATCATACTCTTTGTGGGAAATATCGTGCATTTATTGATTATAATCATTTAATATCTTTCTATACGAAGAGTAAAATCTGCGTTCAATAACTTGCATTCGTAATACCCCAAAAACTACCTTGCATCAGAACAGCGGACCACTCAGAATTTTACGAAGGGGGGGCAATGGCACACAAAACTTTTTCAAAGCTGTGTGTGTGTTTAGTGGTGGGGGTGGGTGGGGGTAGCGCTAACACCAAGAAATTCACCGAGAAATTTTCAACTGCGACGGTTGTACGTGCAACTTTTTTTTTTAAAGAGCAATATCAAAATAATTTTTCTGTTTGGTCAACCCAAGCCCTGGCCCTTAGATTCTGGGCACCATCGCTCCTCCCCCCCCCGTGGGTGCGTCACTGCGTTAGAGTGTACTACTTTCTTCATCATGTATCGCTCGGGGTTTTTTTTCCTTTTCTTTTTTTGAATAGTAAAAGAAGGATTACATTATTCTACAGAAATAATTTTTTTTTTTTTCCTGTTGTTATATTATAGGATGAGCATGTCGCATATGAGTAATTAATGTATATGTGTGTTTGAACGATATGAACTACGTTTATACGTTTTATTCAGATTGATATTAAGTTACAGAAAACTTGTGTAGGAAATTTTAACGTCTTGACAATTATTATGACTTTAGTTGCAAAAAACGTTAGTGAAATTCAATATTTGTTACTTACAAAAAGAAAAGGTTTTTAACAAGGACGGGACTGGCCCACCGGGCAACCGGGCAATTGCCCGGTAGGGCCCCTTTCACTAATGAATAGTGGTAATAGTTGCGATTATATATATTTGCAAGGTTTCAAATTTTTATTGAGAAAAATGAAAACGTAAGTTTTATTTATGATAAAAGAAAGTGTATTTGGTTTATTTATTTTAACTGCATTTCATACTGTTCAGAATACTTTCCAGAATTTAATATCATTGTTCTAACCTTCCTCCGCTCGCGAAACTAGACAGCAAGTAGATAGTTGGCAGATGTTACAATTACGAAGTAGAAATTAATTTCGATTGGGGCGCGGTATAGCCCAGATGCTCTTGCGCCATAAAAAAGCCAATCAATCAATCAATCAATCAATTTCGATTGGATGTATTTGGTAACAAAACCCATATAGCCTTTAAGAGAGAAAAAAGGTGGGGGGAGGGGTACTCTTTGCTTTAGAAGCACAACCAGCACAAGCAATTAAGCTAGAAGTGCGAGACGGATTCTCAGTTATTATAAATACAAACATAATACAAATATTTCGGCTTGAACATGATATCGAATTAGGTATAATAGCTTTGTGAAGTTAAATTGTACAGTAATTGGAGTAATAAAACTATAAAAGAAACATTGAAAGGCAGTTAAGTATCCGCAAATGTAAGTAGACTCTTTTTTTAATTCGGTCATTCTTTTGTGAATTATTATTTATGATCTACATATAAAAAGGAGTAAAACGAATTCATCCTATATTGGAGAAAAACGCTGTTTTTATATTGTATTGATAAGGATTTTAATGCACGCGCGGGCATTTAACTTTTTTAAATGGCGGGTGGGCCAATCGAGATTTGTTCATTATTATACATATATATAGGGCCCGATCAAACCAAAGTGAAGCTCAGGGGCTGGAATAAATTCGGGGCCCCATGCACTCGCCAGAAGACCGCCGGAGAAGGATATCACGTGAGCGATACGTCACTAGTACCCTAATGCTCAGACCTAATCCTAGCTGCTTATCACGTGCTGTTCGCTGTGATTTTTTTTTTTTCACACACATGCGGCTTCATAACATTCAAATCTGCAACTTGAATTTCAGTTCAGACATTTCTTTCATTGCGTTAAGAAGTTTTCTCCTTGTTATAAAACATTTTTTCTTGAAGTTTGAAGTGTTTCTCACTGGAATTTTTATTTTCGCCTATGACATTAAATCAAAGGTTAGTAATTCTCTTATACTTTACATACCGCATATAAGTCAGGAGCGAATCCAAGAAGGAATTTTGGGGAGAGGACTTGTATTGCCAACTCAGCAATTTATGATCGTTGCTGCTACTACGAAAGACAAGTTATTGAGTGATTAGGGAAGGGGATATTTCTCTCTCCCCTATTCCCTCCCCCCCGATCCCTCTGTATAAATCGACTGTTCTTATTCAGATCCCTTAAAAAGTTATTTATTTATTATTTTTAATTAAAAATTATCGATAATTATTAATAGTTATTTATTTATTATTATTTGCGAGGAAAAAATGCTTTTCACTTTTCTGAATAAATTTTGTAAATTAACTTATATACATTAAGCAGTGGCGTAGATAAATTTTCCTTCTGGAGTTCAGAAAGGAACATTATACAGAGAAATTTTCAAGCCCCGAAACCATTACTAAATGACATAGCTACTGGAAACAGCATACATGTACAATTAAAAAAAAAAAAAAAAATTGTATATATATATAAGACAAACAGTATGGGAAGAATTACCAAATATATGTTGTATTATTAAGCACAATATTTCTGGCCTGCAACACAGTTCAAATTCCATTTTGATGAATGTCGTAAGACCCCAATGACAAACATTTTTTAAGCTGGAGAAAAACTTTTTTGGGGAGTTTTATGGCGCAAGGACATCTAGAGATATACAAACATGGTACTTAAATTCTGAAATGAATTATTTTCCATATAATTCCAGTTTCCGCGCATAGTTTTGACTTCTTATCCTGCATTTTTTTTTAGTAGTAATACTACTCAGTTCTTGATTTTTTTATTAACTCGGGAGGAAGGGGAAATTGTCCTCCAAATGACGCCCTTGCTCTGGTAAGAATTGGGCCCTTCTGTGTAATTGCCCGGTGGCCTGGGCCCACCCAGTACGTCCCTGCTTAAAAATATAAAAAAAATTCTGATAATTTTTTTTTATTTTGATCAAGTAATACATGTTAAATTTTACTGCAAGAATATGCAGAAAAAATGCAAATGTTAGTCACTGAGTTTTCCGTAAAATGTAACTCTACTCTTACAGGTTCAGATGAGATAATGATAAGAGCAAGCCGGTTTTCAACATCTTTCTGGAAATATCCTCAATGATTTCGCCAAATTGCTAAGAAGTCTTTTGATAAATATCAATAACAGAGGCGATGTTCAGAATTGCAAAATTACATTTAATAATGTAATTTTGCAATTTATCCGAAAAATCCTGAAACATGTATCCAATATATTTGAAAGAGGCATACAATGCATCAAAACTTAATCTTTAGCTCTAAATTTTAACCGAGATACAGCCGTTTGAAACCTTCGAAAATGCCCCTAATTTTGCTCTTCTTTGGCCTCTGGCATCTATATTAAGGCTCACGCTGAAAAACCCTCGAATACGTGTCTAACAATTTTTGAGAGCTTTCAAATGAGATCACTCCCATTAAAATCGGCGTCGTCCAGCTCGGGCCCCTTCCCTTGTAGTAGGACCAACTGCACACAGCGGCGAAATCACTATGTACAAAAAGTTTTCTTTCTTATTCTTTCATATGTTGAACTAGGAATTTGTAAATTTTTCAACCTACGACCCTTTTAGTGTGTTTAGATTTTTATGGCGCAAGTCATAGTTACAAGAACTTAAGTGCGGGGAGTATGACTTGATTTCCAAGGTGAAGGTACCACTTCGTGGCATTCCCTTCAGAACTGTTCCAGAGATTCTTCAGGCAGTAGACCGTTCCATTCGAACTATCAACACAACAGGCGTTGGTAAAGATATCGTACAAATTCCAGATCGATAGCAACGGGTTGTGCACTATGCGGGTGACTACATTTAGGGGCAGTAAAACTTGGTAACATGCATCCATTTTGTGTCCACTGTAAACAAATAGTTGTGACTATTAAAGTTCCAACCCTCGTATATTACATTAATTATGTACATTATATTAGTTATATATATTGCATTAGTTATGTACAGTGGTCCCATTTTTATTACATTTATTACAGTTTTATTACATTATGTACAGTGGAGTCCATATTTGAATTACCCCCCCCCCCCCCCGTGGGGCGTGGGCCCCACGTTGGGAACCACTGATCTAGACCCTTGGGCAATAGATCTTGATGAGCCATAAAATTCTCTCTATCTACAGCGGATAGCTTATAACTTACGGATGGTCTGCTGTAGGACTCATCGCATAGAAGAATTAATCAACAAATTAATAATGATAATTAAAAAAATCCGTTCCTCAGAGGTAACAAAAAGAAAAGGTAAATAAAAAAATGTATGGTTATTTTATTTACAGTTCTTTCTGGCAAAATTTGGGGGCCCCTTTTGAAGTGGGCCCCTGTGCGTTGCGCAAGTTTGCTCCATAGTAGCTACGCCACTGGTCAGGACGCTCGCTTTTTTTCTTCGATAAAAAAGAAAAAGCTGAAGTTTGAGCTCATTGTGTGGGTGGCAGAAATGATTAATCAGTTTTAGCAGATTGAACAACTACGACACCAATATTGGAGAAAGATTAAGATGTATCTCTATAACAAACTCCTTGTTTAGATCGTTATCAGTAAAATGCTTTTTGTAATATTTTTGGATAGTCATTCATGGTTTTTGAAATAACTCTTAATAGGAAACCAGTTTTGTATTAATCTGTCCACAACTAATGTTAGGGTCATCGGCATATGCAGAAAGTTCGTAAGGGAAGGGGTTATAGGCTCAATAGGAGGATTACAGAGCTACAACTCACATATTCCTATGTTAAATATACAAAATTTCATTGCAATGGGGGGTTACAACCCCCATCAACATCCCCTCTTGCCCGTGCGCGGTTGGGGCAACGAGTAGGAACATGGCGAACGATCTCCAACCACTCGGCGTCAACGAAATCAAAGAATGACTTCAACTCTCATCTTCTTTTTGTTGATATCGAAAAACGTCCATAAATTTTTAAGACGACCGTTTCAATATCCATCAAATGCATGTTTTGTGGCATTATGCAATATATGATTTGAGCAGTTTGGACTAAACATATTTTTACTTCTTGAAGCATTAATATAATAATATATAATTCAGATTTTGCGATTTTGATGGTTAATGAAATATACGGGAGAAATGGAATGTCAATACGGGAGCCGGAAGAATCTGAAAAAAAATCAGCTGAAAGACGGGAGAACTCTGGAAATTCAGGAGAGCTGGTCACTTTATTTCCGGTCAATATTCAAATAAATCAATCTGGACAATGCTAGTGGCGTAGACAGGAACTTCATAAGGGGGTTATAGGCTTAATGGCAGGGGTTACAGAGCTACAACTTTTTTTTTTCTATGTTAAATATACAAAATTTCATTGCGATGATGCTGTTACAACCCCAAAAACCCCACTGGATACGCATCTGGGCAATGCTTATTATTCTCGTTCGAAAAGCTTTTGAATAAAAACAGCACAAATACGGGTTTACTCGTTATGTACATAATGTATCGTAACTGGTACGTTTGCAAATAAGTCTAAAATAGCTAACAAGGTGAACCCACGGTGAGTGCCCCGCCGATTTTGATGAAATGTTTTGATGAAAGTAGAGCCAAAATAAGGAAATACGTGTCTCGGCATTCATGCCAATGCAGCTTATTTTCGGAGATATGAATTTTTAAAGATTTTGCATACTATATATGAGCTTAAAACACAACGCCCTCTACAAGCCAATCGGTAGCTTGGGCGGTAAGTTGTCGGCTCTTCGCGCCGTGTTTTTGTGTTCAATGCCTGGGGAAATCGATTACACTTTTTTTTTATGTATCCTTTTTACATGTTTGCTTATATATTTTTATTAGTAAAAATACTTTGCTTACAATCGGATTTTTTTCATAAACTTACTTTAATAAAATTCATATTTACATATTTAATTCTGTGATACTATTTTTCGCAGTTATAATTTTTACACGAATTTTAATTTTTAATTGAAGAGTTGTAAAGGTACAAAAAGTTTAGGAGTTAGCTGTAAGTTTTTATGTGAATATAACTTTTATAAAATTTGCGTACTCATTGTCAACCTGTGAAGGGATAGAATTACACCAATAATGCAGTTTTGTTTTATTTAAGGATTGAAAGATTTTTTTCTGAAAACTTTTAACAATTCCATTAAATAAAAAAGAAAACTGCGTTAATTCGTCTTATTTTGTCATTATTAGCCTTTGCAGTCATCCTCTATTAGCATCTATTATGCCTAATATTTTTTTAAAATATATTTATCTATTGTCAAATGCATTTTTAGTATGTAATATTTTATTTTATAACATATAAACATCATTATATTTTATAACATATAAACATCATTTTATTTTATAACATATAAACATAATTTTATTTTATAACATATAAACATTTTATGTGCATCTCATTTATATGCATTTCATTTATATAGAAACATTTTATTTTATAAAATGCAATCAATTTTATTTTAAAACTGACTGACGTGAACATATTTTTTGTGTATCACTATCGGAGGTGTCGGAATTGTATACTGGTACACAGTTTTGGATGATAATTATCATAAAAATAATAAAAACATAAAAAAATTCTACAACGTGAGCATTTTATAAATGAATTGTTCGAACAACTGATTTTCTTTGTCTAATATCATCTGGAAAACAAATACCATCTACATTTTCAAAGACTCTTCTTTCGTTTGTTAACTTTGCAACAAACCAAGAGTACTGTAACGTATTCTTGAAAGTTGGCGCCGAAAGTTGATTATAAATAAGTGAATGGATCTTCAAAGCATCTATCTGCTCGCGTGTTTAAATGACTATTTTCTTGTAAGATTTCAACACAATTTTGTAACCTTTTAATGAAATTTTTTACTTGACGGAAGAAGTACACATCACGAGGTTGACAGTATGGGGTACAATGAGGTGGAATTACTTCAACAGTAGAAGAAGAGGTGCCGTCGTCATTTGTAAAAACATTATTAAAGTGTGCTGGATCTACTTAACTACATAACAGGCTGGATGGCTACACCAAAACTTTTTCTACTTTTTAATAATCAACAATTAAAATTCGAGTAGAAATTATCACTGCCAATAAGCATACAATTAACATAACTACATAAATATGAATTTTATTAAAGTAAGTTTATGAACAAAATCCGATTGTAAGCGAAGTATTTTTACTAATAAAAATACATAAATAAATATGTAAAAAGAATACATATTAAAAAATTAAAGAAGTGACCGATTTTCGCGGGCATCGAACGCAAAAACACGATGTAAAAAACCGACAACTTTCCGCCCAAGCTACTGATTGGTTTGAAGACAGTGTTGTGTTTTAAGCTCATATATCGGATGCAAAATCTTTAAAAATGCATATCTTCGAAAATAATGCGCATTGGCACGAATATCGAGATACGTATTTCCTTATTTTGGCTGTACTTTCATCAAAATCGACGGAGCACTCACCGTGGGTTCCCCTTGGAAGTGTCAAAATGCGTTACCCTACTATGATTTAAAAGAAAAATATATACCCCACGTAAGGAATATCTGTTATAATAATCAAATTTACGCAGTCCTTTGGTCGTCGTTATAAACTATTTCCACTCCATATTAACGCCTTATATTCCGATAATAAAAAAAATTGAAACATTGTACTTAAATAATATTAACAAGTATATATATGTATATACAGGGATCAACAAATCTTGTCACTAAAGGTTTCCAGATTTTTGCAGTTAGCAATTAGAAAATCTTTTCTTACTAGCTTCTTACGTTTTTTGGATGTAGTTATGAGGCGGGCAAGTACTGCCAACGCCCCCTGTAACTGAGCTACAGGGGGCGCTGGTACTGCTCGTCACTATTTGTCGAGCCCTGTACATATATTACATTCGACTAATATTAACTTTAATATATATGTAGCTAAATTATATTTAAATAATATTAGAACATTAGAACCAAACATTATAATTGAAATGTATTAACTCTTTGCGGTCTCAATTAATTTTATTTATAATTTTGCAACAAATTTACATTAATATACACTCTTTGGAAGGAAAAAAAAAAAAGAAAGAAAAAAGAAAGAAGCACACTTAAAGAATAATCCGATCATCTCAAAATTTCGCATGCAAATTCCTTTAGATCAAGTATGCAAATGATTAAATTTTCAAAGCCAATGAGTGTTAACTTCGATCATAGCGCGCATTTCTACTGCGCAACTGGCATCGTATAAAAGAGGTAAAAATTGCGAACGGTTTATTTTTTCTCGTTGTCGGCGTTGCAGTTCCCTGGAGACGCCACCAGTAATGCCGTTACGACGTTGACGAGGACCTTATAGCCAATTTTACGATTTCAAACGTGGTCGCATAGTCGGGATGCTTGAAGCTGGCTGGTCCTACAGAGCAATAGGTCGCCACCTGCACCATACGGACACTATTGTGCAAATGTGTTGGCAGCAATGGTTGCCGCAAGGAACCCATCGGCGTAATAAAAGCTCTGGAAGGCCAAGGTGCGCAAATGTTAGGGCAAGATCGGTTGGTCATGTGACAGGCCCGATGCGACTGACCCAACGGCATCATTGGTCCAGCATCATCGGCGACCAGGGTCAGCGGTCCCAACCACCCTTTGTTTTACAGAGGTACACAGCCATTACCCCTAGTGTAATAGTGTGGCGTCAGGTCTGTAGCCAAGACGGAGCCAGCAGGAGGACAGCCCCAGTTTCCCTATACTTGGGCCACTTGTCCCATTGAGCTACCTACCTACCTACATGCGTGCGCACGCGTGTGTGTGTGTACGTATTAAAGGCCTGCAAAAGTGTTGCTGGTATCTAACTGGAAGGAGACATACGCTGAACGCATGTGACGATGTGTGGAACCGGCTGGGCCAGTAACATAGTGTCCTATAGAATCCGCCTTCCAATGGTACGGGCCGGGCTTTCTATTTGTGGAGCACATTAATATTAAGCAAAGATTCGACATAAAAATCAAAATGTCGCAGAGCTGGTGCAACAAGTGAAAAATGCCTGGCAGAATGCGTCGCAGGATGACATTAGGAATCTTTATCACTCCTTATCTAGACGTATAGAAGCATGCATCGCCTCGTGCTGGTGGAGGGAGGCCACCAACTGTTGATTTGAACATTCAATGTGCAATTCCTAGCCACTGATGGGTCCTACGGCCCTGAATATTTTTATCATTTCCTTACCTGCGTATGTGCTGGATATATATTTAATTTTAATAAAAACAGATAATTTCCTAATGGTGCTTCGTTTTTTTTTCCTCTATTGTTTTTTCTTCTACTCTCTCTCTCTCTCTCTGCAGTTTTATCTCTTTACTCTTCACAGCTTTCTCCCTCAATTTTTTACAGCATTCTTATTCTATTCTCTACAGTTTTATTTTTGAACGCTAATTAAAAATGAGGTAATTTCATTCTAATATGATCGAATAAAAAACAGGCAAAACGAAATTTGATGTTTAACACAATTGAGAATAGAACCGCAAAGAGTTTTTGACTAGAAGACAGGAGTTTTTACTACAAAACAATTATATTAAGGATTAAATAATAAAAACATGTTTTCAAAAACTAATAAGGTTAAAATTGTTTTACCTTTTTTTTTCGCGAAAATACTATGGATTTTAAGAGGTTTCCAAAAAATTAGTGTACTTTAAGCCTTTGAAACCGACTTTTGAATTCGACTCGTTAATTTTTTTATTTCGCACGTTCGTTATAAATTATATGGTTCGAGCTCTCATTAAAATCAAAATAAATTTTTGGAATAATTATTGAATATAAAATTATTTGAAAATATTACATCAGTGTGTAATTTTTTGCATGAAAACAATTATATTTCAACTGATTTTTCCACCCCATTTCCTTTCGTCCTTTAATTAACTCATTCTTCCTATTTTATTATTTTTTCCTAGACATTCTATTTAAATTATAAATTACACCTTTTACGCAAAATTTTTCATATGTTGTGCAGTGGCGGCTCGTGACTTCAAGAACGGGTGAAGCGGCCAGCTGAATTCAATGGAAGGCAACATTATGAAAGAATTCAACAGACGCATTAGACTTGGCTGGAGTGCATTTGTTAGAAACAGTTTTATAGTGAGGGGAAAATTGCCTTTATGCCTAAAAAGAAAGGTCTTCAACTAGTATGTATTGCCAGTTCTGTCTTATGGATCAGAGACATGGAGTCTAACAGTTAGAGCAATATGGAACTTACAGACAACCGAAAGGATCATGGATAGGTACATGCTTGGAATAACTAGGAGGGATCGAAAAAGAAACACTTGAGGGAGTGAGAAAACTAGAGTAGAAGACATCGTTGTTAAAGTAAAAATGCTGAAATGGTGATGGGCTGGGCATATTGCAAGAAGAACTGCTCAACGATGGGCAACGGAAATTCTGAACTGGATTCCAAGAGACCATAAGCTTCTTTAAAAATGTATTTGTTTTCTGTTAAAATTTCCATGAATGTTTGTAATTTCATATCTCTATACTGCTTATCCAGATATATGTGTTTTAATTCATTTTTCAATCTTTGGAGGTCAGTAAATATATTGGGGACATATACACATTTAAATATGGGGGGATATACACATTTAAATTATTTATTACTTCCGTAGGAAATTTATTGGAATACTATACAAATTTTGAAGTATCCATTAATGTAATAAAATGAAGCTTTTCCATATGTTGAAAACGTGTAGTAATTTGTAAAGAAATAGTATCTAATATTTCATAAAATATGAATTTTATATTTTGCAAGAACTTTATTTTGTGTGAGCGTCACTTTTTTTCGTCCCTCACGGTGTTCAGTTGGAACTGTTGTTTTCGAAATCACTAATTCGAAAATTTCCACGAATGTATCCTCCTTTCGTTTGCTGTTTAAAAGAATCTGCGTATTTTTAATTTGTGAGATGCAAAAATTAATGTCAAATGACTTATTTTGTAGTACATTGAAGAGAACATCCGTAAGTCCAAAATTATCGCTAAAAACAACAACCAAAAGTGAAAATTCAAAGTCGTTAAATATATTTAAATAGCTGACACTCTGCCTAAGCGAAGTTTGATCGGAGGTTGGATCGTTCATAATCTCAGTAAATACTTCTTTTAAAGAATCCCATTCTTTATTTATAACACTCAACATGTTAGAGTTTGATGTCCATCGCGTAATAACAGAAGTAGGAATTCGTCTTCCGACGACTGTATCGACCACGTGAGTTCGTTTGGCAGAATGATGAAAAAATGCAGGTATGTCGCTTACAGTTGCAAAAAATATGCGACACTGTGAAATGCTGTTGCAGCTTTGTTGTAGCACTAAATTCAGACGATGTGCCAAACAGTGAATAAAAACTGTATGTGGCGTTACTTCTTTAATTTTGGACTGAAGACCATTTAAGTGCCCTGACATTACGCTTGCCCCATCAAAACATTCTCCTATAAGTTTTGATTTATAGTTAAATTTTTCGAGGCATCTTGATACAAGGTTAAACAATGCTTCGGCAGTCCGATTGGAACTGACGTCATAAAATCCCAAAAATCTTTTCACTGACTTTCCACCAGCAATAACATACCTAATTATGATACTACATTGAGATTTTTGGACAATATCTGTGGAATCGTCTACTTGTATAGAAAAAAATGCAATCCTTTATTTCTTTTTCGATATGTTCATTGATATATTGCCAAATGCAGTCAATTATTTCATTCTGAATAGTCTTAGAATTGCCGGCAAACATGGGTGTGATTTTTCAAAAGTGCTCATGAATGTCCACAGGGCTTATCGAAATAAAGGTTTCTAACAATTCTTTAAAATTACCATGATTAGTGGAGGTTACATCTTTGTGATGACCACGAAATGCTAATTCTTGCTTCCCCAAGTAAAGAACAGCACGAATGGGCGGGCAATTGAATGAAACGTCCATTAAGCTGCATATTTTCGTTGAAGCGTTTAATATATATTGCCTAAAGTATTCTTTTAAAGCATCCTCAATACCACTTAAATTTTTTTTTAAGTTTGAAAAACATAATGTACAATCCACATGGTAAAAAAACCTTCATGTTTGTGAAGAGCACGGGTAACGTTACCAAAATCATTGAAACCACTCTTATTCCACACATTTGATTTAACACCAATGATTAAACATGGCATACAAAAAAGTTTATTTAAATAATAACTCCCACACAGCCATTCAAACTCCGAATATCACGAAATCTTAAAATGCCGATTATATACTTTGTCCTTTTTTTTTTTGCAACTTTTTATCATCGTTATTCCGCTTGGAAAATGGGGTTTCTAATAAAAATACATACCTGGTCATTTAAGGGAAACGTCATATTGTAAAGGAACCTATTAAGTTTAACCTAACGAATCAAGTAACGGAAATGCTGTTTTTCTAGGCGGTTTGAGAACTCCCTAAGCTTTTTCTAATCAAATTTTAAATTCGACAAAAAAATAAAAAAGAAATTAGAATTTAAATAAAAAAAAACTGCTCGACCATCCAATTTTTTTAGGGGAAGTGCCGCTTCACTCGCGTCACCCGACAAGCCGCCACTGATGTGTTTGTCGTAGCAACTAAATGTCAACTATCACTGTAGAAGCACATAAATATATAGATTTTTACGATAGCAATAGTAGCAATTCTCATAAATAGATAGTTGCAATTTGAAAGCACAAAGTTGCTTGCACTCTTTAATTGTACAAAATGTAATCCTTGAAACGTTATTTAAAATACAATAAAAAATAAAAATAAAATACCGCGTGACTTGAATTTTATTTAAGGTTTAATAAATTGAAAGTTACGGTTATTAGCTTGTGCCTTTTTTAAATTTTTACGTCACGCTGCCGCTGTTTCTTTTAAGACAATTTTGATAACACAAATTACTTTTGTAAAATATAGTTCGATAAGAAGTTTCCATCCTACATCATAACCTGAAAGCGCTGTTGGACACAATGAACTAGTTTTTTGTTTTTTGTTTTTTTTAGGCAAGAAAACACTTCGAGTCCCAGGTTTTAATTAAATCAAGGGCCCAAAAACAGTGTGGGTATCCAATTCACTAGGAACCCTAGACCTTGCCTACATTTGCTAGACGGCAGCTACGCCTATAGGCACCCCCAAAATTATATGGAGAGAGAAAAAATTCCAATTGAATAATGTTGTTGGACTACAGTTCCTTGTGGATTCAGTCTTCCCCCCCCTTTTACATAAGCCATGGGGGTGCAAGTGTACCCCCTTGGGGCGCCCATTGCTACACCCCTAGCTGAATACTAGATTCCTAATCTGGTCGGCTTCATACATTTATCTTAACATTCAACCAGGGCCGTAGCTAGAATAGTTTTGTAGAGATGGAGATTTGAAAGCTAGAGAGCGAGGCTTGAAATTCGTCAACATTTTGATGTATTTCATTAGTGCTTTTTAACAACACTACATATTTGCAATATGGAAATAAATTTTTTAATGGAGTTAATTAATTCTTAATACTGTACACTTGGACAGGCCTTAAAAGGTTCGAAATAACACATGTGAAATATATAATTAATGTTCAAAATTATTTACGCGAACAAGTTAGTTTCAGCAATAAAAACAAATTAGGGGATCCATTTATCAATAAGAAATATTGAAAACTTTAGTTGAATAACGAATTTTTAACGAAACAATACAGAGTTTCATCAGGAGATTCCATAACAAACAGTTACGGCATAAGCGTAATAAAAACCTTACGCCAGTGTCAAAATAACTGTTTGTTATAACGAATTTTATAATTTCAATGACGGATTGATTTTACAGTCGTTGAAGTTCATCAGTATCACACCATCTTTCTTATCCATAATTTAAAAAAAAAATGTATTTCGTATTTACAAAAGATGTGTATTTTGCATTTATAAAAAATGTACTTTGCATTTTATAGAACATGATGTACACAAGATCTGTGCTGCGAAAAATGTATTTTGAATTCATTTTTATCATTAAAGAATGCAACCTTTATCGTCATATACAATTTTATACAAAACAGCAAAATTTAAAAGAAAAATCCACAGTATTCTACTTTGAGAGAAATAAAATAAAAAAAAATATTTTACTAGGTAGTGTGTGGGGGAGCACACGCGTAGAGTTATATGGGACCGAGCCCTACCCACTTCCAATGATTTTAAGTAAATTGTAATTTTACATGTAATGCAGAAATGTTCATAATATGTGCTTGGGGGCTCAAGTGTCTTCAAAGAATATGTGTTTGAGCTTGAACCTTTTTCCTGCGCCAGTGGGATAAGCCACCACTAGCCGGCTCCACACGCCAATCACGCCAATAATAGTAATTCTTGGCGAGAAGCAGCAGCAATCGACTAAATTTTGATTTTCTTTACTCTTGCGCTAGTTTTTATAGCTACTAGCCTGCTTTAAAGGCTAGCATTACTTGAAGTGGCAACATCGCGAACTTGACAACCGGCTTCTTTCTGAGGTACGGATTCAGGAAATTGAAACGGTATAGCAGACAATGTGTAGGGTGTATTTATATATTCTTTGGGCACAACTTGGCTAAAAAAAAAGCAGAAATTTTTTTAAACCGGAGCTAGAATTTAGTCAAGAGGCATGCTCAGATTGCTGAAAACTCGCCCACATATCTTCAAGACCGGCTTTAGCAACAGGCGAATATAAACGATTGCCTAGGGCCACTGTCTAATTACGATCCCCCTTTAGACCTTTATTAATTACTGGATTCTCGAGCCCCTGAGTCCAGTCTCTAAAAGCAGTCCTTGTCACCAGTTCCAGTAAAATTTGCCAGGTATTTTCTAGTATCACAAAATTCTTTAAGCACCTTCTTCTGTTTTCAATTACCTACGAACACCTTTTTCATTTGACCTTGCCTTCACAAATTGGCGTATACAAGTTTTGGAAGTGGAGGAAGGGTAGTTAGAATTCCAGATTTAGTTCTCTAATATAGAAGCTGTGGAGAACTAATGTAACTTTTCCATCAGTTGGGGGGCAAGGGTGGATCCAGGGGGCGCGTCCCCCTCTGAGAATATCAATTTTACACTTACACGTTTCTGCGTTGGTTTTCAAACTTTACGGCCCTCCAAAAGTATTTCTCCGATTCACCCTTGGTTGGGGGCAAAATTTTAGCAACCAGTTTCGCTGAGTGTTCGAATGCTTTCTTCAAGCGTCCAGCAAAAACGTTAACAATTAGCGGTTCACGACCGAATCAAACTAGAATTTAACGAAAGAGGCACCCTGGGTCCTCTCAAAGGGCGCATACCTTGGATTTTCGGAGGGCGCAAGCCCTTATCTATTCGAAGACGCGAGTCGTATCTACCACGAGGGCGTATCGGCCCGGAGGCCAGCGAGCCAGTCCGTCACTGCTTGTGAACAGCAATATTTGACGCCTACTACTTCGCCCTGCACCGTTTACCCGCTCTCCCTTCTACAATGCGAAGGAAAATGTAGAGGGATTGCATTTCAAATGCAGTGTAAATTGCACGGATTTTCATTTATCTCATAAACTGCAGCTACCCCATTGAAGTCGAATTTGGAGAATTCGAAATTTGTTCGCTGAATCTTTTATTAAAAAAACAAAAACAAAAAAACTGTAAATCGTGGAGGGGCAGCAGAACTGATGGAGTTTAGATATAGGATAGATTTATCTTGTTTTAGACAAGCATTGATTGCATTTTCTATGCGCTCAAAAAATACAGTACAATAGCTCACAAATACCTAAAGAAGCAACCCTAAAACAATTGAAAATCTCTAGCATTTTTTAAAATACTGTAAATATGTAACATTATCGGGGACGGATTGGGTCACTCTGCCACCCGACTATTGCAGAGTGGGCCCATATCAAAAATAAAGTACGCCAATTGGTAAGTCCAGCAGGGTAAGTCAAAATGGGCTGTCCGTAACTGTCTCACTGACCCTATAATCGGTCACTGTCTGGGATAACAGCGTGGCTTTTGTGAACACTTTTTCTAATTTTACGTGTATCTTTTGTTTTTTTTTTATATGTCCGTCCCTGACCATTGAACCTAAATCTCTTTGAACAAAATATTTTTTTGATTCACTGAGCCGATATCGGGTTCTTCTTTCGCTCTACGGCTCAAAGACTACAGTGGTCATGCTGCGCCGGGACCTACAGTTTTCCGAGGAATCCGAACCTCTTAAGGCCTGGGGAACCAAACCCCGGACTACAGTGAGCAGTGCGATCTTTATGAGATCTCTGAGTAAGCGTTCTTTTTGCACTGCTGGGAGTCGAACCCGGATTAGCCGCGCAATAGGAGAACGCGTTACCACACTGCGCCACCGCAGGGCGCTCGAATTTTAATTGTTGATTATTAAAAAGCTGAAAAGTAGAAAAAGTTTTGGTGTAGCCATCCAGCCTGTTATGTAATTAAGTAGATCCAGCACACTTTAATAATGTTTTTACAAATGACGACGGCACTTCTTCTTCTACTGTTGAAGTAATTCCACCTCATTGTACCCCATACTGTCAACCTCGTGATGTGTACTTCTTCCATCAAGTAAAAAATTTCATTAAAAGGTTAGAAAATTGTGTTGAAAGCTTCCAAGAAAATGAGCAGATCGATGTTTTGAAGATCCATTCACTTGTTGACAATCAACTTCCGTCGCCGATTTTCAAGAATATGTTACAGTACTCTTGGTTTGTTGCAAACTTGACAAATGGAAGAAACGTTTTTAAAAATGTAAATAGTATTTGTTTTCCAGATGATATTAGACAAAGAAAATCTAGTTGTTCGAATAATTCATTTATAAAATGCTCACGTTGTAGAATTTTTTTTATGTTTTTATGATAATTATCATCCAAAACTGTATACCAGTATATAATTCAGACATTTCCGATAGCGATACACAAAAAATACGTTCACATCAGTCAGTTTTAAAATAAAATTGAATGCATTTTATAAAATAAAATGTTTCTATAGAAATGAAATGCATATAAATGAGATGCATATAAAATAAAATATATAGCATGCAAAATCTTTAAAAATTCATATCTCCAAAAATAAGCCGCATTGGCACGAATGCCGAAACACATATTTCTTTATTTTGGCTCTACTTCCATAAAAAACAAAAAAACATTAAAATCGGCGGAGCATTCACTGTGGGTTCCCCTTGTGAGCTATGTATAAGCCCAGTGCTCTTTCCCAAAACAGCCCTAAAGACAGCACTGGCATTACACCAGACTAATCAATATGTTTATTTATTAAAGCAAAACGCGGATTTGAAGACACGAGTTATTTGTTTATTTATTTTTAATTCGTATGGTCCATTAAAATTTTCAAATAAATTTTATTTAACGTATCAGAAACATTTGGAATCTTCGTAGTAAGTTAGTTTTCTCCCTTCTACGCAAATCGCTAAGAGATTCGAATCGACCTTTCGACTGACCTTCAAAATGATAAGATAGCGTACGTGAAGTGTAGTTTAGCTTTAATTTATACAAGGTGTGACTACCATTAAAATGAGAAATGTGATGTTGAAAAATATGATAAAACATAAAATGAGGAAATATTAAGCAGTGTCTGAAGAATTACATATGTTCAGCTTTTTATGCAATTATATTTTGTAACTTCCCTCCAAATACCTCATAGGCTCAAAGTTAAGGCCCCAACCAGATAGGGGGCCTAGTCCCCCCCCCCCCCGGAAAATATTTTTTTTTTTTTCAAAATAACGTATTTTAGAATTCTATTTAAAAAAAGTTTGCATAAAATTGTACATGACAATGGAAATTATTTTTTGACATTAAAATTATATTCAAAATAGATTTCTACGATAAAGCTTGTGTACATCATGTTTCTTTTTACTGAGGTTTAAGCCATTAAACCTCATACTATCCGTTTACTTACTTATTTAAAGTCATACTATCCGTTGTACTTATATAATAAGTACAACGGATATTATAACTTTCGTACAGCGCTATAAGATTTCAATGCAAAATCTTTCGCTTTCTTTTTGGTTTTACGGCTCAAAGACTACAGTGGTCATGCTGCGCCGGGACCTACTGTTTTCCGAGGAATCCGAACCTCTTAAGGCCTAGGGAACCAAACCCCGGACTACAGTGAGCAGTGCGATCTTTATGAGATCTCTGAGTAAGCGTTCTTTGCACTGCTGGGAGTCGAACCCGGATTAGCGGCGCACTGAACGCGGTTACCACCAGTGCCACAATTTCGCAGTACACTGCAAAATCTACGTTAATGAATTTCAATAACGCTTAAACGTGTTAGTCTATTTGTAAGACAGAATACACAAATACAGCACAAATACATCAAAACATTAACGAATTTTTGAGCCCTTCTCTATAGTTTATTAAACCCCCACCTTGTTTTTTAACAAGCGTCTGGCTATAAACCTAGCTCAAAGGTAATCCAGAATTCCGCCACCGGAATATCGCATTATCCTTCAGCATTCAATGCCTGCGACTTCCTTAAAGTGATTATTAAACGACCTTTCCAGAACAAGACCGGAAAGTGTAACTTCGTGCTCGGGATACTAAGCAGATGGTTGTGAATAGGGATTGCGCACATAAAGCGCCCGTTTCTGGCACCGTTTTCGCTCGTGAAGGGCGCCCTTCAAATGAGGCTCCTGACCTTTTGACAGCTAGTTATCTGGAGAGACTTGTTTGGCGTGGATAAGGCACTTTCAGCAAGGAGAAAAATGTGACGCTTTCTGCAGCAGTCTTCGCATCTGTCAGTTGTTCAGATTTCGAACCGTAAATTATTAGCTATAGCATGACAAGGTGATAGAAATCGACATACATTAACTAAAACAACAAACTCAACATATATATCAACTAAAATTAAAAATTCAACATATATTAACTAAAAAACAGTGATTCTCCTTAAAGGAAAAGAAACAATGATTTTTTTTTTTTTTTTTAATATCGTGTTTCCTTACCTTCAAAATACTCGATAGTCAATAAAAATTTAGGTGTTGCCTTTTTTTTGACTTGATCGTGAGGGAAATGTATAATAATGTATTTTGCATGTGTTAATGTATTTTGTATATAGCAATGTATTTTGTATATGTATATATTTGGAAGCAGTTCGTTTGACCAATAACCCCGACTGACGAGTAAAATCTTGACACGGGTCGGAATGAGAAAGGAAAAAGAAAGAAAAAGTAAGTAAAGTAGAAAATGAAATTGGAAATAAAAATAGTAAAAGTAACGAAAGGAGGAAAATAAATTAGGAAAATTAAGGAAAATAAAGAAAAGGGGTTAAATAAAATGAAAATTAAGTAGAAAGAAATAGAGGGAGGATTAGGGGCGGACTTCGGTCCTCTTAAAGGGCGCATACCTTGGCGCGAGTCCTATCGCCCATGAGGGCGCACCGACCCGAGGGCCGGTGGCACAGTCTACTCCTTGGGGGAGAACGGGAGTAAGTAAAATTTACCAACAGCATAAGAAAAATATCGCGATATTTTGAGAACTACTGTTTTACTTTTTATCTTCGACTAACGTTTGCCTAACAAGCTACTTCTCCGAGAGTATATATTTTATGACAATTTTCTTCTTAAAAATAAAAATACTAGAAAATAGAAAAGTTAAAGTCTGATATTATAAGCTATTCCACATAGAGAGAAACTCTATTGCATTGTATTTCGTTTTCTTTGTAAATAGCCCGAATCTTCGTAATCGATGCAATTTCCCTTTCTTGGCGCTGGCAGTACTCCACAAATTATACTTTCTGATTTTACTTAACTTTATTATTTTGTTTACCACTGTGGGTAAATTCCGACGCGTGGTTTTCCAATCAGTGATTACATGGACGCCCATACGAGTACTTCGGGGTGGGGGTGGGGATAAGAAAAGTTGTTATTTCCTTCTCAAATCTGTTGAGAATTTTACTGCTGTACAGGATACAAAAATAATTGATACTGCTTGACAATTAGTAATGAGCTAAAAAGTACCTTATTTTAATAAATTTTTTAAACGGCTAGGGAGGGGGCTCGAGCCCCCCCCCCCTCATATGGGGGATTAGGGTGATTAAGTCTTTGATGTCAGGCTCGTCCTCCGTTCTGAGTTAGAAGCATTCCTATGTTCATTTGGTTGGAAACCGATCTATATACTGTTGGGCAAACGTACCTGACCCGTACATTTTAATATATTTTGTGATTATTTCTGTTCGAACTTGTGGTGCAAATAGTACTATGTGGTCCAAATACTCATATTTACGAAATAATACAATAGAACCTCTGAATAGCGGACACCTCGGGACTTGAGTATTTGTCGGCTATTCTGAGGTGTCGGGCGGGTTAGAGGACAATAAGCACTGAGATAGGAAATTGGAAAGGTGTCCGTTATTCGGGGGCGTCGGTTCAGGAAGTCTTACGTGCGCTATATAATTTTCATGCGTGCAATAAATGTTCTAGTTTCAGGACATGCATGAGTCAGCAACAGGTGTTGTAAAAAATAACTAAACAAATTCCGCATTTTACAATTTCTGAAATCACTTGACTCTACTGAGCATACGTGTCAGCATTAGGTTTAGTATACGCTCCAACGGACTAGTGACTATCGCCATGACCTTTGGAATTATGGGGCCACTTTGGACTTTGTACAACATGTCTGTGAACTTCCATCTTTTCACTGAGCATGGTAGTATCTTTTTGCATGTATGTTTGTACATTTTATTTTGGTTTTATGACGCCTGGGTAGCAAAGGTCATGCTGTTCGTCGGAATTTATGTCCATCAGAATCTTCTCTTTAGGGAACCAAACACCAAACTACAGTGGGGAGGTACGCGTTTAACGCGGCATTCAAACCCAGATTAGTGGCACCATAGACAAATGCGTTATCACTACGCCATTGTAGGGAAGTGCAGTGCTGTCCCCAAAGGGTACGCGCTGTGTGCGCCGCGTACTCTCAAGAAATTTTGAAAAATACCGAGTATGCGCCGCATACTCTCCAGGTCTCAAGAAAGTTTTTGTATTTGCTGGTTTTGGGGAAACTTTCAACAAAGTTCGGCTTTTTTCTTTTTTAAGTCGTTTACAACCTCGAATGGAAATAAATGCAGAAATGTAAAAAAAACCATGAACCCCCCAAGCCTCAAAATAATATCCTGCGTACGACCAGAAGAGGAATGAAAAACTGATGAAAGTGGTAACTGCCACCTTGAGCTTGGATAGACGACCAGTCAAATGCTATTCAGGGCGGCGCAATGACGTCACCAAGTCCAGTAACCCCGCAATTTCAATACTCTTCAATTAAGACAGCACCGCATACTCTCAATAATTTTCTTCAGGAGAGCACTGGGGACATGGACCTGCATTTTCCAGAGGAAGTTTAACCTCTTAAGACCTAAAGAACCAACCCCGAGACAGTAGTGAGTAGTTAGACAGTAAGCGTTCCTCCCCACAACGTTGTGAACCAAATTCGGATTAACCGTACACTAAGTAAACGCGTTACTGTAGTGCAGTTTGAACATTTTACGTCCCCAGCCGGCGAGCATGGGTCATCTGGGACGAAACGTCTTAATTGTTTGTTTACGGTTTTTATGGTGCATACCCAATTGCGCCAAGAAACGTCTTAATGTGACTTCCGCACTAAGTTACATTTACAATCAAGCTTCAGGGGCAGATTGGGTCCTCTCAAAGGGCGGCATATCTTGGACTATCGGAGGACGTGAGCCCATGAGGGGCGCACCGGCCGGTTGTTTGGCGGCCTGCTCCGTTGTCCCTGCCAAGTTTAATGAGAGTCAAATCCAACCCTAGCTGAAAGAAAGGTGAGGATGATAAAAACCGGAATATACATTTTTTTTTCATGTCAGCATGATCTCATAGGAACTACATTTGTGTTTACGGACGTCAGTGGCGCAGGAAGTGGGGTTCAAGCCATTCTCATGCATATCAATATACAGTGTTCTCATTAACGCCGGACCAAGGGATCGTCTTCGAAGCTATTTGACCCCCCAAATTTTGAAATTTATACGCCCCTGTCAGGCATTATGTCGTTTCTTTAAGTAGGTGCGAGTTTGAAAATCAGATCAATACTTCAGGACTGCTTCTTATGACATAAGAACAGCGAAGATCATGCTGCTTCAGGATCTACAATTTTCCGAGGAATTCTAACCGCATTCGCCGAGCAGGTGTTTCTAACTGGGTCGCCCTCAACGCCCGGGAAGATAGCGCCACCTGCCTTCAGTGGCCACCCTTCTCATTAAAATCTATGTATACTAACGAATCAATGTCCAGACCCCCCCCCTTGGCCCTGCGGTGGCGCAGTGTGGTAACGCGTTCGCCTAGTACGCCGTTAATCCGGGTTCGACTCCCAACAGTGTACAAAGAACGCTTACTCAGAGATCTCATAAAAAGATCGCACTGCTCACTGTAGTCCGGGGTTTGGTTCCCTAGGCCATAAGAGGTTCGGATTCCTCGGAAAACAGTAGGTCCCGGCGCAGCATGACCATTGTAGTCTTTGAGCCGTAAAACCACAAAACAAACAAACCAGACTCCCCCCATAAGGAGTCCGGGACGAAATTTTTGAGTTTTCAATGAAGGGTAACAGGTGTTCTAGAGTGACGCGCCGTCACTCCTTTTTTCTGAGATTGTTTGCAGTTTTCTGAGTAAATTAGAATCTGATTATTCAACCAATAGTTGCACTTTATGCACAGAGTGCAAAACTTATTTTTGAGCTTGTAGTATATTGTAGATTCAAAGATTAGACTTCCGTCACAGCCATTTCAAAAGCCATCACGGTTTTTGATGCAATACATACAAATAAATAAAAGGTTGGGAAACTGTTAGGCCAAAAACCATCTCCAACTTCAAAGCATCGCTTCATTTTAAATCCCTGATTATGAAAAGCAGCCGCTTAATAAAATAAAATTTAATAGAAGTGCATTTATTAAGCGATGTGCGTTGTATCGCATGTAAAGGTGAAAAATACATTTTTGTTGTTGTTTAATTATATATGAGAAAGGTGGCCGAAGTCCAATCTTTGAACCTACAATATACCGCAAGTTTATAAAAAATAAATTTTACGCTCACATATTATGATTATATTGCAGATTACAGCTGCATAGGCTACACAGGCGCAGTATAGCCCAGATGCTCTTGCGCCATAAAAATCCAAACAAACAAACATTCGATTAAAGTTACAGATGTGATTACGCGAAAATGTAATCGATTATCATCACTTGATTACGATTATTTTGAGTCTGATCTTAACCTCTTTTGCCTAAGAAACTAAACCTCGGTCTACAATGGGCGGAAAAAAATGGTACCAAGGGAATGAAACCCGGGTCATTTCCATTTGCGGGAAATCCTTCTCACGGAAGAGAAAAACTGGTTTCATTCCATTGCCTTGCAGAAATCTTACACCCATTGCCGTGTTAAGGTCTTTATCGGCCCCTAACGAATGTTGATTGATTGATTGTTTGGCTTTTTTATGGCGCAAGAGCATCTGGGCTATACTGCGCCAAACATGGTAAAACCTAACGAATGCAGCCTCCGCGATTTTCAGTGAATACATCATCAGTTTCCCTTTAAAGTTTATTATTTATAATATTCAGGTTCCTTAATAATAAAACTAGGACATTTGTAAATAAGAGAGATTAAAGTAACTCGTAAAATTAAATAATATCGAGGCCTCAATTAAATAATATCAAAGTCTCCGAAGAGGGCTCCCCAAATTGCGGGCCCCCGAGTCTATACGTAAATCCGGCACTGCTTATGCCTTATGGTTTGCCTAGAAGTAACGCGTTCGACTATTGTGACGTTAAACTGGGTTCGATTCCAACGATACCAAAAAACGCGGGTCGCGTTTTCTGCCCATAGTAGTCCAGGGTTTAGTTTCTTGAGCAATAGAGGTTCGGATTCCTCGGAAAACTGTAGGTCCCGGCGAAACATGACCTTTATTCTCCTTGTGTTATAAAACACAAATAATAAGCTGAAATTTCAAGCTCTATTTACATATACCTTTACATGTATATACAGCAGAAAAAGTATGACCTGCATTGCGTTTGGATTTCCAGCACTCTGTGCCGTTGAGTCAATCTTTCGCAGCTCGGAGGTCTCTTCAAGCTGCGGGTCCCATTTCAGATACACCATCGGACAGTTTTTGGACATAATAAATATATAAATTAGGATGTCTACTCAAATTCTGTTTCAAACTTCCCTGACTTTTCCAGGTTTTCCAGACCAAATCTTAATCGATTTCCAGTCGCTAATTATAGTAAACAACACACAATGCATTAAAATTTGTGTAATCAGAACAAGTTTAAAGACAATAAAATTTACTAATGCACACCCCAAAACCATTTATAACTCAATTACAGTGAATTTACAAATACAAAAGCTATTAAAAAATGCATTACTTTACATTAAAAACTTACATTAATTAAATATTTACAACATTTTTATTCGTCCCTTTCTTAATTTATTATAAAAGAGTTTAAATATATGATACAGAGGCTGATGCTTCATCTACTCCATTTAAAATGTGTATGACTGTATATAAGGCAAAGGAGATTGGTATGATCAAAACCCCTTGCAGAAATAATTTAGCTAAAAACATTTTTTTTTTCCGAGTTTTCGTTGGCAAACATTTTCTCCTGAGAAATATATGGGCTTAATAATTTTATATAAATTATATTAGTTTTGGTGAAAAATGGTAAGTTTTGGAAGACGTTTAGTCAAAAGTACAAGTTTTTCAAAATTTTCAGTAGGCAATGTGGTACAAAAAGCACAGTTCAGGAAAATTATTTTAATAAGTTATTTATTATAACAATGAATTTCAAATTTTCCTGACTTTTCCCCCCATCAGAAAAAAACTTCCCCGATTTTTCCAGATTCGTAGATACCCTGATAAAAGCAGACATTCCTTTTTAATTTATTCATTATTATTAACAATGACCAGTTAGAGCGCCTCTCTTCCAGCATTTTGCTCTTTTGATCAGTTTTCTATTTAACTTTTCTCTTCCCTCATCTAGGTGCTTACGTTGTTCACTTGATCTTTTAATTTTCAAAATAAAAGTATAGCAAAACCCTTTATTAGCGGATCCTCACTGTGAAGACAAAATTTTTTGTCCACATAAGGGAAGTGACCTTTATAGAGAGGCGTTATTGTGAACGAGATTCTTACCAGGGTGGGGATTTATATCTGACCGCAAAAACGAAAGTGGCCGTTTCTCCGGGTGTCCGTAAGGTAATTTGCAAATCAGGAATTCACAATATAGGAAACTTTCTCGTTTTATGATTCGTTCATATCGATAGAGTATCCACGTCATCGATTTCTAAGTCCAAGAAATGTACCGAGAATCGATAAGATACCGAGGATGTCATGCCAGAGAGGCATATCAACGTTTCTATGGTGCATACGAACCTTCTGGCACATAAAGCCTTCGATATCGTGCACTTGAATTTCATGATTACTTTCGAGTGATAAAATAGATTCTTAATTACCATCCTGAATAAAATACACTTGCCAATATCTTACAAATGAGATAAGCCGGCGTAGATAGATGGCAATGACGTTGACAAGGCAAATGACAGTCATCTTTGCGTAATTTGTTTCGTCATCATTTTCAGTGCCTGCGTCATCTAAATTGGCTACATTGCCGAACGAGACCCAGGCGCGCGCCTCGTGAGGAAATCTGCCACTGGTGAAATATTAAAAAATTGGGAGATAATGTAGAAGTCATATTTCTGCCTCCTAATACGACAAAATACTTATAGCCACAAGATGTTCAAACCTTTCACGATTATAAATATATGTTAAAGAGAATGACGGAATATTCTTCTACTCATCAGACAATTTGAGGAGAAATTGATTAACAGCAAGAGAAAGAATTATCAACATTCATCATTTACTCCACAATCACATGTTAGGCCAGACATTCGACGATATGCCTTTGAAAAAACACCCTTGCAATCACACGTCCCAAACTTTCAGTCTGTAAAACAGGTGCACTTTAGGCTAACAGAAAAAACATGTGGCGAATACGAGAGTTAGCCGTTCGTGAAGTATGCCTGGTGTACCTAATATTTGTGCTTTTCGCATTCCCATACTGCACAAGATTATCATGAGGAAAATGGGTAATGTTACGGAACATTCTTGACATGAATATTAAGTATTTAAAATATCGTATTAACGTGTGTGTGCGTTGTATTCACGATATGCCCCTGTACTTTGCACCAGTAGTGCCAATACCACTATTTTCTCTTAGCGATATCTTCACAATTGTTGGATTGAGATGGGTAGTTAGTTCTATTGACTTTTCTACTACCCGTAACGAGACCTTTCCAACGATACCACTTTTGTCAAAATCGACGACTTACACCTCGTGTACTTCCCTTGTTAGTCCGTCGCTTCATTTAGCATGATGGAACTAACTAAATAAATAAAACATTATACAGTGAAAACTGTCTAAGGCGGAAACTTGCTCAACACGGAATTTTTTTACGGTCCCTTCAAAAGTCAATGGTAGTTAACATTATCTAACACAGAAACTGTCTAACGCGGAAGCGGAAAGCACTATTTAATCCCGTCAAAGAGAAAAACCTGCATAAAGCGGAAAATCGCTGGCAGGAAGAAAATTTTCTCAGCAGAAAAAGGAAAGAGGGTTGTAATACAATGCAAATAGCAAAGTGGGGGATGACAAACAAAAGACATTTTACAGATATAGAATGCCCTTGTCCGCATAGGCGTAGCCAGGGGGCGGTTTTGGGGGTTGTAACCCCCCATTGCAATGAAATTTTGTATATTTAACATAGGAATATATGAGTTGTAGCTCTGTAACCCCTCCCATTAAGCCTATAACCCCCTTATGAACTTTCTGCCTACGCCTATGCTTGTCCGACAGCCATTTTGCACCCCCCCCCACCCACCATAGCATACCCAGAAAGTTCATAAGGAGAGGGTTACAGGCTTACAATGGGGGGTTACAGAGCTACAACTCCATTGTATTTGCATGTATACTATATACAATTTCATCGCAATGGGGGTTACAACCATAATCGCGACCACCCCCCCCTTGCGTATGCCAGTGCCACCCACTTCTTAAATAAAAACGTTCATTATTAACCAGAACGAAAAGTTACTCATATGGACTTTATCAATTCATGGATAAACCCACCGCAAGGGAGATTATCTTTATACAAGGGAATTATCATCTTTACAAGGGAGGTACTTTATCGTTACAATTTAAGCTTACATAATAGACTTTTTGTATGAAATTGGCATGCATAGTTTGCATGAAATTTTGCACCATATTGATCGTAACTACTAAAACCACAAAATAGTGCAAAAATTAAAATTAATAAAAATAAAATGCAGTGATAAAATAAATATTTTTATCAAAAGGAAAATATAATCTTAAAGTTCGCAAGATGAGACAAATAAAAACAATTAGCATATCCAGTCATCTCTCACCACTGAATTTAACTATGTATGTATTTGTTTTGCATGTAACCTCCATAAGGCGGAAACCTGCATACTACGGAATTTTTTCCGGTCCCGTGAGTTTCCGCCTTAGACAGGTTTCACTGTATTCCCAATTCCGGTATCGAACTGAGCACCTTATACAATGACGAAAAGCTATCTTTCTGATTCATGATTCTCAAACTGCCTACTACTAAATGCTTTTTCCTTTTTTTTTTAGTGCGTTTATCCACTTGGATGGGCATTTTTTAAGGGAAAAAACGAAACAAACCGACGTTCCCAAGTCCAACATCGAACTTAGAGCTATGTTTTGAGTTCGATTTCAAAATTGCGGCATCGCTTTCTCTCTTTTTAAATATTAATTTTTGCTAGTACAAATGAAACCATCTGTTATAAACAGTATGTGTAGTAACTGTCTAACACCTGAGAATCCATCATCGTAGCAAAGTTTTGACACCTTCTTAGTCTAGAATTTGAAACCTTAGTTATAAAAGGTCTTCATCGATTTTGCTCTTGTGGAAATAAAGCCCTTTCGCTTAGGACTGGACCAACCACTAAGCAAAATAAGTATGTGCTTGGGGTATCAAGACAGCTGAAACCTCCTTGCTTATGAACTAATTTTAGTGGAATTCCCCGATATCTTCAGAATGGTAAAATTCACCAGATATCTCCAGAATGGTAAAATTTCACATGTTTTGTGATAACCCTGGATCTTATTGTCAGTTTAGGTTTATTTTAAAATTATCTTTTGTGGTTTATTTTTAATCAGTTTTTGAATATATAGGGGCACAAAATTCTCTTAAAGGTGTAAAACCTTTAGAGGCCCGAAAAGTCTTAATCCAGCCATGTATATTACCCATATAGACTTTATTGTGGAAAACCCCAGAACTGGGTGTATAAATACAGGACACTCTTCACACTTCGCTTTATAAAGAGAACAGTAGTTCTCGAAACGTTGCAGAATCTTATACCTTCGACCAGTGACAAAATCTCACAAATTAGACTTTATTTTCAAATTTTGGAATTTAAAATTCCAAACCAGATTTAGTGAGCATTTTCGTAACTCTTTACTATACAAGGGTTCTGTATGCTGTATATAGAATTGTAGCCCTCCCCATATCAAACTTTTTATGTATGTATGTTATTAGTTCTATCATTAATGGTCATGTATTCGTTTTCAACACTTTTTAAAAGCCTTAAAGTATTCCAATCAAAAATAAATGAATAAACCAAACGAACAAATAAGGTTCAGTCTAGCGGTATGCTAAATTGTTCCATGACCAAATCTCTGAATATGTCTGTTCATTTATAACAGACGAATAAATCACTCATTGATACATTCAACAAACGACTTAGCACACCTGTAGTTCAATCACATGAGGCTATTTCAGTATCCTTGAGTTAGTCTGTGAATTATCTCATTATGGTACTTATGACATAGCAGAAGCTTCTGCTCAATTATAAACAGCTAGCAGTAAGACATCAAGCACCTCTGTGTAATTCAATAAAAACAGCATTGCCTATTTTGAACTGATGAATTTTATTAGTTGTATAAATAAGCGACAAATTTACAGAGTTAAAAGAAGTCATACAAATGCTACAGGAATGACATTAGGCTCAGAATAGAAGAGAAGAAGTGAATATATGTGACTTTGCCTTTTCACGATCTCTCTTTACATCAGAGTCTGGAAAAATGAATTAAATTTGAATGAAATTAATGGTTGAATTTCACATCTCCAATATCACAGGCATCCATAAAAAATAAACATTTAATAAAACACAGGATGTCACTGCAGACATTTAAAATGGTAACTTACTGAAATCAAATTATCCCCTTTTAGAATTTTTTGGTTGTTTTATGGCACAAGGACAACTAAGATTATACCGCATTAAATTGTTCATCTGTTATTATGGTGTACAGAGGGCAAAGGTCATGTTGTACCGGAACCTAGTTTTACATGGAATACAAACCTCAGTTGCCAAGGGAACTAAATATCAGATTACGATGGCTAGAAAAATGGCACACATTCCATGATGCCACTGAGAGTCAAATGCGGGTTAATTGCATCAGGAGAGATGAATGTATTATCACTACACAATCGTAGCAACGATGGCTCGTCAAGGGAGACTGAGCCTCACCAGTTAATTCGTAAATAATAAATAAAACTAAAACCCATAACATTTGTAATATAATATGAACTTGTAATCAAAATTTGGTATCGTGAGTTATCCCATTACATTGTAAAGAAAATTTTGTTTCCTTTCCTTTTTGCTTTCACAACCAATCATGCTTAAAAAGCCAAACGTGCAAATCTTACGTAACCACAAGCTGTAGGTAGTAAAAGCATGCTAAATCGTTCAATGATCAAATCTCTAAATGAGTCTGCTCGTTTGTAATAAATAGGAAGAAGTCCTTCACTGAACAATTTGATGCGTCTGTAGTAGGTAGCTTTTGTTTGTTTGTAGTTTTACGGCTCAAGGACTATAGTGGTTCTGCTGTGATGGTACCTACTGTTTTCCGGGGAATCCGAACCTCTGCACATACAGTTTTCTGAGGAATCCGAACCTCTGGACCTACAGTTTTCCGAGGAATCCAAACCTCTTAAGGCCTAGGGAATCAACGCCTGGACCACAGTGAGCAGTGTGATCTTTATGAGATCTTTGTGTAAGTGTTCCTTTGTAGTAGATAGCAGACTGCAGTCTAGGATTTGACACCAGCCTCTACACTAGTATTGTGATAGCGTGAAAACTGCCGTGGTGGGAGAAGAGGGGGAATACTGTAAAAGTACTGAAAAATTTATCACCTGATATTACAACATCATCGGCTATGATGAGAAAAATTTCCTGAATTTTAATATTTAGTTTCGTTTTTCGGATGTTCGCTTCTTTGATGGCAATTTGATTTGGTTTAAAAGGCAGTCAAGGCACTGTCCCATTTAAAAATACTCATCCATAGTGAAGCTTTATATGTATTTGGACAGCGGAGAATGACAGGTCATTTGTAGCTCAGTTGGAGGAGCCCTTGGTCCGATACCAAGAGGTCATGCGTTCGGTTCCTAAAGGGAGTGTTGGCAAGTTTTTTCCAAAGTGGAAAAAACCACCTGGAAGAAATAGGTTTTTTCTACTAATGGAAGAAATTGTTTTTCTTTTAGAATTTACCATATAAGTTTCAAATGTTGTAAGAAACAATAAATGCATTTTTCTTGTAACCCCAAGTAAATTTAATATAATATAAAATTTAATACAATAAGACATTAACAATATAATAAGACACATAAAATTTAATTAATTATATATGCTAAATTAATAATTACATCAGTTCTTTAGCCAAGATCAGATGACACAACAAAACACATAAAATCCATTAAAAGAAACGAGCATAATTTTTTTATTTATGATATTATTACCCTTCACAGGGATAACACAATTGCCAAATATGGTCAACACAAGAAAGCCTCCGGGGCGAGATTTTTGTGAGTTTTCGTGGGGGAATTTATTATACAATAATTTTTGCCACCCACATATAGCTCAAACGGAGGGACCCTGGTTCGAATCCAGGACGGGGAAAGCGTCTCTTTTTCTCCAAAAACAAAAAAGCTCTAGTTTGAGCTACATATATACGTGGGTGGCAAAAATTATTGTATAATAGTTTTTTATTATTAAAACCTCTTGAACTGTTAGTAAATAGTATGGATCACTTACCTACTGTAGGACGGAATTTATTTTACAGATTTAAATAAAAGACTATGCTTTTAATTTACATCCATTTAATTATGGGAGCAGTTAACGCCAAAATATAGATTTGTCATAAAACTGGCAACCTGTGCCAATTTGTTACTGTAAGTTGTCTTGCTTGAGCCTTTGAAGAACCCTGCTGCTGCGATAGAGCAGTCCAATACGTTATCAATTGATGTGCCATGCAGTTAGTGTTATCAGTAACAACACTTTTGACTTTATAATCATATTTGTCATTTGCTGTATATAATTTCTTTATACAACATTCTTATTTTTTCTTATGATTTCTTCAACATTCTTATTTATTCTTATGATTTCTTTTACAACAACAGTGGAAAAATATTGCCCCCCCTCCTAAAGTTGTAAAAACCGCCACCTGTAAATACCTGAAGTTTATTATTAAAAAATGACTTATTTTTCCAAAAATAATATTTTTAATAATAAGTTATGGATTTTAAATCTGATATAATATTATGTTTTAATTCTTTTATATAGAAAATACATTTTAATCTTGAGCATATGTTTTGTTTTTTATTGGTTTCTTCAATTTCATCTGGTTTTTTTTCAGTTTCTTCTACTGTAATGAAAGAAACCAGTTTCTTCCGGAAAAAAATCAACCATGCTACCAGGCACCGTGAAATCATTATTTTCTTTGCAAGAAATTTATCACCTGAAGTCTCATATTTCATTATACCTACGACAGCCATTGGATGGCAGCGCAAATACTGATTCTATTTCAAAATTGTATTACAATCTAATATCGTTGGTTTTAAATATAATTGATTGTTCATCCGTAAATACAGTGATCTCTCCCATTAATGACTTTCAAGCAACGAAGGAAAAAGCAATTAAACAGAGAAGAACGTTAACCGGAATGTGCAGAAATTTACAAAGCATTTACTGCGACTGAAAAACACCACCATTATATGGAAGTATTCATTAATGAGAACTACATTGAGAAAAATCTCACTGTATATATTTTTCAATAACTTCCAAATAAAGTATATTAAAACAATTTAATGCATAAAAATAGCTTAATTAGACTTGCATTACATAACATATAATATTTAACATAAAACAGAATTTTAATTACATACAAGCAAACGCTTACAAAATCTTTTGTACAGCGAAAATGTACAGTCAAACCCTAACGAAATTTGAAGATCCTGACAAAACTTTGTTACACGGAATATATGCTAAATTACAGTTTCTGTGTCCCGTCCATGAAATTCAAATTTCATGGACAGTGATTAAAAAAACATAGCAGTATAGTTTATAAGCAAATTTCATGGACGGTGATTAAAAAAACATAGATGTATAGTTTATAAGCTTGTCTGGCCAAAACAGTGAGTCGATACCTCTACAAGATGCCTTAACACGGTGGAAGAAACTTGACACATTCAATTGTAGATCGAATATAATGAAATAGTAAACAAGGTTCATAAGAATCATTAATTCGCAAACAGATAAATTGTTAACAGACAATTATACATACTTTTGTTTCTTCCCAGCTGCCTTCTGTTCCTCTAACTTCGTCAAAATGTTGTCCAACAATATAAATTCCTTCGAAACGGAATTAACCTGATGGGTGAAGTTAAGGAAAATATATGACATGAAATACATCCATGTTTGTTTTACATCCAAGGCCCCACTATGGCTCATTTGGGACAGTCTGTGGTAACTTACCGTGACCTATGAATCAGTATATATTTACATATAACCTCGTATACTGGTCTAATATAGTCTAGCAGGGTTGAAGGCAACGACCATAATGACTGAACAGTAAACATTTCCTCATTAAATTTATTTTGAAAGGTATTTCCCAATTGCAATTATATATATATAAACATGGATTAATATGAAAATAGTTATGGGAAAGAAAAACACCATTTATTTGTTTGCAACTTTAAGATCCTAAGACTGCTAAGCGAATCATTTGGGACAGGGTAGCTGGTTTAATGTGCTCTCCAAACCCCAGTACACTTACACACAATCAAGCTTACCATTAATTAAACGCAGCCCTCTTTGGGTTTAAAAGCAGCGGAAAAGTTTGCTTTATTGCGCTAGGTAGCTAAATTATACTTCGCCAAGGCCTACGTTCTTCTGAGATATTTGAATCTGCTGCCAAGGGAAGTGTTTCTAAACAGCCTGGGCCTAACACTAATTATGTTGGGCCGTAACAGGTTTCCCTGGAATTTGTCACTTTAGTTTTATAAGCATATTTTATAGGGAAAATATTCTGAAGAGAATAATATTCATGAAACTGTTGAAAAGTTCAGATACAGAACGTCTAACATCAGTGTAGCAAATGTCAGTATTTGTGAATTTTACAGCACAAGGACATGGTTCCCACTCTTTTATCCTGATGAAATTCAATGACTTTTTAAGGAATTTTCAAGGACCAAATGACGTTTTTCAAAGACCTCACATTGTCAATCGCAATATACATAAAAATTAAAAATGCAAGACATTATAAGCATAATACTGAAATTAGAGTGTTTAATTATATTGTTCTTTTCAACTTAACACACTGCCATCAAAAGCTACCCTTTTTGCATCCCTTATATTAGCCATGTTCAGAGGGTGGGGGAGGAAGGGCATGTATCCGAAGCACTACTGGCTTTGTTCAGGAAATACAGAAAAATAGTTTTTTTTTTCTTTTGCCAAAACTTGGAAAAAGATTTTTGAGAAAAATTCAAGGATTTTTCAAAGACCAACCACATTTTTGACAGTTTTCAATTACTTTTCAAGGGCTCCAACTTGGCCAAAAAAATCAAGGACTTTCAAGGACTGTGAAGGACCATGCTGCATTGGACCTATAGTTTTTCATAGGGATCAGAACTACTTTAGGCTTCAAAAACCAACAGCTGCTGAATCACACTTGAGCAGTGAGTCAGTAAGCATTCTTTTCCTGGCACCAATAAGAGTCAAACTCAGGACAATGACACATCAGGTGAAGGCATTACTGCTGTACTACCGAGGGCCACAAATGTCAGTAATCAAGCCATATGTTTTTAAACAAAAATATTCATGAATGATCAGGAGTTTTCAAACACTGAAATCTTTCAACATGTTAATGAAAATCATTTTCATTAAATACACTCTATAACAAAAAAATCGATGCACCAAGAAGGAGTTGTCCGATTGTAATGAAATTTCGTATGCAAAGACATTTTGACCGAACATGCAAATGATTAAAATTTGGTGTCCAATGAATGAATAGCGGGAACTCCAGTGCATCGGAACTGCGCATTCAGCAGGTGTATATAAGGAGCGATTCTCAATATGTGGTCAAAATTTCTGTTGCATTTTGACTGCGGATATCTTACGTCGACTGTAACAATGCCTCGCCGAAAGATTCGTGCTCATTACGAGCATATGTCAGAGTTTGAAAGAGGTCGTGCTATCGGATTGAAAGAGGCTGGTTGGACGAATCGAAGAATCGCTGGACATGTGGGTCGAAGCGATGCGGCGATTGGACGGTGCTGGCAAGAGTGGGTCAACAACGGCAGATGTCAGCGTCGGGACGGCAGCGGTCGACCTAGGGCCACAACAGAACGGGAAGACAGAGCGATTGTCAGAGCAGCTGTCACAGCACCGGATTCGTCGTTATCAACTATCCAACGTGTGGCCCGCACACATGTGTCCAACATGACCCTCTGTAGACGACTGAGAGAGCGGAATTTACACACGCCAACCATTACGCCGCTTATTTGGAGGATACACCCTGCTGCTCTCCCTGATTTGCCTCTGTTCAGTCTTAATATTGCTGGTACAGTAGTGTGGCCGGCAGGTCAACAAGAATAAGTAAAATTGGCTCTTGGACTGAAAAAGGTTGAAGATCCCTGTTGTAAGGTAATAAATTGCTGTTTTCCAGCTCTATAAGCTAAAGGTTAAATGTAAGTTCATATTTCTCAACAATACCACATCACAAAAAAAAGTACACAGGTAACGTAGTGCACTCTTTACAATTATGCCGTAGTTTCAATAAATTATGCTATTCTCTTTACAATTATGCCATAATTATTAATTTTTATGTTAATTTAATGCACAAACTTTAAAAAAATGGAAAGGTAGTGACAAGTAAATTTGTTGGGACTGGGTCCTTAAAAAGAGTGTACATAGTTAGCTAGGACATAACTCCGAAAGAAACATTGTTAGTAGACAAGACTTAAACTGAAATTGCCAAATTCCCTACCCCCACAAAAAAAAGAGAGAGAAACGGGCGGGGGGAAGGTAGCAAGAGACTGGCAGACCCCCCCCCCTCACACCTATTAGAGGAAGAAAGAAGAGAGCTGAGTATGTTTGAGACTGGCGGGAGTTTAATTCAGATTTCCTGCATGGCAGATGATGGTATTACCTTTATATCAATGCACAGTGGAACGAAGGAATAGAAAAGTGCTGTGTTACTAAAAAAACAATGGAAGGATACAATGCTGTCGTAATTGCTTATAAGAGTCCTCGTTTCTTCAGACAATTCTGAAACATGATCCTAAAAAACAATTATAGATACGTTAATAGAACAAATACAGTGAAAGCTACCTATAACGATAAGCTAGGGACTGGGAAAGTTATTGATAAGGCTGAATCTAAATACATTCTATATATGTCAAGACTGCAGGAAATATAATTACACATAATTTTACTGTATGTGAACAATACATAAAAGGTCTTATAGAAGGCCATAAATAAAAAAATGACTACTTTTCAGAAAACTGGTTTAAAAATTACAGTTACTTTCAAATGGATGAAATTATTAGTTACTGTGGTAGAATATATCTTTACTGTATAATTACATATCTTCGATTAAGGTTTATATTATAGAGAGACCCATACATAAGTTTTTTAAAAAAAAAATGGATTTCATACCTCAAATTCAGACTGCATTTGACTTATCTGGCATAGTTTAGGGTAGAGTGTTGGAGCACCTACAGTGTAAAAAGAAGCATCTTTCAAGGTATTTCCGAACATACATAAACATTATGGAATACATAATGGATTTTCCTTTATTCGAAATCTGAATTGTATTTTATATTGTTATTTTATACCAGGAGCTGACGCACTGACGATACTACCCTAGATTTTTTTCTGGGAAGGCAGAGATATCCCATACGTGGTATTATTTTAGTGTTTGGGACTTCATACAGATGGTGCAGCTTTAAATTTCATACTTTAAAATTGGTCCTTTTCGTAATAATTTCTAAGAATTCTTAAAATCCTTATTTTACATAAATCAGCTCATATAAGCAGTTAATATAACAAGGGGATATGCAAATACACAACTATGAAAATAATACACAACAAATTGAACTCTGGTGACATTTTTTTCAGATCACAATGCTGATGGTTCGGATACGTATCAAACTATAATGTTCATAGTGCTTGTTAAAATTCACTAAAAACAATCTAACATAACATTTATACATTAGCTTTCTATACAGGTGAAATTTAACATTGTTCTATGTATAAATAGGAAGCAAGTGCAAAGAAACGTGAAATGAAACTTACTGCGGATATGCTCACTATCTAAGTATTGTTGATGATCTTTGATTGTCTGTAAGGCATCAACAACATTTCTTATTCGATCCTCTTCTGCAAATGAAAATTGAAAAAAAAAAAAAAAAAAAAATCACATTTGTTGTTGATTTACTAACTTACTATTACTTTTTTTTTTCTAAATTCAACTTTATAATCAGCACAGGGGAACTGAAATTATATAGCTGTTAATAAAACCCCATCATTTGCTTTTCCATGCTTTAAGACTGGATCAATTGGGGATAGGTGCAGGACCGCCATCTAGCAGAGGAATACGGGTACGGAAGTACCAGGGCCTATAGCTTTTCGGGTGTGCTATTCAGATTTTTTTTATCCGAGCATGGAACTTCTAAGGGCATATGATGCCGAATATGTTTTTTTGGAGAGCCCATTAAGAAAATCGGGATGAGGGCCCGTTATTATTAGTGGCGGTCATGGATTTGACCAAACGTTTAAAGTGACTACTGAACTGTGATGCACTGGTATACTTTTAACCCAACTTAGCCATGGAAGTACCGATATTGTGGTCAAAGCCACGTACCTACTTGAATCTTTCTGCTGTTTTGACACTACCATCCCTCAAAGACATAGACCTTCTTAACAGTTGTCATCCATTCCTTTCTGTTTAAAGCTTTCCTTCGCAATTCCCTCACTCTCATTCGGTCTTTCCCTGAAGCAGTGTTTCTCTAAGTGTGGTAAATGGTAGCCCAAAGCAGAAAGAATATTTTGAAATGCTCTATAATGAGTTTTCAGCCAACTGAAAATATTCTGCAGGAGATATATTTATATTACAAGTTTACTTACTCATGGTTCACACACACATGCATGTATATATATATATATATATATGGCCTGCAAAAGGGTTGCTGGTATCTAACTGGAAGGAGACCCACACGCTGAACGTATGTGACGATGTGTGGAACCGGCCAGGCCAGTAACCTAGTGTCCTACCCCGCCTTCAAGTGGTGCAGGCTGAGCTTTCTATTTATGAGGCAAATTAATATTTGCTGCACGGATAGAAAGGCGGAAGGGGAGGGCTAATTCACCAACCCGTCTAGCCAGCGTGGTGAAATTATGGCTAATTCCTCCATTATGTTGACACACCAGAAACCATGGCCCCTAGTCTCCAGGTGCTGGAGTGCTCCTGATCAAGGCAGCGGTCAGTGTGGCATGAAAGCAGGGGGTGCTAAGAATCACTGGAATGGCCCAGGCTGCCGTTTGTTATTGACCTTGGCAACGTATAATGGACGATCCCTTGCTTCTGAAGCAAAACTTCAGGAATTGGAAGAGGAACTAGACAAGATCAAATGGGACATTGTAGGACTCAGTGAAGTTAGAAGAAAAGGTGAAGAGTTGGTGGAACTTAAAAGTGGACATTTGTTTTATTATAGAGGAACGGAAACTGGAAGAACAAGTGGTGTTGGCTTCTTAATCAACAAAAGAATTAAAGACTGTCTTCTGGAAGTTGAAAGTACATCAGATCGAGCAGCGAGGCTTGTTGTTCAACTAACCCAGCGATACCAACTTCAAATAGTACAGGTATATGCACCAACATCAAGCCATACCGACGAAGAGGTTGAAGAATTTTATGAAGAAATCAAAGAGTTACACACCAAAGGGAAACAACATATCAAGCTCATCATGGGAGATTTTAATGCAAGAATTGGACAACAGGAACAAGGAGAGACATCGGTTGGTAAATACGGATACGGGGAAAGGAATGAACGTGGCGATCAACTCATAGAATTTGCAGAAGCTGAAAATCTTAGCATCATGAATTCATTTTTTAAGAAGAAACCGCAAAGAAAATGGACATGGAAACACCCCAATGGAGGAACCAGCGAAATTGACTATATCCTGGCAAACAAGAAATCAATTATTGAAGATTGCAGCGTACTGAACAGATTTAATACTGGAAGTGATCATCGAATGGTGAGATGTAAAATGCACTTAAATACTAAACTAGAAAGGCAGAAGCTCATTAGGAAACAAGTATGTAAGAGGGTGGATTTAAAGAAATTAAAAGAAAATACTGAGGCATTCAAGTTGGAATTAAAAAATCGCTTTTCTGCACTGGAAGGACTTATTGAAGAAGTTGACATCTCAGAAGCAAATGAAAACATTGTTAAGACAATAATTGAAACTGCTGGGGAAATTGGTGGTGTAACCTGTAAAAAGCAGAATAGCAAATTATCTGAGAAGACGAAACAGCTCATGAAAAGGCGAAGAGATATGAAGGTGGACAATCAAAATACCAGTTCCAGGATTGAGTATGTAGAACTTTGTAAAACTTTGCGCAAAAACATGAAAGAAGATATAAGAAAATTCAATTGTGAGTTAGTAAGGAAGGCCATTGAAAGCAACAAGAGCCTTAGGGTTGTTAAAGGGAGTTTGTCTATTGGGAAGAAACACATCATTGCATTAAAAGGAGAGGATGGCACTGTAACAAGAAATAGGGAAGAAATACTTAGAAGAGTTGAAGAATTCTACAAAAATCTATACGAAAGTAACAGTGAATTAAACGAAGACACTGAAATAGTCGAAGGAACAGCTCCTAAAATCTTAAAAGAAGAAGTTTCATTTGCAATAAAAAATATGAAGAAAGGAAGAGCCCCTGGTGATGATGGTATTACATTAGATATCCTAAAAGAAGCTGGAGAATATGTAGAAGACATACTTGCAAAATTCTTTACCAAATGTCTTAACAGCGGTAACATACCAAACCAATGGGATTCTGCAACAGTAATTCTTTTGCATAAAAAAGGTGATAAAGAGGATTTGAAAAATTACCGACCAATTAGCTTGTTACCTGCTATTTATAAAATCTTCACAAAAGTGCTAACACATCGCCTGCAGAAAAAATTAGATGCAGCTCAACCAAGAGAACAAGCTGGATTTCGAAGTGGATTCAGTACAGTGGACCATATTCAAGTATTAAGAGAATTAATTGAAAGAACACATGAATATGAACTTCCATTGTGTGTGGCATTTATTGACTATGAGAAGGCCTTTGACTCTATTAAAACATCAGCAGTCATCAACTCTTTAAGATCAACAGACATCGAGGAAGTGTACATTGACATGGTGAAACGTGTGTATAAAAATGCAAGTGCAAAATTTCGGTTACATAAAGATACCGAAGCTATCAAAATTGGTAAAGGTGTGAGGCAGGGAGATACCATTTCTCCAAAACTTTTTACTTCAGCTTTACAGATGATTTTTCAGCAGATAAATTGGAATAACAGGGGAATAAAAATAAATGGTGAATATTTAAATCATTTGCGGTTTGCTGATGACATTGTTATTTTTTCAACGAACCCATCAGAACTCCAAGACATGGTACAGGAGCTCTCAACTAGAAGTAAAGAAGTTGGACTCAAGATGAACCTACAAAAAACTAAGATCATGTTCAATAATTTCGTAGAGGAAACAAAAATACAAGTTGACAACATTGAGCTAGAAATTGCTGATTCATATATTTACCTTGGCCAGCTGATTTCAATGGATGGCAACATTATGAAAGAACTCAACAGACGTATTAAACTTGGCTGGAGTGCATTTGGAAGAAACAGTTTTATCCTGAAGGGGAAATTGCCTTTGTGTCTAAAAAGAAAGGTCTTCAACCAGTGTGTATTGCCAGTCCTCTCTTATGGATCAGAGACATGGAGTCTAACAGTTGGAGCAATACGAAAGTTACAGACAACGCAAAGGAGCATGGAGAGGTGCATGCTTGGAATAACTAGGAGAGATCGAAAAAGGAACACTTGGGTGAGAGAGCAAACTAGAGTAGAGGACATCATTGTTAAAGTAAAAGGGCTGAAATGGCGATGGGCTGGGCATATTGCAAGAAGAACTGATCAACGATGGACAACAGAAATTCTGAACTGGATTCCAAGAGACCACCGAAGACCTAGAAAACGTCCTCAAACTAGATGGGTGGATGAAATAAGAAAACAGGTTGGGGTGACGTGGAAGCGAATTGCTCAGGATAGACTTGTGTGGAAAGCATTTGGAGAGACCTTCATCCAGCAGTGGATAGATAATGGTTGAATATGATGATGATGATGATGTATGTATGTATGTATGTATGTATGTATGTATATATATATATACAAAAGGGTTGCTGGTATCTAACTGGAAGGAGACCCACACGCTGAACGTATGTGACGATGTGTGGAACCGGCCAGGCCAGTAACCTAGTGTCCTACCCCGCCTTCAAGTGGTGCAGGCTGAGCTTTCTATTTATGTGGCAAATTAATATTTGCTACACGGATAGAAAGGCGGAAGGGGAGGGCTAATTCACCAACCCGTTTAGCCAGCGTGGTGAAATTATGGCTAATTCCTCCATTATGTTGACACACCAGAAACCATGGCCCCTAGTCTCCAGGTACTGGAGTACTCCTGATCAAGGCAGCGGTCAGCGTGGCATGAAAGCAGGGGGTGCTAAGAATCACTGGAATGGC
>QLNU02015003.1:49212694-49224896 GCA_006491805.2 Dysdera silvatica | reverse complement strand
GAAGAGATATGAAGGTGGACAATCGAAATACCAGTTCCAGGATTGAGTACATAGAACTTTGCAAAACTTTGCGCAAAAACATGAAAGAAGATATAAGAAAATTCAATTGTGAGTTAGTAAGGAAGGCCATTGAAAGCAACAAGAGCCTTAGGGTTGTTAAAGGGAGTTTGTCTATTGGGAAGAAACACATCATTGCATTAAAAGGAGAGGATGGCACTGTAACAAGAAATAGGGAAGAAATACTTAGAAGAGTTGAAGAATTCTACAGAAAGCTGTATGAGGGAAACAGTGGATTAAACGAAGACTCTGAGATAGTCGAAGGAACAGCTCCTAAAATCTTAAAAGAAGAAGTAGCATTTGCAATAAAAAGTATGAAGAAAGGAAGATCCCCTGGCGATGATGGCATTACATTAGATATCTTAAAAGAAGCTGGAGAACATGTAGAAGACATACTCGCAAAATTCTTTACCAAATGCCTCAACAGTGGTAACATACCAAACCAATGGGATTCTGCAACAGTAATTCTTTTGCATAAAAAAGGTGATAAAGAGGATTTGAAAAATTACCGACCAATTAGCTTGTTACCTGCTATTTATAAAATCTTCACAAAAGTGCTAACACATCGCCTGCAGAAAAAATTAGATGCAGCTCAACCAAGAGAACAAGCTGGATTTCGAAGTGGATTCAGTACAGTGGACCATATTCAAGTATTAAGAGAATTAATTGAAAGAACACATGAATATGAACTTCCATTGTGTGTTGCATTTATTGACTATGAGAAGGCCTTTGACTCTATAAAAACATCAGCAGTCATCAACTCTTTAAGATCAACAGACATTGAGGATGTGTACATTGACATGGTGAAACGTGTGTATAAAAATGCAAGTGCAAAATTTCGGTTACATAAAGATACCAAAACTATCAAACTTGGCAAAGGGGTGAGGCAGGGAGATACCATTTCTCCAAAACTTTTTACTTCTGCTTTACAGATGATTTTTCAGCTGATAAATTGGAATAACAAGGGAATAAAAATAAATGGTGAATATTTAAATCATCTGCGGTTTGCTGATGACATTGTTATTTTTTCAACGGACCCATTAGAACTCCAAGACATGGTACAAGAGCTCTCAACTAGAAGTGAAGAAGTTGGACTCAAGATGAACCTACAAAAAACTAAGATCATGTTCAATAATTTTGTAGAGGAAACAAAAATACAAGTTGACAACACTGAGCTAGAAATTGCTGATTCATATATTTACCTTGGCCAGCTGATTTCAATGGATGGCAACATTATGAAAGAACTCAACAGACGTATTAAACTTGGCTGGAGTGCATTTGGAAGAAACAGTTTTATCCTGAAGGGGAAATTGCCTTTATGTCTAAAAAGAAAAGTCTTCAACCAGTGTGTATTGCCAGTCCTCTCTTATGGATCAGAGACATGGAGTCTAACAGTTGGAGCAATACGAAAGTTACAGACAACGCAAAGGAGCATGGAGAGGTGCATGCTTGGAATAACTAGGAGAGATCGAAAAAGAAACACTTGGGTGAGAGAGCAAACTAGAGTAGAGGACATCATTGTTAAAGTAAAAGGACTGAAATGGCGATGGGCTGGGCATATTGCAAGAAGAACTGATCAACGATGGACAACAGAAATTCTGAACTGGATTCCAAGAGACCACCGAAGACCTAGAAAACGTCCTCAAACTAGATGGGTGGATGAAATAAGAAAAGAGGTTGGGGTGACGTGGAAACGAATGGCCCAGGATAGACTTGTGTGGAAAGCATTTGGAGAGACCTTCATCCAGCAGTGGATAGATAATGGTTGAATATGATGATATATATATATATATATATATATATATATATATATATAAAGTTTTAGCATTTTTTGATAATTTTACTCAAAGCGATTATTCTATGGCATACACTGCACTTTTTTGACAGATTCTGCTTTGGGACATGGCACCTATCAAGTGGTTCACAAGATCTTTGTGGGGGGGGAAATCAAATAATATATTTGATATCATAGCTCCAAAATGTGTCTATAAACAAGTAAAAATTTGACATATTAATAATATACATTTTAATGCAGACAAAGTGATTTTAAAAAATTATATTGGATGGTAAAAACCTGATGCAGGATGCTTTTTATGTTTAAATAACGATACATAAAAAAAGGTACAATTATTTAGCTTGCAACTGAGGGCGGTCAATATGGCCTAGTATCGTAAACAACAGTTTGCAACTTCAGTTTTAAGGGTTTTTTTTTCATGGATTTCCATGGATAGGCAGAAAAATGGCACAGTTACTTTTAACATCAGATCAGTAAAATAATTTTAGCTGTAGTAAAAAACACAAAGAATATCTTTTACCTAGAAGAACGAGATTCAGCTTCGAGTTTTCTGTAAGACCTATACTTTCGCTGAACTCTGGTGATAAATATTTTCAAATTCATCCACTGTAAAATTAACAACAAACATGTATCTGATATAAACATAAAATTATATATATATTTTTTTGCTTTCAAACTGCCAAAAGGTTTTGAAAAAAAAAATCCTTAAACTTACTTTCGAAATTCAGGCAAAGGAACATTATTTAGAACAATGTTTCTTTACCTAAGTCTCGTAAGATGCATTTGCACGTTGTATGTATGTCCTAGGACAATATGACATTCATTAGGGAAATATTTCTTGTACAGTCAGATATGCTTAAGAAATGTCTGGTGAATAAGAAAGTGACTGAAGATCACGGGAAGTCAAACACAGTGTTGCTATACTGGTTTCCTACTGAAGTTTCCGATATTTTTCAAAAATTCCTTGATTTTTTCTGATCCAATGGCCACCATGTGACAGAATGAGAATTACATAAATAAGGCACCAGTAAAGTCACGAATTTTTTTATTCTACTGAATTTTGCGAAATCTACAGATTTATTTTTTAAATTTGGAAAAATGCATGACTGAATTAACAAATTTGTTACCTTTTCGTGACCATTTTCTGAATTCGGGACTTTTTCACGAACAATTTCTAAAATCATGATTTTCATATCTGGTAGACACCCTGGTCATGTAACTGAATCTGTCAAAAACAATACTGCCTACAATGATACAGTGGTCTCGGCACATTTTCCAATGTTTATTGAACTTTTATATCGTATCTACAATGGTAAAATATTTTAAGTGAATCGGTATATAATAATTTTGTGGTTTTTAAACTTCAGCTATATTCTTTGTCTAAACCTTTTTAAAGCAATGCAATCTTTGAAAATCCTTTAATACTGAAGAATATTGTATATGCACAAATGCAGATGGCTTTGGAATAGAAAGAACAGCGTTTTAGTTTGGGGTAAATAAAAATACTTTTTTTTTTCATTCCCCTAAGATTATTTTAGAAAATTCCTCATTAGTCATCTTTACATGAAGTGGTAACAGAGAAACTTTTAGTTTCCCGTTGGTCAGCTACATTCCTAATTTGTAACATTATTTAATAATTTGTTTAATGTGAACTTACTGAAAATAATGTATCTAGATTAAATCACTTTCACATAAAAAGGTTAAACACTTGTAAAATAGCATTTTTCATTGCTATTTTACCAGTGTTTAACCTTTTTATGTAATTTCCTCCCTGGTACCCTGTATTTTATTTCTATTAATCACTTTCATTTCATTTGCAACGATACAATGCCCATAACAATAACTTTCCCTAGGCCTTAGAATATTGTTAGACAAATTTCGCTGTACATATATCAAAATAACTTTTGGCCCATTGAACACTTGATTATTGTACATTTTAGAATACACTTACACTTGGAAAATACAGTTGTTATTTTTTCTCTACCGGTGACAGCTGACTGCAGTCTATTTTGCACATTTATCAAGGCATCCATACACTGTAATAAAAACATATTAATAATCAAAGCTCATATAAAATAATAAAGCTAAATGAAGAAAATTCTCCTAATCATTTGGAATATTATCAATCCCATTATGATTAAAATTCTTTTCTGAAACTGCAGAACAGGGTTGCCCAACATACGGTCTGCCAACAGTGTTAATTCGGCCCGCCTACAACTGTTCAGAATTAAAAAAAAAAAATCCAAAACAAATATTTAAGATTTTTTTCTTCAAAAATAAAGAAAAACCGTGGAAACAGTATGAGTGACCCTTTCCATATCGCAACCATAAACAAATCAATAAAGGGAGTGATCTTTTTTTTTAACGAAGCCGTTGGCCAGCGAGATATCGGAATTTTCTTTTAAGTTGCCCGCTGCTCAAAATGGTTGGACAACCCTGTTGTTGAATGATATCTGTTGACTGGTCCTTGCAATGGCTTAAATTAAAATCACGTATATATCAAATATAAATCACGACATTTCATTTCTAATGTCTCACACTTTTAGTTGCCTTCTCAACAAAGCTGTGTTTCTGCAGCATTTCACAGATTTAATTTCTATTGAGCTGCTTTAGACTAGTTTTTTCATTATTTGTGTTCTATGAGGCAAGGATAGTTAAGGTCTTGCTGTGTTGGAAACTGAATTCCCGTTGCCTAGGATAAACACACACCCAATACACTGCTGCATACAGTGCCATATTTCCCAATAGGCTATAGCTTACTAGTCTATAGACTAGGGCGACAAAATTTTGTGTATTAAGTCTGATATAACAAAATCAATACCATATAATGATATAATCAGATGTTTTGCCGAGAAGAAAGCTAGACGTCATGCTTTCCATTTAAATACCAGTGTTCAATAGGCTTTTATTTTTTGCTAAAATTAAAATTTATTTCAATAAAATTGAATTTGATTTATTATATACCAAAAATAAATAGTGTTTCAATATAATTTAATATTGTTTAATGTTTATGTTTCAATTTATGAGTTTGTTTTTCAACATATTTATTGTCAATATAAAAGTTTTTGGCGTATATTGAATGTAACAATTTTTATGTTCCTACCACTGATTGGGGGAGGGGGCAAAAAAGTAGAATCGGGGCGGCAAAATGGTAAATCCACGCTTGGCTGCATCACACATATTTCTGGTGTTATAAATGCCATGGAAGTTACAACAGATGATATCAACTCTATAAATAAACTAGACTTGAATGCAGTATTCAAAAATGCTGCACTTCTGAGCAAACAGTTTCATTGAATGAAATTAGTTTTACAATACAAAAAATTTTATTCTGAATCATATTTTATATCCAATATATATAGTGGAATATGGTAAAGTGCAGTGCCTACTTGAATAAAGTGCCCATTTTTTATAAGAGAGAACTAGCAGGGACTTAGTCAGCATGCCTATACAAAAGCATGTATAGTGGCCACCTGTCTGTCTACAGTGACCATTGCAGTCCAGTTCCAAAGGTGGTCACTTTAGGCAGGTTCTACTGCATATATAAATAGTATCTGATATAAAAGAATATAATGTAATGCTTTTTATATAGAGGCAACCATTGAAATGAAAAATATTTTGTCAATGCTATGGAAAGCATTGAAAGACAGTAACTAGATATGACCTGATATCTTGGATCAAAACTTTTACACTCAGAGCCAATTGATTACGAAGTTAAGTTTACCAATTGTCATCAATGGCACTGAATATAAGTTTGAAAACTTTGCCTAATTGTTCACTAGATGATTGCTAATTAAATACTTATGTAATTAAATATATAAAGGAATAGGGAAAAATGTTTTGATGGACACTTGTATATTAAAACGAGTGGTGGTTCTAGGTTAGGGCCGGGGGTGGGGATGGCCATCACTTCTGTGATGGCTTATCTAGCAAAATGAACATCCATGACGATAACTTTTGCAGACTTTTTTTATGATGAGGTAATTTTCTCGAATTCGTAATAGCATAGTGGGGGAGGGGGATGCCACCACACTTAAGACAAAAGTCAGATAAGGAAGGCACTGTAACAAGTTGTATGGGAAAAGCTTGTAATAGTATAAATGTAAATCAACAATGGTGGAGTCCAAAACAGAAGTTGGGACATCCAAGAAGGAAGTCAACAGCTTCGGCGACAGTGGGGTGAGACTATGCAGTTATGCCTACATCACTAACATGCTTAAAATAATGAAACCACACATTGATAAAAATGGATTAGGGCGAGGCCAGAAAAGTGACAAAAAGGTTACATAGGTGATACAATTGTAAAAGGTTCCAGAAAAAAATAAAGTCTATTTTTTAATAAAAAATATTAATATACTTTTCTACATAATCCCTACGATAGTGCTAAATATAATTTTTTCTCTTTATAATTATATAAAACAATATTGATAAATTTGAGTTCAATTGTCACATAGGTGATACTGGCTTTGCTCATAAAAGGTCCAGTTATGTCGATTTGAATTTTAAGGCACAACGGCAGCTAAAATCATGTGCCACAACCTGGTTTTCTGAGGAATCCAAGTTTCTATCTCCTAGAAAATCAAATCTCAGACTATGATTCAGTAAACAAAGAATGGTAAGCACTCACTACTATTTGGATTTAAGCCCAGTTTTTCTTCATGGCAAGCAATGGGTGGACACTATGCATTACGGTTTTAACTACATCAAACATTTTAAGATATCTATTATTTACAACTATTTTAGATATCTATTATTTATAACCAATTTAGATATCTATTACTTATAATCATTTTAGATATCTATTATTTATAACTGTTTTAGATATCTATTTAAGGCGAATGCAAAATGACCTTCCACTTCTCAAATGTTTTCTAGTTTTTAAAACTGCCAAACCTACAACACGGACACTAACATTTTATTTTGAATTTAAATGAACCAATGCATACAATGAAATAATTTGTTCGCTACAGATATCACCAATTGTATGGTGTTAAAGCAAAATGGGCCTACTTTCAATTTTGATGATTATAGAACACGCACAAAGCATTTTAAAAGCAGAATTATGGTTAAATCCAGGTCTGGCATCAAGGGGGTGGGGCGAATGGGGAATTCACATGAGTGCTAGATTTTTAGGGCCAGTAAAATGGGATTATTGTGAAAAAAAATGTTGTGTTTTGGGGCAGTACATTGTGTGTTCTCACCGAGCGGCATAATCAGTGCAGTATTTCCCAATAAACTATAGGGCAGCAAAATTTTGTGTATAGAGTCTGATATAACAAAATCGATACCATACATTGATGTAAATAATCAGATGTTTTGAAAAGAAGAAAGCTAGATGTCATGCTTTCCATTTAAATACCAGTAGGCTTTATTTTTTGCTGAACTTTAAAATTGAATTTGATTTATTATATACCAAAAAAAAGAAATAATTCAATATTTAATAATGTTTCAATTCGTGAGTTTCTTTTTCAACATGTTTATCGTCAATACAAAAGTTTTTAGCACATACTGATTGTAAAAATTTTTCATGTTCTACCACTGATGGGAGGGAAGGTAGGAAGGGGCAGCATAAAGTATGAAAAGCTAGGAAGTGACAAAAGGAGTAAATCTGCCCGTGGGGGCAATTACTAGCATAGCCCTGGGATAAAACCGCTTTTTCTTTGTGAGTAAGGTAAACTAAGATTAACTCCATCGATCTATTGAAGTGCTTAATTTTATTATTTAAAAATCATACAAGTTTGCATTAACCCACTTTACATTTCAATACTATTTCATTTCTTTTAGACAGAATGTTTTCCACCACTACATAAAATAAAGGAAATTATTTGAAATTTAGTTCACTGAATGAAGCCCTAATGAGGAAAAATGTTTTTAATGCAATACTGTTTAACACCTTGCTGCGTGGCAGTAGACAAGTTTGTCACAATAAGTTCAATTTGTGAAAACATTAGTGGTCTGGAGGTTACGTTAATCGAGTGGTTCCCAACTGGTGAAGAAGTCCCAAGTGGTCCGAGAGACGAGTGATTATTTACAAAAAAAAATTGATTTTTTTTATAAAAACATTATTAAATATTAAAATTAAATATAAAAATGAAATTGATGGTATATTTGTAGTATTTTACAATCTGACGGAACTTCAGAAAACGGTTCGTATTAAAAGTAATTCGTCGTAAGTTCGACTGTACCACCATTAGATTTTTTTTTCCTGTTTATTATTTCTTTTTTACTAAAGAAAGATTTTACAAACACATTTCCCCTCCCAAAAAAGACTTGGTTCCCTTTTTTCATTAAGGTCTGGAAGTTAACTCGTGGGAATTTTACAACGGGATCCGCGGGTACAGTTGAAGTGGAAAAGTGGTCCGCGGCTTAAATTGAGTTGGGAACCACTGGTTAAACCAACGAATTCGTCCCAGATGACATGTGGTGCAGTGAGACCTAAAATATCACAAACGACACAGATGATACGCAAGCAAACATAGCAATTAATAAATTCGATTTATACGAAAATAAAACCTTCAATTGCCTGTCGATTTCCCCATAATTAAAAATTCTTCTTTCAAGTTTAGCTAAGCGTTGTTCAATTGTGTCAAGAGGAACTTCTTCATCAGGCATTTTAAGCGTTTTTGGTGATAAATACCGAAGTGACAAAATTATGTTCACACAAAACCAGGGAAATTGCGGACACAGGACCAGAGGAAATAAGGAAACTGAATTCACCCAGAAAATCAACATAGACCGTGAAACGATGAACATCGATAGTTTTAATCGAAGTTTTATCGATAACTGGTGATTTAACAGGATCTAATGACAACTGCAGATCTATAAACCACAAACGAATATAGATAAAAATCACATTTAGAAAATTTTCAGAGAGATTAGTATATAAATATAAAAACAATAAAGTCCTTTCCTTTTTTACTCCATATAGCTTTATTTTCTTTATACAAATATCGATTGTTGGAATATCGATTATTGAGAGCCTTGTTTCCTTTATATGGCTACTGAGGTTGCGCAGCTCAAATCGCCATATTGCATTTTGTTGCAGATGTCTTGTGTATTTTTTTTTATAGAAAGAGAACGCAAAAACGCCAAATTTTATCAAAACTCGGCCGATGATAAAATACGCAAAAACTTTAATAATCAACCTTGATAATAATCGATTTGTGAAATTGACAGAAATATTTTTGTATGTGTGTAATGCATTCAAGGTGACGACAATACGATATGGCTTGCCTCAATAACTTAAAACAAGATATCAAGACATTGGAGGCACTTTTTCCGAAAGGCCATAGTCTTTTTCAGGTGGTCACTGCTTCAGTGGACGAACTCACTTGCCGATTCACAGGCCGCAGTGGCAAAAAATTCGAAATTCACGCAAACATAACAGTAAGTGAAATGTCAGTGGTACTATTGTTTGTTTAGGTCTTTGTGGTTGTCGGAGGCGTCAACCTTTTTAAAAAAATTAGGTAGAGCTTTTATTATGTTGTTCGAAGATTAGTTATTTTAAAGATTTAAGTTACAAGGGCTTAAAATAGTGATTGTATAATTTATGATTAATGGCGATTTCGTGCACCGTACAAACATTGACGTAGTTATGCAAGCATAGCATCAATATCCCCACACTCAGCATTTGTAATTTTCATATTTTAAAGTTGGAGGGGGGGGGGCTAGATTTAGAGAGGTCTTACTCATACCCCCCCTCACTTCTAGATACGCCAGTGATTAGAGATTATTTGCTTTCCAAATTTTGAGCATGGAAAAATAGATATAAGGCCTCCATACGCTCCAACATGTGGCTGTAATTGCTCCTCAGTTAAAAAATGGCAAGACATGGAATTCTGATTTAATTGTGTCAGTGTTAATGTTACCCCTTAAGTAGTGCCAAGTTCATGCCCCAGATTGCATTATATGGTGGAGTTCATTATTTTCCCCCTTTTAATTATAATGCAAGCATATTAGTTATACAACTATTAAAAGTATCAGCATACGAATAACACTAATTTAATTTTTTATTTAACTTAAATATCCCTATTAGATTTTTAACATTTACTGATCATGTGTTATAGGTGCAGCAAAACTTCGGATTTGTGACATTATAAACCAGGTTCAAGAATTAAAATAACGAAAAATACAAAATTGGGGAAGGTATTAAAAAAAAGTTATAAAAATTAATATTACTTCAATAATGTAAATTTGAGGAAAAATTATAAATTCTGAGAATGCACAGAGTCAAAATTTTGTTATATACTTTCCATATGTGTCAAGTATAACATTGAAATAAAATATACAGTACTAAGGAAGAAATTTACGCACAAAACGTTAAACACTGATAAGATAACAAATGAAACACCTAAGCTTTTGGATGTGTCAGCTGCAGTCCTTCAACTCCTGATGAAGGACTGCTGTTGATAAAAGAACAAACAAGTTTGAACAATGTCTGTATGAAAGTGTTAAGAAAAAAGGCAAATCAACTGTATCCTGTATAATTTGGTACTTTAAGAGTGATCTTAAAGTACAGAAGTAAGAAATTGAAGAAAAATATAGTAAAGATATTTTTGCTGTTTGTGTGGATGATAAATAAAAATAAAATCAATAATATATAAGTGAATTATTAAAAGTAAATTATCCTGGTCTAATTATCTATAGATGTATAATTGCATGTTTTGAATTTTTATGCAAAGGAAATGTTACCTAGTGATGTGATAGAATACATAATTGGAGTGCAGAAATATTTCAGGAATGAGTTTACTGCTCATGGTTGGTTGAAAGAAAAAAAAAAGTGGTCTGTCACATAAATTTGGATCTGCGGCCACCCTTCCCAATGAAACCCTTGCACAATCCTCCTCCTCTTCCTCACATAAATTCAGAATATCACCAGATGGAATTGCTTGAAAAAGTGTTTAAGAACTTGGCACAACTACACAATCCATCCCCTAACACTTCCTCCTGAAAAAGGTTGGGAATTTCAGTAGATCTGTTGATTTTATGTTTATACCCTTCTGTGCCTCTAACTCTATTTGCACTCTGTCTTTTTTTATGCATTTTTTGTGAAATTGCTTTTGTAAGGTAAGTGTGCTTGAGTGGGCTGTAAAAGTTGGAATTATTTCATCGGGATATGAGTGCCTGGTATGTAAGGAACAAATGAGATTGTAGGATAGACCTTGTGTGCATGGGTGCTCCCAGAATTATATGCAAGGAGGTGTATCGAGGAAAAATCCCAATTGAATAATGTTGTTGGAATAATGTTGTTTCTGTGCATTCAGTCTCCCCTTTTCATAAGAAAAGGCGGGGTGTATCCTTTGGCACCGGGAGCCCATGCTTGTGTGGATGATGTGATTTGTAGAATTTATGTGGCATCACAAAAAGGATAGGCTGTAGAACTTGTTTCTTGCATTTCTCCTATAAAAAAGTATTTTCCTGCTGCACACTGCCTTCAAGACCACTAGTTGAGTACTTCTGAAATTTTGATTTACGATTTTGCAGGTTTTTACAGATTCAACATTTTACTGTTTCAGGAATAACATCACTAACGCGATCTGAACATGTGAGGGCGAAGCCCAGGGTGTGGGAGGGGTTTCAAAAGAATGCGGTTTCTTTGTATGGAGCAAAATTTGGAGGCATAAGTAACTGAACTGCAAACTGGTAGACACTTTAAGAAAAATTTTGAACTTGTCTGAGCTTTTTGAGGCAATTACTGGAGAGATAAGTTCCACAAAATTTTCATGTCATTAGTAATATTAATAATTATTATGACAAAATTATCTCTAAGCCAAAGGAATATTTTTTTTTGTGTTGGTACAATGAAAAATGTTCTTGTAGCGAATTTGGAAAAGTTTTTTCATTATATGAAAAGACTGATTAATTATTCAATTGCAACAGTTTTGGACTGACGATTTAAACTCTTTTTTTTTTAATAAAGCAGATATGGCAGAACAAAGTGTCAGTATTAAAAGAAAGTTCATTTCACTTATGGCAACTATGGACGCTAGATATATAACAACAAATTGTGTAATAAAGTGAAGTCTTTACCCTTTGCTATCTAGAAGGTTAACTAATGGATTGTAGATCATAATCATTTCATGTAAATAATTGTATTTGTCTGAATAAAGTGTGATTCAATTAATGAACAAATACAAGTAGTTTCAAATAATGCTGAAAATCATAAAAAAAAACCTCAAACTTTTTTGGAAATACTTTGAAACCAGAAAATCACCAATGCTAAATAAAAACAACTGACTAGAAAATTCATCTCATATACTACTGAGGCCTTTCTTGAAAAGGCACTTTTAAAAAAGAATGGAATGCTTATTAAATAAGTGGATGGTAAATTCAAGGTGGTTTCTCAAACTT
>QLNU02015003.1:49176284-49205595 GCA_006491805.2 Dysdera silvatica | reverse complement strand
AGAACAAATGTGTACTCACCACAAATGAATGGTGTAGCTGAACGTTATAATCGAACCTTTTTAGAAGGTGTTAGGACACATCTTCAAGTAATGAAACTCCCAAGTTATCATTGGATAGAAGCAGTTATGGCTTCAAATTATTTAAGAAACAGAATCCTGCATTCCACAATAAAAGAAATTCCTTTTAAAAGATATGGGAAACCAAATGTTAAGTATTTAAAGAAAATAGGGTGTATTGCATATGTTCACAAAGCAAAACATAGGAATAAATTCGAAGCTTGTGCCAAAATGGGAATTTTTGTGGGATATGCCCTAGGGACAAACGGGTATAGAATTTGGTATCCAAACGAAAACAATTTTAGAATCCAAGCATCTCACACTTGATAAAAATAAACTAGGAGCAACTTGGTTTCAACAAAATTATCAAGGCATCGTAAAATTGAGAACAAAACAAGCAAAAGATTGGGATTTAGACTGGAATGTTTATAGTGGTTCGATGGATAATAAACAACGTACATATGTAATTTTATTATATTTTTAAAACTTAATATTTTTGTCATATATGAACTTTTTACGCTAGTTTGAGCTTTTTCTTATCTTTTTTCTTCAATGTGGGGGGTCTGGGCCCCTCCCGTAAAACAGTCTATGGTGTATGAATAAATCATGGTCTGGAAGCCATGTGAAGCTGCTGGTCCCTTACAAATAACTCACTGAGCAGTTTTGGAATACAGTACAATAATTTGTAAGAAGGTGATTACTTTTATGTCTTTTGTAGTGAAGGCATTTCCTGCCACTTCTGCTATAATCAACTTCTAAGGAAAAACAAAATACACGACAGATTTTTTGGAACTTTACCAGTGCAAATGAAACTTCAATAGTTGCAATTCAACTCCAGTTAATTTGGGGTTGGGTGGCTATGATGTGCAGTGGTAACGTGTTAACTTAGTGCGCTGTTCACCTGGGTTCAAACGGCGTCTCTTATGGTTCCTAACAGTGCCATGAAAGAACCACGCTTACTGACAAACCGGTCATCGTAATCCAAGGGTTGATTTCCTGGTCCTTAAAAGGTTTGAACTCTTCAGAAAATTGCAGGGAATACCGACCCTTGCTTCATACACCATAAAATAAGACCACTTGTTTCATACTTTTGGCTGATGCAAATTTTTACTTGAACGAATACCTAAGTTTTGTTCATAGTTTCAATTAGAAATGCAGCGAGTAAATGTTTTCTTGTGTTAAATTGTTGTGTAGGCATGTTCCGACGAGGAAATGGAAAGCAACTCCGATGATGAGGAAGAAACTGAAGATGATATACATATAGAAATGGAAGAAGACACTAGGTAAGCCGATCTATTTTACTTTCTTAATTTTCATGTGTTCTGCCAATCGTAATCCAGGGTCTCATTCTTTCATCAACAGAGGTTGATTGCTCGTAAATTAAAAACCGAGAAATTAAACCGACCTGAATTCTGACCTCCTTTCTAAACTTTTTGCCCTTCTGTAGGGGCCACAATTGTGCCTGGTGGTCAAAATTTGAACTATTTTTTTTTTTATTGCAGAAATCTCTTCCCCATGGTCCATGTAATGGGTTCTAGAGGGGTCTGAGTAGAGTCACTTTAATTATAACCACCCTGTATATAAGAATGTAAAATATTACCTTCTCAGTGTGTTTTACAAGATCTTTAAACTGCTTATGTAAATTAAAATTTCTAATAACATCTGTGATTGTTTTATCAATATCATAAAAATGTTAATTTACAACGCTTAAATAAGCTGCATGAGCCTCATGGGGCCAGATTTTAACAATAGGAGAGAATAAAACATTGTAGGTGTGTAAGGTGCAGGTGCAAATGAAAAGAAGGGGGAGAGGGAAATAAAATTGTCAGCACCTGCTGATACAAAGGATTGCGTTCTAGTAAAAAATTAACGAACAATTATTTTGGCTAAAAATTATGGAACAATTATTACTTGTACTTTGTCAACATATGATGATAGTATGAGATACCATTTGTTCAAAAAGTTTTGGAACATTAGTCCTTTAAAATCAGCATTAAGATATACATGCTGGTATAAATACTTTTTCTTTTATTTAATGTATTGCGCAATAAATAGTCTTTAAATTTAAAATTATGAATTTTTGTATGAAAAAGGATTAGTAGATAATTTTTTTTACAGAAATGGAAGAAAGTAAAAAAACACCCCTCACCCCCAAAGTTATAAAAACCATCGCCTGTAAATATATAAAGTTTATTATTAAAGGATGATTTATTTTTCCAACAATATTATTTTAATATTAAGTTCTGGACTTTAGATTTGATATAATATTATGCTTTGAGTTCAATTCTTATTATATATAGAAAATGTGTTTTAATTTTGAGCATCTGTTTTCTTTTCTGTTGGTTTCTTCCAGTTTTATCCATTTCTTCTGGTTTTTCCAGTTTCTTCCGCTGTCCTGGAAGAAACTCATCCCAGATCAGATCTATGTTAGACTTAAATTCGATGACCTTTTCTTGTTCAAAAATATAAATTAGATGACCTTTGGGATAGTTCTAAGATGCAAATCAGATTGACTTTTGGAGTAGTTGTTTAATCATTACAAAGGCAAATGTCAAACTGCAAGTTTTGCCTGTGTATTGTTAAAATATTGCAAGAACTCATTTTTGTTATTTTTTAACAGTAATCAAGACAAAAACAAAGATGAAGGCATTGGCAGTGAGCACACAGCAACATTAGAGAGGCTGCGCCAAAACCAGCGCCAAGATTACCTTAGAGGCTCAGTTTCTGGTTCTGTTCAAGCACCTGATAGACTGATGAAAGAGCTTCGAGAAGTGTATCGCTCCGAAAGCTTTAAAAAAGGTTTGTTTGTTTTGTAATTTGAGATATATATATCAGGGGTGTTTACTCAGTAGCCTGTTGTGCATAGTATGCCTTCTAAATAATTCCAAATTATTTTAATTCACCATTGCTATTAAGGAAACATAAAACAAAAATATATAAATTTTCAAAGTGAGTTTCATAAATGTTCTGAATTTCAGCGAAATGCTTTTATTTTATTATTCTAAATACAGCGATTGCTTAATACTTCTGTCAAAGCATTGGAAGAGGAGCAAAAACCGGTCCGAAATGGTGGTCTATCTTGAATATGACAACTACAATAGCTCCAAAAGGGACAGGTCATATTCAGTTTTGCATCTTAGTCGGCTCGTGAAATATCTGCAGCATAGTGAGCATTGTGCCATGCGGATTTTTAATAATTAATTCACCTCATGCTGTCATCTGTCTTAGCAAGAGCATTTGACTGTTCCCACTTACAGGTAGTGGTTTCTTACTATAGAAAACTGGACAATGAACCAACATGTTTCAACCATGTTTCAACTTTGGACTGTTTGCTATTGATGTAGTAGCTCCCAACTTTATTATCATTAACGTATAACAAAATGAATGTCAAAGCGGAATGCATGGGGCTGCCTGGGTCATTTGTACAAAAGAAATAAATTCTGTATCTGTAACTACAATAGTAAGATATTCTTTCAGCGCTCAGTATCACCACCACCCATGTACACAATGTTGTCGTCTGATGCCTGCACACGAAAGGACTGTCTCCCCCTAGTTGCGATGTTCTTTTAACAAAAACTTGTATACTGCAATTATTTTTTTTAAGTATATGTATTTTTTCTAATTACCTATAGCGATTTTTAATTGTGCATTTACCTTTAATTGCTATTCTTTTGTTTCAGGGGTCTTTACTGTTGAATTGGTAAATGATAGTCTGTACGAATGGAATGTTAAACTACTAAAAGTGGATCCAGATAGTCCTCTTCACAATGACCTCACAATGTTAAAGGATAAAGAAGGCAAAGACTGCATTCTCCTAAATATACTTTTCAAGGTTTGTTGGCTTCTTAAAAATGCCTATTATGCCAGTATTATTAGTAACTAAGATTGCACAAATTAACAGTTTTAATAGATTTAATTAACCCAGGACAAATATTTTGGTAGCTATGTGCTATTGTCAGAACTGGTGCCGCTCAACATGCAATGCCTGATATCATGCAAATACCTGTCACTGCACTGAAATAGTTGTTAACAATTAAACGTATTTAAAACTTGTAACTTGTGAGATCTCAGTTTTTGATATCGTTGCACAGTGTCGTTAATTAACTCCATTATTAATAATTTCGGAAACAATCTGATTTATGAAGATCGGGCTCTCGTCATACAAGTTCAGCAGCACGAGCGTTTGGCATAGGTGATCCAGACTCTGTGTTATATTTTTATGTAAACTGATGTCCAAAATTAATGTTGCAGTCAATGTTGTTTCAATATGGGAGGTACATAGTAACTTTTGATGTCCATAGGTGCTAATCCTTCAGATTTTCCCGGAAGGCTTCTGAATTTTTATTAATCTTCCAGTTGGAAAACTATGCCTTCTGATTTTCGGATATTTTTTCTAAAAAAAAAAAATTTTTTTTAATACTGTGTTTTAATTTTTTTTCTTCTAAATATCTATTTTTCTTGGTGCGTATTTATGTAACTTTTTGTGCGTATGTACATATTTAAACAATTATAAATATGAATAATAAACAAGTGAGAAAAACTTCTCTGCCTTTGTTGACACATGCCCGTCGTGGAATTTTAGCTTTTGCCATGAAATAGTGGATTTCACTGCTCATCTTGATTGTTGGGAGAGGGGAGATGAAAGAAGGAATGTTATACATCGATATGCTTGTGGTCAAGCACCAAGCAGGGGACTCAGTTTAGGGAAGCCATGCGTTAGATGTTGCGTTGCTGCAGGTACCTCTTTGCTGCTGAAAGGAAGTTTTCTTTTTAAGTGTTTGAAAATAACATTAATGATGTCAAGATGTCAACTAACCATTAATAAAAGCAGGGGGTCCACACAGCTGGAGGATTTCTTTAAAGTTATCCAAGCATTGAGTTCAGCAATGTCAAGGACGTTTCAAAAAAACATGGACAGGCCACCTGCGAATTCCACATCTTGTAGTATGGTTCCTTAACATCTTATCTGCCATATCTACGCTACATTTAGTATGATTGTGGTACGTGACAGTGTTCAGCTTCTTTGCTCTGTCGTCAGCAAACACATTCGTGTGCATGGTGCTAAAGATCACATTCTTTTTGCTCTTGCACCCATATATCGTATTTTGTTTCCATTTTTCAATGCAAAAGATAAATATCATGGTGAAGAAGTGTCTCGTGCAATAGGAGGTAATTCTCACTTGTTTAGACGCATCGTCTCCATAATTGTGGTTTTCTTTGCAGAAAGTTCATTTGCAAGTTTCACAGAAGTAAAAAAAATTGTCAGTAGTGACATTGAGTCCGGAATTCAAATATGGTTGCAATAATTTGAGCACCACACTCTCCCTAGGTTGTAAATCAGTTGGTCGCTCTTCGTTCTTGCCCAGATACAGATAGCCATTCAAAACATATTTGGATTTTACATCAGTTGCTAGCCAGAACTTGATGCCAAACTTGTCTGGCTTATTTGCCATGTATTGGATAAATCTGCATCTTGATTTACATGGCAACAACTGTTCATCAACAGTTATTTCTTGTTCAAGATTATAGCATAAATAACAGTTTTCTATCAGCTTGTACTGTGTTTCAGAAGTGAAGGCCAATTTTTTAGTAGACACCCTGTATAGACACTCAACATAAATACAAAATGAATAAAAAAAACTCAGGTATCCTGTGAAAGAATTCACGATCAAAAATGGTACAAAAATTGATGGTAGAAAACAAAAATTCATAAAAAAACAGATTTAGGATTTAAATAAATATGCTGATATAAGCATCAACAACCTTTTTGCATGTTTATTTTGCAAATAATTTTATTGCAAATAATTTTGCATGTTTATTTGAGAAAATTTGATGTTCTAAGTGAGTCCTTTATGAATTTTTATTTTTTACTTTCAGTGTTTGCATCAATTTCAGTCGTTGATTTTCCTTAAGAGATTTTATTTTATTTTCTTTAGAAGATGCCTAAAAAATTTTTTTTTTTGTAATTATGTTAAGTGTTTATAGCTCTTTAATTTTCTGTAAAATGATTTTTATATATAAAGAAGCACATCGAAAGTTGCAGAGTAAAATAGGTATCTCTCCCATTAAAATAACATTGAGAGTAACTTTAATTTTGGACACCAGTATATTTGTAGCACAGGAACAGCTAGGACCATTCTGCTCTTGAATCCACGGTTATGCAGGAAATCTCTGCAAACCACCAATGTCTAGGGAATTAAATCTTGTATAGGGCCCCTGTGGTGGCACAGTGTAGTAACTAGTTCGCCATTAACTCGGGTTCGACTCCCAACAGTGCAAAGAATGCTTACTCAGAGATCTCATAAAGATCGCACTGCTCACTGTAGTCCGGGGTTTGGTTCCCTAGGCCTTAAGAGGTTCGGATTCCTCGGAAAACAGTAGGTCCCGGCGCAGCATGACCATTGTAGTCCTTGAGCCGTAAAACCACAAAAAAAAAAACCTGGATTGCTGATCAGTTAAAAATGATGAAAAGTACTGGATACTATCAGAACTTCAACTAGGATTTTTGGGATGGTAGACAAAAACACATCGCTACCACAGGGCAGTTATATACCAAGTGGCCATAAATAAATGTGAAATAATTATATCTCAAAATCTGTTGATCTAAATTCAACGAAATTTGGTGTGCATACCCCTGGGACCATGGAATTTTAATTTCTAAAAATAAAAAGTAGTTCAAATTTTTGTTGGCAGCAGACAAATGATGCTGAAATCACACAAATGTGCATATGTTCACTTAAAATTAGCTAGTTAAGTGAATTTAGAGAAATTGGGGTTTGTGTAAGGAAAGTTGAAAACAACTGACAAACAAACAAACAGCTGAAGACTGGTGCACTATGCTAATTTATTGTTCTTTGATGGTAAGATTTTTATTGTCAAAAAAGTTATAATGATACATCATGGAAAATTCTGAGTTTTTTAATAATAAAATAGAAATCAGAAGCCCATGGACCCAGGAGTATGTACACCTAACTTGTTTGAGTTTGGAGCAATAGATTTTTTGCTGTCAGGCTCTAAACATCTTCCCTTTATTATGCGAGCTCCTCCCCAATAGAGGGGCCCTTATCTTATGAAAAATGTCATAAATAGTAATTTAATGCTAGTGATAATACTCAGAATAGTGATGATTACAATTATTTAGCATCTAATATGCTTACAATTAACTTTTTAGTGTGTCGATAGCATATTGGATTACTTTTAATGCTATAAGTGACCTTATTGGGTCGTTAAAAATTCTAAAAGTTGGTTTTCTGTCAGTTTGCAAGCGTCGTAATTCGCTGTATACTAATAATAGCTAATCGGTTGAAAATGTGATAGTGTGGTAAAGAATTGTATCTTAAAATACACTGAATTTTAAAATATCACCATATGGTTATATCTATTTTTAAGTGTAAATTACATAAATTTAGTAATCACATATAACGCATCTCCTTATGACAGATTTCATATTTATTGTGCTTCTGTTCAAGCAACAAAATGGATATAAATATTCAAATGTAGGGGAAAAATTTTCACTAGAACATGGTGTTGTAAAAATAATAGGAACAGGCTGTGCGAAATTGAGTCCTAGTGATTTTAATTCCACTCAGGGGGCAATGGGTTCTGCTTCCGCATACAAAACATGCAATGTTCAAATTACATAAGTTCGATAAGAAAGCTTTCCAGAGGTCCTGCAGTGGTGCAGCTGCATGTTTTATCCCTAGGCTTTGAAACTTTTGTATTCCTTTGAAAGCTGTAAATCATGGTGCAGCATGACCTTGCTGTCCTTGCACCGTAAATCACAAATAGAAGACTTTCCATGTGTATGGAGTTCATCAAATGCTGAATAATGATTGTGCCAGTGTGATAGGCCAGGAAAAGGCATTAACCCTGCTGTTCTGTTTCACTATATGATTGTCATGTTCGGGGCAATATGACCCACTTTGCTATTTCTTATATGGTGTGAAAAAAATGAACAGAAATACTTCATTTCTTACAACATATATCTCAAACCTATAAAGGAACAAGTTTCAAGCAATAATTTAGATAAGAAATCAAAAACAATAAGCAATGAATTAGGGTTGAAAAATTGGAAAAACTCAGTTTGGGTTGCAGTTTGGGCAATAGCAAGTGACATGTGCCTTTTCATGGGTACTTTTGTTATTTACAACAAACAATGTTTCATTGTCATTCTTTGATGAACAAAATTTACACCGAGCATTTTTTTTTTACTAGTTATTCCTTTTATTGATAAAGCTGAGACTTGATTGGGAGAGTTATTCGGAGAACTTGCTCCTCATACCTTATTCATTTCTCGGTTCTTGGCATAGTCTTACGGGGAGCCATGACGTTGCAAGTGACTTCCCCAGTTTTTCCTTTAAAAACAATCGCTTTTTGGTTAACTCATTTTTGTTCCACCCTGGATTTATTGATATCCACAGAACATACGTATTATAAGCCGAAATGTAAAGTAAATTATAGAAAGCTGTCATTGGCCAACTGTTTGACTTTCGCTTACAAGTGAAGGAAGCTACAAGCTGCTCAAGGGTATCCACTGCCCATTTAGTAGAATTATAATACAGTATTATTTGACGCTTTTTGTCATCTCTATCAGTTAGAGTTGTCATTTTGAAGAGTACTCATAAGAACTATGTTTCTATTCTTTTTTGGGATATAATTGACTACTGCTGTATCCTTTGTAAAATAAAAGAAAAAGAATTGTTTATTTCCTTATTGTTCTTTTTTCTGGGAAGTTCCGGTTTATTTTTCCGTACAGTCCCAACCATTGTAATGTTCTTTTTCAGAAGAAACTGACCTAAATTATATGATGTAAAAAATTATCACAAGTGATATTATGGTCCCCCTCAAGTCTCTAGTTAGTTTTTGTATTACCTGCATACATCGATTTTTTTTTTTTTTTCTGGTCTGGTACCTCCTCCTTTTCCTATATAGAGTTGTAACTTCAGGGCACAAGAGGTTTTGCTGTCAGACAAAGTCCATATACTTAAAAAATTTTAACATCCAGGTATAAGCAAACCAGTCCGGTTTCAATTTTGGTGGAGTTTTCAATATTGCCGTTTTCGAGGAAAGTGGACTACAGATATTTGATGCATTTGCGTGAAATTGTATAACATCATATTGCATGTGAATGTTCTGGAAGACGTGCGCCTGTATATGTGATGCCTGTAGGCAGAGCAAAAGAGTTGGCGCAAACATTTTTCCTGCCATGCCACACTTGAGTTGTAATGGATATATATATAAAACACGTAAGAACTTGCAGAAAATATGTCCAAATACTGTATAATTGCTAGTATCTTGAAATAAGGTAATGTACATACACCCACAAAGCATTTTAGGTGCAAAACAAATTTTGGTTATATTGACCTGATCGCTATACAGTGAAACTTCTCTTAACGGACACGTCTGTTATTCAGAAGTGTCCATTATCTCTTAATAACGGACACTTTTCAATTCCCTGGCAAATTTACATTGAATCGTAATGACGTTTTACTTCTAAATAGCGTACACTCTAAATAACGGATGCGGACAGTAAAAAATTAAAGTTAATTGACAATGCAAATAATGTGTTTTTGTACTCTAAATTGTAAACAGATATTGTAGATCGTTAAAACACAATGAATGAGCAGAACATTTCAAAGCACCCTTTTCATTTTTCCAATTTACGAAAGGATTCGGGTGGGTTCCATTTTAAAAGAAATACTTTCCATGAAGTTGAACGACAACTGAAGGAAACCTGTGATTCACAGATAACCATTCTCCTGGTCAGCAGGCACCTTCAGTAATGCTGTCTTTGAATGGATAAGAGCACTCAACCCCCCTCCCTTCTCTTTCAAAACATCAAGACTGAAGAAGCAAGGATGTAGTCTAGTCTAAGTGACGCCGACGTCTGTATGCAGCTTTCTGCAGAAGTCCTTTAGAATTTACATATGCCGGTTGCAGTAGGGTTCACTGTTTTCATTTGAGAAAAAAAATGTCGCAAAAACATAAATGCTTATCTTTAAGAGAGAAAGTCGATGTTATAAATTTAAAAGAAGCTGAAAAATTAAGTGCGCGTGATTTAGCGGAAATGTTGGGCATTGGGAAAACTCAAGTATGTGAAATCTTAAACCTGGACCATATTGGGTCCTCGAACAAGATAATGCATCCATTCACACTGCAGACAACACATGAGAATGGTTTTTAGATAATAGGGTGCATTTGATGGGATAGCAAGCTGTTTCGCCTGATTTAAATCCTATGGAAAATGCACAACCCTTACCTGTCTATGAAAATAGTATGCAATATAGCATCATTTCCAAATAAAGGGCTGTCGTAATATTGGAATGGGATAAATCATGTACTATCTCAAGGTTCCCTCCCGACCTGGAATTGTCAGGGAATTTGAAATCATCCCTACAGGTCAGGGGAAAACAAGTTTTTTGGGCCAAAACCTTGAAAAGTCCAGGGAAACTTCCTTAACCTCTATTTTGAATAGTCAAATCTCTCACTAACGTGAAACCATTTTTTTCCCAACCGGAATTTAGTCGAAAGTTTTGTCATTGGTCAGGGAATTTTGCAGAAAAGGTCAGGAAGAAACAAATTTTTGGGCCAAAACCTGGAAAAGTCCAGGAAAACTTCCTTAACCTCTATTTTGAATAGTTAAATCTCCTACGAACGTGAAACCATTTTCCCCACAACCGGAATTTAGTCGAAAGTTTTGTCATTCATCAGGAAATTTTGCTAATAAGGTCGGGGGAAAACCTAGAAAGGTTGGGGAATTTTTTTTCTCCAATATTGTATATATATATGTATATTATCCTTCTGTATTGGCAAAGATTAATAAGTTCCATGCCATCACATGTTTTCTAATAAAAAATCTGGTACGTATACCGACTCTAAAGTCGCATGTTCATATCATTTTGCAATGTGTTTCAGTGAAAACTAGTTTTTCTTGTATTTTATATGTTTATTTTGTTGCTGAATATCAGCAAAAAATATGAAATTTGTTGAAGCAAGGTGCTGTGTATGTGATTTGTAAATTGCTTATATGGGGTTGTTTTTTTTTAATTACCAGGTGTTCATTTTAAAACACGGTGTAGATCTTTAATGCAGCATACAACAATGTAAAAAATAGATTATATGTTTTACTTATTTGGTGCACAAAAACATTTTCTCTTTTCAAAGAACACACATTTCAATAACTTTTTCACTGAAGCCTTTTATCTATCTGTTGCTTCTCCCCATACTTAGTAAAACCAGTGCTGATAGACGAACTTCTGACATGATCTATTTGATTCTACCACAGTCTTCTTTAAAAGATCTTCATTCCTTTCAGTGTACAAAACATCATTCTGGCTGTGATGTTGTCATTGTAAGAAAGATTTTCAGCGAATAGTTCACTTCAAGCAAATTGCAAAATCAACTACACGCTATGAGAAACACAGCTATAATGTAATATGTCGATGTTTTGCACATGATGCATTTGAATCGCGGTTGGCTTCTGCTGGCAGAACTAGTTTTTGCCATGCCAGTGGCAGAAACTGCATAAACTGATAAAAGTACAGAAAACAGCATTGTATCATTTAGTAAATGAAAGATTACAAATATATATTTTATTACAATAATTTAGAATATTATAAAGCTTTATATTAATAATTTTAATAATTAAAATATTTTAAAATAATTAAAAAATACTAGAGTACATCAAAGATTTGTTACAAAAACCATCTTTCGCAGGCCATATTATTTAACTTATTATGCCTATTTCGCCTTATTTATCTTCTCTACCTCATTAGACCTTTGGCTATAAAATAAAAAATAGCAACATTGACAGACTGGCAGTAAGAAAAAGCCTTAGTGGTTTATAACCAATCAGATAAGCTGTATTACAGCCAATGAACCACACTTTTTTTTTTAAGTCTGTTGCAAAGCATGTGGTATCTGTTCAGAAATATTTGAGAAATCGGTACAGACAAGGTGCTTGGCTAAAGGAATACATAAACATTGTAAAGCCACAAATACGCAACAATATATGGTGGAAAAGTTAGGTAGATTGCTCGGAATCGTTCATAAAGAATCATCCATGTTACTTGCAAATCATGAAAATGATATGGGTGATAAAGGAGCTGTTCAAGTCATAAATAATCAGATGATTAATAAAGATGTAAAAAGACTTCCTGCAGCTCTTAAAACCTATTGCTGTTCCCCTTTATAAGATTTGAAAAGGTGATTTTTCTATTACTGATGTTTGTGAAATTCAATTGACCCTAATGAATGATGGTAATCTCTTGGTAGCCTATTAAATCAAAAAAGGGTAAAAAGTAAATATAATCAGGCCATAACTCAACATCATATATGCCAGTTTATATACTTCATCCAAAGTACATGTGATCTAAATTGTCACATGAGCAGGAAGACAATACTAGGAAATTCCTTAATGTCATTAACCTAAATTTTGTGCTTTACTTTATAGCTTTTTGAGCAAAATCCGCTCCTTTTCCTAAAACATTACTCCAATAAAATCTTTGAAAATGTCTCAGCTTCTACGTGGTGGTCTGATTTAAAGAAAACTACAAATGAGGACTTGTAACTTTGGTATACAGTGATATTGCCTACAGTATTGATTGGCGTAGGAGAATCTCTTTCTTAAGCTATTGGTCTATTCCTAATAAATTAAGAAATTGTTTGAATTAGGAAATAGCATGAAAATGGATCTTTTGCTATAGACTGCTTTATCGAAAAGATCAGCCTGAACTTAAATGCTAGTGAATTTGCTATGATGTAACCTTTGAATAAATACTATACACATTGTAACTAAACCTATTTTACTTTAAAATACATTCCTTTTTTGCACTTTAAGGTATTTTGATAAGTTTTTATTCACAAAATAATTATTTTTTGCATTTTTGCCGATTATTGCCACTTACGTAGAAACTAGTTTCTGCCATACGGTTTTAACCGCCTTTGGCAGAAACATGCCAACCCTGATTTGAATCGGGTTTTTTTCTCACGTATCTTTAGTTTTTGTTTGTTTAGATTTTTTATGGCACAAGAGCATCTGGGCTATACTGCGCCAAGTCTTTAGTTTTTAAAAATTGCTTTGCATTTTTAAAATATATGTGTTGACTAATTTCTGCAATATTTGTTATGCAGGAAACATACCCATTTGAACCTCCTTTCATTCGTGTGGTTCATCCAATGATCTCAGGGGGCTATGTTTTAGGAGGTGGTGCCATTTGTATGGAGTTACTTACAAAACAGGTAACTTTAATTTATTCAATCTCCTCTAAATTTAATCTGAAGATGTATCTCTCCTCTTCCCTTCAACTCCATATTATCAGTTTAATCAACTACCACTTAGTGGTTGATAATTGAGAGTAAAAATGAAGCCACCAACAATACTAAAAGTGTATCTTGTGGAGCAATGCTTGTCAACGATTTATTTATTTTTTTTACTGTACATGCCCATGAGCCAGAAGTACTAAAATACTTGTCTACATAAAATGTAGGTTCTTCTTTCGATCAGGTTATTGCAGACATGACGGCATGGATTCCATGAGCTCTTAAGTGTTGTATCATGCTTCCTGAATAATGGTCTATAATCCGTCTGAATGATGAAATGATTTAGTTTTTTCTAATATTGATAATTTTTTTTACAATTGTTTTAGGGTTGGAGCAGCGCTTACACTGTTGAAGCCATTATCCTCCAAATAGCTGCTACCTTAGTTAAAGGAAAGGCCAGAATACAATTTGGTGGGAACAAGGTATTTTCGTCAAGGGTATTTTTCACTTATTATTACTATTTTTCAATTCTCACCAGTTGAATAACGTGCAGTAAAATTTAGAAGTGTTTTTGTGAAACCATTCAAGTGTATGATAAAAACTGAAACACGTAATGTTTATTTTCAACAGTACATTCAAAAATCTTGTTTTAGATCTACTGTATTGTGTGGAATTTCTTTTGAATTTGTTATATATTACCTCTTCAAATTATTTGTTGAAATAATGTAAAACGAAGAGGACAAGTAGATGTGTTCACAAAAGCATTTGGAAATTTACTTTTGATTAAATTCGATTGTTATAAATACTTGCTCATTTTTGTAATTTGAATATCATAGTGATGTATAACTTAAGTGTAATTGTGTCACAATATAAGATAGGGATCGACAACCTACAGCACATGTGCCGCACGTGAGGTGATTTAAAAAAAAAAATTGAGTATACTTATTCAAATTCGAAAAAGGTATTTTTTTAGACAAAATCCATTTTTATTTTCACACCTTTTAAAGAGGAACGTTATTAAATAATTATGGAAAAGGTGTAGAAAACCGTGTATTTGAAGTCAAACTGGCTGACAGCTTGAATGATCCTTATTTCTATTTCCGTCCAAAACTTCATTAATTTTTTTTCTGTCTCATCTTCTTTACTATCACTTAGATTTGCTCATCACAAGTTTTGTGTTATGAGTAATTAATATTTAGCAAAAACTGTCTGCCGCAAAAAAATAAAAATATGTACGTTGCTTTTAAAACCCCTTAACTTGAACGTACAGTTTAATGCAGCAAAAGGTTCATGCCATTCACGTTTTATATTGTTAAACTATTGTAAATTATACGTCAAACGTATGAGAACATTTTCAAGAAAATACCTTGTTTGGGTCAGAATAAATGCTTGTTCTCCTTGTGCCACAAAATCTAACCAACCATTTTCAAAAGATGCAATTCTTATTAACAATAAGTTAGAAATAATTATAATGCATAATGATAATAATAATGCAATAGATTAGAAACATGTCAAATAATCTTCTTAAATTGCATTAATAGATGGTAACAACAACAATTTAATGGGTGACATTCGGCACACTTTGATGAGTAATTCCTCTGGCATGCGAAATAATTGCAATATTGCTTTGGCAGGGTACCTCAGAAAGGTTGCCAATTCCTTGATCTAGGACATAGTGATTACATGTGTAAAGCCTCAATTACATTGGGTGAGTTTACACACTCCTCGCTGGCTTGTAAACTAGTCAGTATATGAGCGAGTTGCAATCACACACAGCTTGTATAACTCATTCAGTAAAAATACACAGCAAAAGTGCTCAGTAGATGACTACCATCAGTGATTTTTCTAAACTGGCTTTCAACTCCACCCGCCCCTTTCGAGGGTTTATTTCAATCAAATCCAAGAAAACACGGCCCTTGTGAAGTAGCCCACTCCTAAACTTCACTAGCAGTAGCCAAGTGAACAGTGAGTTAATTAGACAACTTTATTATACTGAGCGAGTTTAGCAGCAGTGAGTAAAAAGTTGACTGCGAGGAGCCTATCAACTTGTCAATTGTAATTTATGCCTAACCGGGCATTACAGTGGTAAAGCATGCGCTAGCGAGCAATTATCCTGTTCAGTTCCAATTACGGATGGGGGAAGGTTTAGCGAGACAAACTTCTCGCCATAGTCTGGGAGTCGGTTTTCTGGGCCGTAGGAAGTTTCGGTTCCTTGGCATAACTGTTGGTCTTAATGCAGAATGACCCTTACTATTCTTATGCTGTGCGAACTCGAACATGCAAAACGTATGTGCAATCATGGAAACTGCTTGTGATGCGAGTTCCACCATGGGCACATAGTGCTTAAGTGCGTTTTGTAATAATGGAAACATAACAATTAAATTGGTCTTGTGAAGTCACACACTTTATTTTGAAAAGTCAGTTGGAATGCATTTGTTATAGACTAAATAGCTTTTCAGTTGTTTTTCCAAGTTTAAATTCCAAATGACATGTGGTTTCGGTTCCGTACATTGGATGCCATTTTCTGCCCGCCATAGTCTTTGTTTTAGCCCTTTGATAACAGAGGTTACAACGGACTTCTTGGGGAAAATTCTTGGTCCCAGTGCCTCACAACTAGAGCCTGAATTGTATGCACTGAAAAGCATCAAAATATGCACTAAAGAACCTCAAAATATCCATGTATATGCACTTAACACTTTACGTACCAGAAGCCTATTAATAGGCTATATAAATAGATGCAAGCATTAGATAAAGTGTTAAAATGAATAAACGTACACCCAAAGTGAATAAATATGCACTTAAAATTTTTTTAACGCTTGGAAGTCTTATGTCATGCATTTTAAAACAAATAGATTTATTAACAGCCAAGTAGAAAAACTCGATATACATTAAATCATATGTTTTATATATCACAAATCCTATGACTGTATATCGCAATGTATCTCTCGTTGTTCTAAGCAGTTAAGCTTTATCTTCTATCATGTAATGATGTATGTCATTTTTATGGCCAAAAAGGTCCTTTTTAGACATATAAAAGATATTGGACAGCGCTTACACATTTTTGCAGGTTGTCTATTACGAATAGTTTATCGATGATAGAACGATGTCTATCACTGAAGGAAAATGGTGTGGAAATTTAGAATAAGTGTTTGTTTTAAACTGAACTTCAATCAATTCCCAACCTAGCACAGTAAAACTCAGCTTTGGTTTTCATAACAAGGATGGTGGCAATAATTCAGCTATAACAACATTTGTCGCGCCTTAGGACATAATGAAATGCGTACATTTACAAATTCCTTTGCCTTTCCGCTCAGATAAGCAGTAGGAGGAAAGTTTAACTTCAGCATGGTGGTGAAATTTTTCGGATGAGGAAATAATAAAATTCTTGAAATTACCAAAACCCTCAAAATATGCATTTATTCTGGAAATTCATAATTTTTATGCATTTATATGCACAAATGCTAAAAAGGGCTAAAATATGCAACTGCATATAATCCGGGCTCTAATTATATAACCTTGGCTGTCATGGTGTCCTAAAACACTTATTTATTTAATAAAAATTTCCCTATCTTATAATAAAGTTCAGAAAGCAATTGAATGGTGTTTTTATTGTCAATTTAGATTTCCAGTTTTTATTGCTAGTTTTCTATGTACTTTTTTCCCCCCCATTTCAGAGCCACTACAGCTTAGCCAGAGCACAGCAGTCCTTCAAATCCTTAGTTCAAATCCATGAAAAAAATGGTAATTTGCAAAATTTTCTTTCATTGTGTTTGTGTTAAAGAAAATAATGTGTGTTTTATATTGTATGTTACAAAGGAATGCCAATTTTTTATTAGGGACTGCTAAGAACTTTTATTATAATACACTCTATAACAAACAAATCGACGCATCAAGGAGGAGTTGTCCGATTGCGATAAAAATTGGTGGATGTGAAGAACATACATAGAAAAAGAAACGATTAAAATTTCAGAACAATTGAATGATTTATTGCAGAGTTTGACCGTTACAAAGGGAGGAAGTCAATAAGGCGTTGGTCCACCTCTGGCCTGGATGCAAGCTGTCACCCGGCGTGGCATAGACTGATAAAGATCCCGGATGCAAGCTGTCACTCGGCGTGGCATAGACTGATAAAGATCCCGGATGGTGTCCTGCGGAATTTCTTGCCAAATTGTCTCCAACTGTCGGGCTAAATCGTCAACATTCCGGGATGGTTGCAATCGCCTTCCCATAGCGTCCCAAATGTGCTCTATGGGAGAGAGATCAGGAGACCTAGCTTGCCAAGGAAGTGTTGGGCAAGCTTGAAGACAATTCATAGCAACACGTGCCGTGTGCGGCCGGGCATTGTCTTGTTGAAACGTAAGTCCAGGGTGTCGCAAAAGGAACGGTAACACAACCGGTCGTAGAATGTCGTCTACGTACCGCTGTGCTGTAAGTGTGCCAGAAATGACCACCAAAGGGGTCCGGCTATCAAAGGAGATGGCACCCCAGACCATAACGCCCTGTTGTGGGCATGTGTGGCGTGCGATAGTAAGGGCAGGATCCCCACGCTGCCCTGGACGTCTCCAGACACGTCTGCGGTTGTCGTCAGGACACAGTTGGAAACGGGACTCGTCACTAAAGACTATACGTCCCCAGTCAGCGCAGTTCCAAGTTGATCGAGCCCGGCACCACTGTAATCGGACTTGACGGTGTAAAGGCGTGAGAGGTAAGCGGCGTAACGGTCGGCGCGAGCGTAAATTCCGCTCTCTCAGTCGTCTGCAGAGGGTCATGTTGGACACATGTGTGCGGGCCACACGTTAGATAGTTGATAACGACGAATCCGGTGCTGTGACAGCTGCTCTGACTGTTTTCTCGTTCTGTTGTGGCCATTTCGACCCGCATATACAGTGATCCTTCGAATTGTCCAACCAGCCTCTTTCAAACTCTGACATATGCTCGTAATGAGCACGAATCTTTCGGCGAGGCATTGTTACAGTCGACGTAAGATATCCGCAGTCAAAATGCAACAGAAATTTTGACCACATATTGAGAATCGCTCCTTATATACACCTGCTGAATGCGCAGTTCCGATGCGCTGGAGTTCCCGCTATTCATTCATTGGACACCAAATTTTAATCATTTGCATGTTCGGTCAAAATGTCTTTGCATACGAAATTTCATTACAATCGGACAACTCTTTCTTGGTGCATCGATTTTTTTGTTATAGAGTGTGTTTAAATGCGTAATTGGTGTCTTGATGCAGACTTTTAGTCATTGTTTTTTTAAAGTCAACTAAATGCAGTGCGGGTGGTCAAGAAATCTGCTTTCATTTAATTGTAAATACCAATTTCATTAGTGGGTTAGTAATTGGCATGGCAATGATGAATTTGAGGGTCTGTAACATAGGTTCCAATCCTTCGATTTTTTAGCGATCTTCTGGTTGGAAAATGGTTTCTTCCGATTTTCAGAGAGTTCATCTATCATCCCCAGTGTTTAATTTTGTTTTTTGATTATTTGTTTTTCTTGGTGCTTATTGATTTAAATTTTTGTGCATATTCAAACGATCATAAATACAAACAGTAAGCAAGTGAAAAAAAATTTTTCCACCATTGACAGCTCATGTATGGCGATTAACTATAGCTTTCTCACTTCTATGAAGTGGCACTTATGGTCTGTATATTAATTGTGTGTGATAGGAGCATAGGGGCGGTTTCTACTACTTGAATATTTACACAAAATGCTGCAAAGTAATTCGTATAATGGCCTTTAGTAACAACAAATAAGAATTTCATAAATTACTCAAGATATTTTATTTATCGATTCCTATGGTGGCCTGGTGTTACGTTAATCTAGTTTTCTATTAACCTAGCTCTGGTTCCACTCATACCATAGATCCTGCCGTTTTTCTTCCCACTGTTGTGCAGCATGACCTTAGCTATCCTTGTTTATACAGAGGTGATTGTGTTCCGAGAATTTGAAATTGCCTCTTCTGGGATTTCTTTTTAAAAAATTACAAAAATTTCATTTTGTTTCCTCTAATTTTTTTATATTCCTTTAAAAATCAGTGTCTTTACCAAAAATAGTAAGTAACTTTTCAGGTATGTTCAGGGAATCTAGTTTGGACTTACAATCACCCGTGCTTATAGAACATGAATCTTTATTTAGCAAACAGTACACACGTATGTTACAGTAGCACCTTGATCGTTTTCAAAATAAAGGCAGTTGATCCAATTATGGATCGGGAAATTTTTTCCATATAAAGAAACCACAATTATCTAAAATGCAATTACATACTGCAAAATTAATAACAATACGAAACATTCACAAAGTAGGTGTTTACTATTTAAATTATAAAATGTGATTACAGCCACCCAAGACAGAGAAACTGGTTATACATGTTGGTTCTTTTCTTAGAGCTGGAGAAAACCAGAAATGAACGTGAACGTTTTTGCCAAAAACGTTAAGAGTGCTTGCTAAAAAAAAAAAAGGGAAGAAAAAAAAAAGAGAGAGAGGGGCCATTTTGGATAACTAAGGTCCTATGGTATGCAGTTTACATATTGGGTAACTTTGCTTTGTACAGTGTTCATTACCAATCAGTGGTAGTATGGCTTGTTTACCGATGTAAGACAGGTAGCCGTTCTATGCTAAAAACAGGAATTGTCTGATCACCGAAGCTGCTTTGGGCTTGGTTGATACGTAAGAGGGTGGCCTTTTGGGAACACTATTGTTAGCATACATTTTCAAACAATTGTCTTGGATCTTAAATATCAGGATGTCTATCAGGTCAATGTAGTCACGGAAGTAAAAAAAAAAAGGTCATTAAATCAACGTTGTCGGTAACAGTTACACAAATTTTTTTTCCGATTTTATATGTGCGTTAAATTGAAATTTTAATGATTGTTTACTTATTTTCAGCTAATTTTTCATAATGTGGCAATTTTCAATGCTTTTCAGCTATTTTTTTGTCACATTTTGACAATATTTAGGGATTTTCAGTTTTTTTTGGTATGGCTACTTTATCAATCTAAAAAAAAGGTCAAGAAATTTTTTTAAGGTCAAGGAATGTACAAAAGTAGTCAAGAAAAATCAAAAGAAATTGGATTTCTTATGTTTAGTAGCCTTACGATGACACAGTGGTAATACATTCGTCTATTGCTTAGTTAACTTAGGATTGACCCCAATAGTGCCATAGAATGCATGTCATTTTCTCGCCTACCATAGCATCTCCCCCCCCCCACAAGGTTTGTTTTTCTGGCTAACAGAGGTTTGGATTTCTTAGAAAAATGTATATCCTGGTACAGCATGGCTTCAGTCGTCCTTGTGTCATAAAAGCACAAGCAGTGTATTATAACAAGACTCGCTGAATCTATTATCCTTGACATGCGAGTCGGAGTGGGGGGGGGGGATTCCTGAGATAAGTCATTTCGAATGGCATAATGTACAACCAAATGTCACTGGTGATTTTAACTGCAGCTTATGTACTTATTTTTTAAGCATCGCCTAGAGTTCAGATTCCTTGGAATATTATAAGGTGCATAGTCTTTGCTGTTCTTACACTGTAAAATATACTCGTGTTTATAAAAATTGCAACACTGTGAAGAAATCATGCGATTGAGATTGATCTGAAACTTACAACAAATGCAGATGAATGTATGCTATGTAAATAATCAGAATTTCAGAGCCACCATGCATGCATGGGCTGAGCAATGCCCTCTGAACTACTGATTTAGCCATATAAATAGGAAGCAGTAGTGGGATGTTGTAAATATTGTCTATGGGTGTCCTCTAGCAGTAAACGTTTCATGAGAAGACACTATGCTTCTACGACAATAGAAGTTGCCATATGAGCAAGTTACGGAGTTTGAACGGGAACAAATGGTCGGCCTTTGTGAAGGGTTTTCTGTTTATTGTATAATAGCAGTTTGTATGAAGCACAATGCTAGTGTAGAAGAAGCGATCTGATGAGAACCGTACGAGTTGTAAATCCGGCAGTGTACAACGAAATGGTACGTCAGCATAAGATAATAGATACCTCATCCATATGCCAGTGACTGACCGTATAGCTTCAACTCAACAGTTGGCAGAACGCTGGATCACTGCTACAGGTGTCATTGTCCACTCCAACTACGCCTGTATTCGTCGGCGTCTACTGCAACGTGGATTGCGTGCAAGAGTTCCTTTGTGTAGGATTTACTTGACACAAAACCATCAACACCTATGGCTACAATGAGCTCATCAACATAGACAGTGGTGTGCCGATTGACAACAAGTTTTCTTTTTCAATGAATCCTGTTTCAACTTGTGGGGTACAGTGATGGCTGCATCCATGTTGTATGCTATAATGGTGAATGTCACTTTTAGGAGTCATTATCCAACATCATCCTGGACGAACAACAAACGTAGTTAATCGTCTGGAGTTTCATTAGGTATCATAGACAATCTCGGCTTCTTAGAATTTTTTGTAATTTCAGCAACAACTAGCACGTCAAAGAAGTTCTAGAGTCCAAAGTCATACCCTTCCTTTAATACATTCTTGGAGCTGTATTTCAACAGGACAGTGTCCTTCCGCATGTTGTTAGGAACATTCAAGACTTCTTTTCAGCACAATAGCTACAGTTTCTTCATTGGCCTTGCATACAACTGCTACTGCACGATGAATAAAAAAACCTTCACAAAGGTTGATCATTCGTCCCCATTCAAACTCTGCAACTTACTCATATGGCGTCATTTGTCGTCCTATAGGCATAGTGTTTTCTCATGAAACGTTTACTGCAGGCAGACAACCATAAACCATTTTCAATGTACCGCTACAGCCCTCTATACATCTAAAATGGCAGTTTAGAAAGTGCTGCTCAGCTCACACGTGTGCAGTTATACTGAAAGTCTAATCATTTGTGTAGCATACCCTAATTTGCATTTGCTGTAAGTGCTCAATTGCATGATTTCATGATGTTGCAATTTTTGCAGACGTGAGTATATATGTTTAATTTAGCTTATTTAGTAATTAATTTAGATTAATTAGTTTATTTCTTTGTTTTCAGGTTGGTTTACACCTCCGAAGGAAGATGGCTGAAACTGCTTGTTATGTAGACAATAGACTTTTACAAAAAAGAAAAGGAAAAAAAAAAAAGAAGCAAGTATAGCTTTGTAGACCTGATCACATGCCTCTTTATACCACCAGATAAATTCCGAGGAGGAACAGACAATAACTCATTGATGAGGTTGTACATATATATGCGATTGTTTCATCTACCCGTCTGGATCGATTTCATTTTATGTGCCGAAATTGAAAAACAATATTTTTTAAACTACACCGTGTGTGCATCGTTAATTGTGTTGGTTTTGTTTCAGGTCGTTACGGAATGTAGTTATTTGTTTCTTTAATTCAGCGATACGTTGCAAATTCACACTGTAGATTTCTTAGTGTTTCAAAAATTTTGTAGCTCGAAAAAATTGTTATCGAATGTGATACGCGATTTTTGGTTCTTCCGATTTTTGAAATGCTACTATTGGCGGGATGTCACTGAGAAATATTTCAAAATTAGTTGAACATTGTGATTTGTTTGGTCATTTGTTTCACAAATAAAAAAAACATTTACATATATGTGCTTGTGTTGTTTTTTTTTTTTTAAATTTCATTAACGATTTAACATGTTAATAAAATAGAAGAATTAGTTCAATTGCTTTTAAAATGATTGCATTTTTTGAGTATTGACTAAGCATGTTCACTCAGCTAGGTTTTGCCTTATGGCGACACACTTCATCAAGCCAGCTTTGATTCCAGTTGTATCGTAGATCAGGTGTCATTTTTTCTACACATCGTAGTCGGTGGTTTGATTCCTTGGGAAACAGGATTTTTGATTCTGCAGAAAACTGCAAGTTCCTGTACATTACGACCCTAGCTCTCCTTGTGCCATGAAACACAGAACCAGTTAGGTTTTTCATTTAGTAATATATTTGTTCTCTACATTAGTGTTCCTTAATCCCTGCGGCATCGGTACCAGGCCTTGGCATTAATTATACCAGGCCACGAGAAATTCTCCACGAATTTGTCATTTTAGTTTTTTAAGCATTTACCATGAATAAGTGTTTTATAGTGGAAATGTTTTGAGAATAATATTCGCGAACGCTCAGGTCCAGACTGTCTAAATTAACATCTGGTCAGTGAATAAGCAGTGTACGCTATAAGCAGTTGCGCTATGCAAATTTTTATGAATGAAAGAGAAATTCTGTAATTTTCAATCTTTCAACATTTGAGAAAAGGTATACTGCTCACTGCCCCTTTTTTTTTTAATGATAAAATATATGTTAGACGGAAAAACATGTTTGAAAATACAATTTTGTTTTACTTTTAAAAATTGATTTAAAAATGAAGTACCCGTCATAAAAATATGAATTGGATTCCGAAAATGGGTTGTATTTTATGCAAAAAACAGCTTGTCGGATGGATTAATTTTGAAAAAATGGCAACAATGGTTTCTGCACAGATTCCAAATTTGACATCAAAAACTAAGATTTGAGAGTTATCTTCATTTATGAATTTAAGCTGGGACATTCTGCTGCTCAAAACATTAACAAAGCAGTCGGGGATAATACAGCCAATGAACAAACCATTCGGCGATGGTTTGCGAAGTGGAGATATGAGCCTGAGACATGAACCACGTGGTCACCGAGAAGTTGAAGTTTCTGACAATGTTCTGCTAAGTGTGGTTGTAGCTGAACCGTTGAAAACATGTTTTAAGATAGCGGTCAAGCTAGGTGTCCACCACATTACAATCATTCATCGCCTGGCTTCACTGGGTAAGGTCAGAAAGGATGGATTCTTGAATACCTCATAAATTGACAATTGCCAACAAGATGAGACATTTGGAAGTCTGTACTTCGCCCCTTTCCAGGAATGAAAGAGAATCTCCACTGCAGCGAATCGTTACCTGCGACAAGAAATGGGTCCTTTATGAAAATCATGGTTCCCACTCGTTTGTCCTGATGAAATTGAAGGACTTTTCAAGGACCTCACATTGTCAATTGCAATGTACATAAAAATCGTTAAATGCAAAAAATAAAGGTTTGATACTATGATTAGACTCTACAGCCTTGAACACCTCCTGATATTTAACAGTCTCAGAATGCAAAGTAATATTGCGTTTACTACCGTGAGTAATGCTTATGTCTTTACTGTAACACATGCAGAAAGCATATTTTGGCCCCAGTCTTGATTTTTGAATAAAATTAAATATCGTCATACATTCGGCTTTAAACGTTTGGTAGTACCTTTTATTAACGGTCGACATCGTTAACGTTGTTTCCAGAAACACCTAAAAACAAAACTTTCTTTCCGGAGCAAAGAAATACCAGCTATGTCTAACACATGGCTTCCCTATAAAGAGTCACGTGCTTGACCAAAACCTTAACGGTGTAGCGCATTCTTTCTTGCCTTCCCCAACAACTACAAATACAGATGCATGATTTCGTTGTGCAGGGGCATCACTACATCATAGCTGAAGCTAAAATCCCACGTCAAGCATGCACTAACGACGACAGACAAATTTTTCTGGCTTTTTTACCGATATTTGCAATTATTTATGCATATTTATTATTAAATATGCACATATGCGCAAAAATTTAAATAAACATGCATCAAGAAAAATAGGTATTTAATTTTTTTAAAAAAAATCAGTATTTTAAAAAACACTGGGGATTTTAGATGAAATCGGAATATCGGACAAAATATATCACTTTGAACCATTAAAAGCACTTTGAAAAATATTAGATAATTTTTGGCCGGGTTGTATAATTCAAGAGTATGCATGTAGGAGAAAACCAAAAAATTCTACGAGTCGAATGAAAGCACACCAAACACCAGAGAAATGGAAAACAATCTTTATATATACAACTAAAATTTTCAAATGGTATTGAATATGGCGTAAATCAACATGTATATTATCAAGTAATGTGTTAAATTTGATTTTATCCGACATGAATTTAAACAGTTTCAAGATAAAATTTTATCAACAATTACGAAAAAACAAATATTGAGTGTTAAAAACATGTAAACTGTAATAAATAAAATACACTAAATTAATTACAGCCACTGCAAACTTGGATGGGTCATAAACATATACAAAGTCATAAAATTACAAGTGTATTAAAATCTATTTATCCCATCACCGAGACTACATAAAACATACAATTAGATGTCTACTAAGAAAGTAGATATCTTGACCCACAAACAAGTTTTTGTTGTAAATAATGCCGTTTCATCTTCAATGATTGTAGTTTAGAATTTCCCAAAACACTGTAATTATTAGAGTAAGTACTAAGATTCAGCTGGATGGGCAAAGCATAAGGGTTTCCAAGCTTGGTAGGCATGGGCGCCAGGGATGTAGTCGTAAATTAAGCAGTGCCGGAATGCTGTTCTTGGTGGTAAAAAAAAAGGCTTTGGGTCGAAAAAAAAAAAGTACCAGAACAGCATTCCGGCTCCACTATACTCCTGATGAATGCTGTTCAATTTTGGGGATGGAAATCTATTTTTTAAACATTTCAAAACCTGACCACGTTGATTGGTTCCCTACACCATTTTTTTTCTCAAATGATATATGGGCCCTGCGGTGGCGCAGTGTGGTAACGCGTTCTCCTATTGCGCGGCTAATCCGGGTTCGACTCCCAGCAGTGCAAAAAGAACGCTTACTCAGAGATCTCATAAAGATCGCACTGCTCACTGTAGTCCGGGGTTTGGTTCCCCAGGCCTTAAGAGGTTCGGATTCCTCGGAAAACAGTAGGTCCCGGCGCAGCATGACCACTGTAGTCTTTGAGCCGTAAAACCAAAAAACAAACAAATGATATATATATATATGAGATATTATTACCCTTCACAGTGTTAGCACAATTGCCAAATGGTTGGCACTCGTCGTCATAGTATCTCATATATATAAAAAACTAAAACAATTTATCATCTAATATTACTGCATCATTGGCTATGATTAGAAAAAATTCCTGTCTTTAATTTATTTTCTGTTGCCCGGGTGGAGTTATATGTATGTATAACCCTCTCCAAATTAACTAAAACGACCAACCCTTTCATGGTAAGTGTACCTCTATTTTCAGTCTTGGCCTTAGTGGCATCCATGCTGGTAAGGAAACACCAGTAAATATCCAGAGGTGCTGTGAGCTTTTGCCCTGCATCTCTGGATAGATGTATCTCTGCAATAATACCTTTATTGCAACCACCAAGTTCTGACTTTTAATTAAAAAATCATAAAATGATTGTAAATGTTTCTATTAGAATGCCTTGAGCTACTAGATAATTGAATGGAATATTCATAAAACCTATATATGAATCATTAACTGTACCAGTCTTGTATATGCTATTCAATTGCTCAGTGTACCCGTCATTCTACTAATTTGGAGTGTTTTTATAAATTAAGGAAAATTGCAAGAGGTTTACATAAATTTAAAAATTCTCTCTCTCTTGAACTGATATAAAATATTATTCCCTTTTTCTGTCGACTAGTCATAATTTGTGATAGAAGGCAGGTAGATGATTTTTAATCGTATTATTTTTAAGAGAGAGTAGATTACTCAAGATGGACTCAGAACTTAATGTAACCCCTTAAGTAGAGTTGTGCAAAATGGTACATTGGCTGAATCAATAAACAATTATATTCATTTGCAATAGATGGACAGAAATGTTGTGACTTTTGATAGATTACATATTGGTAAGAAAATTACGATTACAGGATTCAAAGGATTTTTACATTGTGTCACAAATTTAGAACTTTACTGTTGCAGAAGGCTGCACTGGAATTAAGAAAATGAAACAGTTTCTACATTCCTACACTAAAACCAGTCTGAATGAAGACACAGGTCATGTTCTCAAGCCAGGCTTTAAATGGCAACCTTCAAATTTCCATCAAAGCTACTAAAGACAGCTAACATGATTTTTAATTTTGTATTTACGATGTTAGGTTTGAAACTTCCTTGATAACATTTACAGCCATAAGGAAATCGTGCTGAAAGAATTAGTCCCTAAAAATTCTCTAACAACATATATGTGGATGTGTCAATATGTATGCATGTTGACAAAGATATTGATTGATGTAGAGGTATTTATAATCGATTCAGTCATAGACTGATTTTGAACAACTACACTCAGAATTAAATTTGTTTGTGGTTTTATGGCTCAATGGTCATGCTGCACCGGAACCTACTGTTTTCCGAGGAATCCGAACCTCTTAAGGCCTAGGGAACCAAACCCCGGACTACAGTGAGCAGTGCGATCTTTATGAGATCTCTGAGTAAGCGTTCTTTGCACTGCTGGGAGTCGAACCCGGATTAGCGGCGCACTAGGAGAACGCGTTACAACACTGCGCCACCACAGGACAGAGTCAAATTTGAGAATGGGTGGACGAACAGTATTGTGTTTTGTCATTATAATGTCAAAAAAAATTTTATTGCTGGAGGCTTCGATGTTTTTAACTATATGTCAAAATGAAAAATTAAAACTTTTTTTTTTCCTTTTTTTACCCAAAAAAAAAAAAAAAGGCATTTGAAAGTAACTGCATAAAATTTAACTAAATTTTCAATGATGATGTATTAAAGTTAGCTATGTAGTTAATGCAAAATCATAGAAAAAATTTCCTATGATGACCTAAATATAATTTTCCATTATATTAAAAAAAAATCTTGTACATTCAGCTCTAGAATAGTACTGATTTGTTACATAATGTGGCTTGTAATAGTATTTTAAATGACAAACGTTTATTCTAGATAATACTTAAAACTTCTCAAGAACGGTTACAATTATGACAAACATTCATCTTCCAATAAATGAGTCGTATATTTTCAGTTAATATGATAATAACCTCCTACATAACTAACGTGATATCCGAGAGTACTGGAACTTTGAAAACTAGGCAAAAGCCGAAATTGGCAACTGTAACTTGGAGACCCAGAATTAAATAAAACTCTCTTAAATCATTGGATTTTATTATTATTACACAATCAAATGTGTTCTTTTCTCTTCTTTTTAGAGAGTAAACAAATGTTTCACTGATCTTAAATGTCTAACTGAACTAAATAGCCCATTTAGAAGCGTTAGATATTTGACTTTGGAAATTGAGTATTTTGTGGTGAAAGCAGATGCTTTTCGGCTAGATCCAGCATGTGTTCACCATTCCGCAAATATCATTACATATGATTAAAAGTGTTACAAAGGGACTTGCTGAATCTATTACTCTTGGTATTTGACTTGTCACAAATGTCCTGACACAAAATACAATAAAACGCTATCGTTCCGTAACAATGGTTATAATAGATGGCAGTGATCTACAGCATTATGGCAGCTGAAATGAAAATTGAGCTATTTCAAAGACAAAAAGGCCCCTCGTTGTTCCCATCTATGTGTACTATATAAATACTGATTCACACTCCTATGCACATAACGTGTCATGAACTTTGAACATCAACGTAAGAGAATTATTGGAACACACATAATTCAAAACAAAGGCATAACATTTACAATAACGTCTTGCACGTTCATAACCAATGCATAACATGAACATTCACAGAGTATTATTATGTTTAGGAACATGTTATTTCATTGTTAGAAAGAAAATGAGAAATGTAATTACAGCAAAAAATTATAAATCAGTAACAATTATGCCAACATATGCTACCATTAAATTGCTTTTCGATGCAGGAACAAGTGGGTTAAATATTATTTTAAAAAGGACTATACAATACGTGATTTTTAAAACACCTCTGACAATGTTAATTTTAATATAATGTTACTTCTTAAAGTGTTCTTGGGCTAGTTCAGGTACTTTCTTGCAAAGGCCTTTACTTTCAAAACAAGGTGTTTTTGCGGTGAGATAACCCTAAGTAAGTTACCCTAAAGAATTCACGACTGCAAAGCTATTTATAAAAACGGAAGTTGGACAATTTACACAGCTGCTTAAAATTGAAGATTAATCTATAAAACTATACATAATTCACAATACTAACTAAACTTAACTAA
>QLNU02015003.1:49144180-49169954 GCA_006491805.2 Dysdera silvatica | reverse complement strand
CCCAATCTGGAACAATGGTTGCTAACCTTACAAAAAGCCACCAAGCACACCCATTATATAGATGATGTCAGTCATTTTTACTAAATAAGTCTTACTGCAATGCATCTGATTGGATATAATTAGATTAGATATATATAATACAAATAATAAACAATCTGCAGGACAATGTCATTTCCTTTTGCTTGTCTTATTAAAATTGTGCAATGATAAAAAAAAAGGGAGGATGGATAAGGAAAGAAATTCTTGAAGGGGTCCGCAATAAAAGAGTTCGGGGACCCGTGCCCTGTAGATTAAAGAAAGAAGATTCCAGCTTTAGGGAAAAGACTATTTCCACTGAAAATCACTCTCGAGAAGATCTTTACGATAAAGATCTTTTATAGGAGTCTCATTCATGTGCATAGCCAAATAATTACTTTAACAGGGTGAGTAGTATGGTTTTGACAGTACTTGAACTACACATACACATAATTGTAGTTTTATTTTAACTACATTTCTTAAAATAAACTAATATACAAAAGCTGTTCACAAATAAAAATAACTCAAAATTGAATTATAAACTTATTCGGGAATGTTCTGCATTTACATTGCAAACATGTAACCCTGAGTATTGAATTTACTGCATCTTAATGAAGAAGTTAAGCAATCACATAATTTCTAAGTCATTTCAAAATAGATTTATTACTAATAATCATTACGTGATTTTGATATGGTAGAAATTACAAATGAGTGAATATTTGTAACTAACTAGAATATTTAGAAGTTAAAACTGATTAACCAACAATTAGCAGAATTGAGAATTACGAAATGATCACTAACAAAGTTATTAATCACAAACAAAATTGTACATCATGATCCCAGTAATTGATTACATAAAACACAAAACTAGTTGTCAAAGGGGTTTAAAATTGTTAACAAATTATCGACAATGTTCAAAACTAAATCGACCATAGAAACATTGAAAATTATGAACACTATTGAAAATCATTAACCAGTTATGAACACTATTGAAAACCTCTAACTCGTTATTCTTATTGACCGAACATCGACATTACTAAACGTCATGAATCGATAATCAACAGAACATTGTGAACATTGATAGTTCTGAACTAAAATTGTCATGTGAACATTAATGTGGACTTTTAAATGATGACTAAGAGGACTGACTAGCAAACTACAAGTTCATGAGGTATATAAGGTAAAAAAAATTCAAACGAAAGCAATGCGTCATACAAATCATCATAAAAATATTCATGGGTTTTTCATCATCTGCAATTTTGTAAAAGAACTCAGAATTTAGCTAATTCAGAATAATTATACGTGGTTCTGAAAAACAGCATAAATTTCTGAATTAATTATAAAAAATTACATCAGAATTATTAAGAAATATGCGACTGAATGAATATTACTTCTAATCTCCTGCTGCAACTCTAATTTGTTCATTGAAAGGTAATTAAGTGGTTATTATTACAATTAAAAAATAATGCATTTTTTCATGGGTTTCAATAGATATTGAACCCGCTATTGCTTTTTCTGACTGCTTGTCTGTATGCAATGAAAAGGACAAGGCAAAGGTCTTCCGTAAATGCAATAATGATGGCTATTGCTAACGTTGAAAACTTAGAGAGTTGCTTGAGAATTAAAAAGTTGCGAATTAATGTTAATTGAAACCCGCTAAATTTAAATATCGACCTTAGGCAATTTTCTTTCACTTGCTTGTTAAAAATTATTTACAAAACTATTATTTGTGAAAATAAAATCTTAATTTTTATGTGAATTACAGTATTAACGAGTAAATATTGCAAAGATGCATTTAAATACAAATACCAAACCACTCTGATTGTTGATAATGTGTTCTCTTTTATTTATTAATCATTTTTCATATTCGTAACAGATTTTTCCAACCATATAAAATATGAATATAGATTATAATATAAAACATGGAAATAGATAAAATTTATGTATAATATGAAATATATCTGTGTCTGTACTCTGTTAACTCAAACTAAAAATTTAAATATCTTTTGTTTTAAAAGCAAGAACAGCAAATACTTTTACTGGTAATAACCAGCCAACAAACTTCTTCGACTAGTGTCATGTTCATTACTTCTTGCTAATTAAGTTTGATCAGCATGAGCAAAATTTGACTACACACGCTCTACTAAATAATCAAAATACGAAGGTCTTTCCTGTCCAATTAATATATGCAGGGAATTTTTTACCTGCCATGGTTCTTAAAACTGAACATCCTAAACAGAATGAGCATGTATATTGCTAGTTTAGTTCAAAGTTTTTTAACCGCTTGAGGTTACAGCATAATTTTAAATATTACATTTTATTGCCAAACGCCAAAATTAAAAAAGTTTGCATATAACAACACAGGCTGCAAACTGACAATAAAAATGCATTTTTAGATTTGCCATACAAGATTATCGTTGTATGGTGTTATTGCTCCCAACGTATAATGAAATAAATTTAAATTTTCATACACACATGATCAATTTTTCTTAAAATTTCCGATTACTTTATAAACACATTCAACAAGTTTATGGAATACTGTTCAAGAACCAACCGCTGATCTTCAATACTGCAATGACTCAAAAAACAATTGTTCTGTGCTGTTAGCACTTTTAGAGATACCTTGATAACTGTATTATTCAAATAATCTAACAGAAGTAAGTTTATTCAGTATTTGTATAAATTGATTTTATTCCTTGCTTTACCAGTGGGCAACCAACACTTTTGAATGGAATTTAACTAAAGCTATGATTTTCCAGTTGCTGCCATTTTGAACTAAACCACCAATGAAATGTGAGAAAATGCAAAACTTGTGTTCCCAGTCCATACTGAGTAGGAAAGTGTACTGTTATTGCTGAGTTCTATCACACTGAAAATTACAGTTCTGAGGGCTTTACAGTAGATAAGGATATTGAAAAAGGCCCTTTAAAATTTGCATTAGAAGAGGAAATGTTTCTTGCTTGATTTCTGATTATTAAAAGCAATGAAACATACATTGAATAACTATTTGTGCAAAAAACATGGTGTTTGGCTAACTTCAGTTTCAAACTTCCCTGACTTTTTCAGAGAAAACATTAACCGATTCCCAGTCACTAATTATGATACATAATGCATTACAACTCATTAAACTTTATATAATAAAACTAAGTTTCAAGGCCATAAAATACACTAACACAAAGCCATTTATAATTGCATTACAATGAATTTTCAACTAAGAAACACTGTACTTTAAAAAAAAAACTATTTACACTAAAAACTTGCAATAAACAAGTTCGAAAAGAAAAAAAATCTTTCTGTCCCTTTGAGTACTGAGCTGGTACAAAAATATAAATCACAAAACTGGAGCTTCATTTTTTATTCATTTAAATAATAGGTACACAAGGGAATGTATCAGAAACCCCTTCCAGATGAAATAATTTAAATTTAGTTATAAACATTTTTTTTTTAAATTTTATTTCAAGTTCTAACTATATTTAGAAAACGTTCTATCTTGAGAAATATGGGCTTAATAATTTTATTTATACATATATATACAAATATAGGAAAATATTTAAGGAGGCTATTTACTGTAACATTATATTTAAAATATCCTTGACTTAGGCCTTTACACTTTAAATTTCCCTGACATTTCCATCAGAAAAAACTTCCGTGACTTTTCCAGGTTTCTCATATGGCCAGACATCCTGGCGTGAGAATGTACATCAAAGCATCTAAAACTCAGATCCACAGAACCTAAAATTAAAACTTCAAAATTTTGCACAGTGGTGATACCTCACGGGAGAAATGGAAATTGGATAGCCAATCATTTTAAAAACACACTAAGAATAGTGAAGTAATCAAAGCCAGTATGAAATATGTGAAAGATATAAATACCTAACGGCTCTGAGGATATAACCAGTAAACATGTAATATGAGACATTTAAAATAAGATATGCAATTAATACAACAATATAGCTATTCATGGCAAATTATCTGAGAAAAAGACTATTTAAAACTGGCAAGTTATTTTAGGGCACGTTTTTATATTGCCATCGTTATTTTTCTTAACATTTTACCTTGGTACTGTGAAAACCTTTTCTCAATCATGAAAATTCAAACACATTTTCAAACAAGGAAAATAAAATGTAATAAATATTTTTTTTTTTTTTAATGTTTCGACCAGTATTTGAATTTTCTTTCTTTCACGATTTTATGAATAAGACCTGTGTAGAATAAAATCAAAAGTTAAAGAAAAAGAGACAAATTTTAATATTGTAAATGTCATGTTCAAAATGGATTGCTGTGTGTGTGTGTATTTATAATAGATTATGCTGCCAAAATTAACATAACAATGTTGCCAAACTAGTTAAGATTATTATGAATAACAGGATAAAGCGTGACAGTAATTGGCCCATAGAACAAGATTACTAAAATAGAACATCAAAATTGCAATAGTAACCACTTCAGATTTCCTAAAGTTATAATGGTGGTTAAAAAATTTCGACTGTTGGAATATTTTAAATCAAAATATTCCACTACTGAAAAGGTTCTGTTTAAAAATTGGACTTGAATTCATACCTTGTTTAGCAACAAACTGAGTAGCAACAGATATAAAAAAAAAAACCCTGACCAAATAGCATTTGAAAACAATGACACATGATACAATGACTAAAAAGTAACTTACTTTAAAGACGGATTTGAGCAAAAATCACAATGATAGATTATTATTGTTCTTTTAAATATATATATATATATATATATATATATATATATATATATAAAATGTCATTTTTATTTTAAAATTACGCCTTGAAATAAGATCCTTAGCTTCAGAACTTAGTTTTAAGGTTTTTCAGGGCTAAAGCAGCAAATTTTGGAAAATAACACAGATCTAACTTAAAGCTATGACAAAATTTCCACACATATTAAAGAAATTCTGCCAGATACGTTACCAACTTTGGCTTTAAAAAAAAAACATATTTGACACCAATGGTTAAGTCTAGTTCAAAGTGCCTTTGAACCTAGTTAAAAACAAATATGTCTGAAAGCTATAATCCCGACATTTTAAGACATGTTGTCAGCTTGTTATCCTGTGTTAATACATAACATTTTATTCCTATAGTTCGTAACTAAGTAATCAAACAATCTTAATACAAGCGGGAACAAAACAGTAAATAAGTCTAACTTAACACGATCGATGCCATGTTTAGTCCAAAACAAAAACACTTCAAAATTTATTTATTTATTTTTTGAGACTTTAAGCTCACAGATTCCCACATATTCTTTGCAAGCTTTCTTTCGTTTACTATCTTTACAAACACAAAATATGAGAAGCCTATAAAATCGTCAAAAAAAAGCTTGTCTCGGGTTCGGGGAACTTATATTTTATGACATTCATAGATATATACCTATTTAGACACCAACACTTACTAATAAAGTCAGTAAGCGTTGAAGATGGTAAAATGAACAAAATCAAAAACATGCATAGCTCACAACTTTGCATAGTTGTTGTATATTTTCGAAGTGCATTTGTTTACTGTCTCACTAACTTCATATGGGAAAAAACCCAAAGGCTGCGCATTTGCAGTTGAAAAAAACAAACAAAAAAACGCTGTACATTTTTGGATGGCAACAAACTGTTTGCATGATCAAAGGCGATGAGCAAACGAGTAACAAATTAGTGTATACACTGTTGAAAAGCGCAGAATAAACGATCTTTCAACAGATTAACTGGAAGATTTCCAGGCCATCTTTGAACAGTCGCAGATATGACACAATTACTCTTAAGAACTCCTACGTTGAGTTTATTATACACGAATTTCGGGCTTGATGCAAAATGCATCACACCCAACAATTTTCTATTCATCAATACACTACTGCAAAGCCTGTCTGAGTGGGAATTATGACAACTGGCAGTAGGACTATACCCACAATGGCGACACTAGAACACAAATGACATATAATGACAATAGGACAACATTAAAATCCAAATGATATGGAACATATAAAGTGATAATGATGTGGAAACATTAAAATCAAAATGTTGAGGGTAGTTTTTTCGTGAACGGAATTCTTATTAAACAAACCTATTAACCAAAGTTCTGATGAAAGTCATGAGGTACAATAACCATTTTTAATATAAATATGTGGGCATTTGGCTATGATCACCCGGAGAAAGAGGAACATAATTAAAGCTTAAAGTTACGTAAGGATCGGAAACTACATGAAAGGTATGCAATGTTGAATAACAATTGGTACACTAGCCCACTGCATCCCCAACTAAAGGCAGCTGGACGTCTAAGTCATATAGTTATAATTAATAAACATATTTCTAAGGCTAAGAGCTTTATAACCAGCTCAGGATACGGAAGAAAAACAGTTCAGAATATGAAAGTTCTGTTTTACATCATCCAGCGACTCCTATGTTTAACATCTAAAAAATATCATTGCTTATATATTGCATAGATTTTTTATTGATGTCGCTACCGACTGTGCCATATTTCTTCCATTGCCCCAAGTATCGACAAAATTTTGCTGTTTCACTTTGCGGATCTGACAGGGAACTGGGCGTTTCTTAAAGGATACGCTGGACCCAACATTTCAGTGATGCTGTAAGTCAACTGTTGGTCAGTTTTGCATCACAAGTCAATTGCATAGGTGCCAATTTTCAAAAGTGAAAAATCTCTAGTCAATCACGCACGCGTGGGCAGGCCACCATTTTTTAATTAAACAAAATCATACATAATTTATGAAAAAAGGGCACAATGAGGAAATTAAGTATTTATTAAATTAATAATAATAGAGGATTAAACTGTATTAAACGCAATATTAATTCTTAGAATTTACAAATGCTGTAGTGCAAGATTTTGCATTTGAGAAATTTTTTGTCAAATACATTCTCGTAACATTTCACATGTTGTCTGCATTTAACTATTAGTAAATTTTCTAATGTGTCATCAGACATGGTTGACCTGAAGTCAGTTCTAATTTTCTTCACTTGACTGAAGACTCTCTCGCATGCTGCATTACTGTGAGGGATCGTAAGTATTGACAGCATAACCTGAGAAAGTCGTTTAAATTTTAATTCATCAGTATCATTTTTTATTTTACCTATGGCCCCAATCTCGATTTTTGAAACAACATCTTCATATATTCAGCTTTAAACGTTTGGTAGTACCTTTAATTAACGGTCGACATTATAACGTTGTTTTCAAAAACACCTAAAAACAAAACTTCCTTTCCAGAGCAAAGAAATATCAGACACGTCTAACACATAGCTTCCCTAAACAAAGTCAGGTGTTTGACCGAAACCTTATGGATGTAGGGCATTCTTTCTTTCCTCCCCCAACAACTACAAATCCAGGTGCGTAATTTCGTTGTGCAGGGGCATCACTCTATGACATAGCTGAAGCTAAAATTTCACGTCACGTCATGAATGCGCCATCAACTGCAGACGAATTTTTCTGGCTTTTTCAACTGGTATGTGCGTTTATTTACGCGTATTTATTATTATTAAATAAGCACATATGCATAAAAATTTAAATAAATACGCATCAAGAAAAATAGGTATCCAAATTTTTTTTAAAAAAATCAGCATTTTAAAAAACACCAGGATTTTAGACGAAATCTCCGAAAATCAGAAGAAATTGTTTTCCAACCGGAAGTCAGATAAAAATTAGGAAGGATTGGCACCTATGCGGTTGTTGGTCAGTGTTGCATCATAGGTCTGTTTCATGGATAAGCAAAGGTAGAACCAAAGGGTTTTAGTGTGACCCCTAAACCATGATATATTTACAAAACATCAAAATTCATTCAGGTTTAAATGAGAGTCAAAGGAATGGAAGGCTGTTGTTTTAACTAGTGGACTACTGAGGTAACGACAAAATAGCTAAAAGTGTCGTTAACATCATCACCGAAGAAAATTAACTCAAACAGCTGTGAAACAGTTGCAACAAGAAATGACAAACAGCATGAAGATGTATGGAAGGCTCATTGTTTAATTTCCTCACAACACCAAATGATGAAACAAAACGATACACATATAAATGAACATACATTTGGGATTTCTAGTGACAAACACAAGAATAACGTTGAATCGCCAAAAACAAATGGCAGTGGCCATCTCAGACAGGCTTGCGTAACATTTCTTCAGAAGCAGCATTGTATGCTAAAATACAAGATCGTCCATCCATAAAATCAACAGACAATTCAACCTATGTACACTGAAAAACTAAACGGTAATTAAAAATGACTGACTTTGTACATCAACAAGGGTGCGAAACAATGAGCAACACAATATAATACGAGGCCTCATGATTTATAAAGTGTATAAATGCATAACTTCGTGTTTCCTGTACAGGAATGAACACTTGGCGGTCTTTATTTTTCGATTCGTTACTCATGAAAAAGAACAACAGAGTTCGGGTTTTTTGGTGTTAAGCTCAGAAAGGTCATCTGTCCCCTTCTCCACGACTGTCGTTATCATGAACAGTTGGTTGATAAGATGGATGATAGATGAGGGCGGAGTTATCGATGGGATTAGAGGATAAACTGGTTCCCGGGCTGTTGAATGGAGGAGAAATACTTTGGTACACGGCTGTTGATTGACCAGGCTCCTGAAACACACATAAAATAAGTTATACATTGAAACGAAAACGTGTAAGCACTGTCTATCAGTTTAATTATAAAATCATTGTTTCAATCAAACTCTAGTGACTTCATATTATGGGCTGTATATACAGGATGGTCAAAATGAAACTAGTCCATAATTTTTTTTAATTCTAACACTAAATTTACCTTTCTTGATAAGCATGAAAACTACTCTTTATAGATGATGGAAATAGTCATGAAGAAAGGAAAATAGTTGCAACACCGGAATATATTGCTCAAGTGAATGATAGCCTACTTAAAAGTCAGACAAAATCTCAATATCAGTGGAAGTGAGAATTAAGAGATCATCATGTCAGAATATTATCAAAAAAGGACCTTCATCCTTACAAATTTTCTGTTGTGCATGAATTAAAGCTTCTAGAAAAACCTGCCTGTGTTCCAATTCTGCCGCTGTCCTTGCGCCATAAAATTACAACAAACCAATTCTGCTGCTGGTTTCTGAATGAAGTGGAATCAAGACTTTTGGATCCTCAGTTTTCATTTCTTCAGATGAAATAAAATAGAAATAATTTTATTCAACCGATATACAGTGGTTATTAATACATCTGTTGCGACATCTTTCTGATTATACAATTTTTATTAAATTTGGATGAGGTCTGGTTCAGCCTGTCTGGGTATGTAAACTCACAGGACACACGCCATTATAGGCCAGAAAATCCTCATCGGTACATTGAACAGCTGCTGCATCATCTTAAGCTCAGTGTTTGGTACGTAATGTCCGGTTTCCAACTCATAACACTATTCTTTGACCAAACTGTTAATGCTCACCAGTATGTCCGGAAACTGTTTCATCCATTTGTGGATCAACTCACAGAAGATGAACGACTGTATAAATATTTTCAACAAGATGGAGCAACAGTACACACCTCAGGTAAAACCATGACACGAATTCATGAAGTGTTCGGTGAGCAGAGAACAATCAGCAGAAGTAGTAAAATCTCCTGCCACCAAGATCGCTTGATCTGTCTCCTTGCGATTTTTACCTGTGGGGCAAGTTGAAGGGTCAGGTGTACTCCAATAATCCCTACACACTGGAAGAGCTACAATAAAACACTGAAAATGCTATTGCTGCCATCCCTCAGACAGAGCTACTACACATGTCTCACAGTTTGCTAAACCGAGCACAATACTGCTTCGACGTCAACAGTGGCTATTTCCAGCATCTTCTGTAAAGGGAAGTTCTCTTACTCATTAAGTAAGGTAAATTTAGTGTCAGAATTAAAAGAAGATTCTCGGTCAGTTTTATTTTGGCTGCCCTATATGTTGTTACTTCTTTGTGTTATTATTTTAGACTTGTTTTATTTATAATTTGTTTGGCAACAGTACTTATTTCACTGTATTATTATTTTTACTTTCCGTTATTGGCAACACCAACAATATGTGTAATTGTATTCATTCAAATTCTATAATAAAAGTTAGTTGATAATTGCTCGCCGTCTACTCAAAACGTGCGTTTTATCACTTGCTACCAATGTCAACCCAAAATCTTAACACAACCGATAAAAATGTAATCATACAATTTGGTATACTTACACAGCCACAAGCTACTGTTTCGTCAGCCATGAAAAAAAAGAAACGTATTTGCTGGATACTGATGATAGTATGAAATCTGTATATTGGTATACTTTTGGTGCAATACCATCAACAACCATTTTGTCGCATCGTTACTACACTAATGGTATGCAAATTTTTCAAACATATTTTTGTTATCAGGGAGAAAGGTGGTGCTACATGACACTAGACAAGTATCACTAATTCGATTGCTCTTCAGAGTATATCAATCAAGAACAGCGAAAGTTATGTAATGGGATCTACAATTTTCCAAGGGAGTAAAAAAATAAAGTGTTCCACAATGCCATTAGGAGTCAAATGTGGGTAAATGGTATGATAACATGCTACAAACTCCACCATCATAGGGACGTGGATATACACTTTTCCGAGGAATCATTATTTGTATCCAAAGATTGAAGGAAACATCATTTTCAGGACAAAACTGAAAACTCAAAGCAACTTCCCAAATTGTGATACGTTTGCTCGCAACAAGGGGCAGATACAAGGAGAAGATGGGACTGGGAGTTTCAGTGCTCCAAAAGAATATTTTTTATACTGAATATGATGACACTTCTAGATAAGATACTTAAACTTCATATTAATCTTGATGACTAATGACCATATCGCTTCCCCCCCCAAAAAATTCTAAATCTGCCACTTCCCATGGTTAAGCTTACTTACAAGGAAACAAACCTAACTCAGTGGACTGATATTAATTAAAAGAACACATATACATATGTTTTACCTGAGGTAAAACATTTGGCCTTGTCATGGGACTGCTCGGAGCTGGACTCGGTGTCAAAGGCAAACTACTCGATCCAACAGTTGCAGCAGGACTCTGACCTGCAGTGGGGCTTTTTAAAAAATTTGCTTCCTGAAACAGTAAAACACATAATATTTTTAAGAAATATGTAAAAAGATGTAAAGGTCATAAGATTATTAAATCCTGCTTATCTAATATCCTCTTTTAAAAAGAAAAACAAACAAAATATTACAAGAAGTTTGGTTTGCTATTCTATTGCATACTAAATATATCGGTTATAACGACATCGTATATAACGACGAAACCTGCTATAACGACGGCGATTTTGTAGTCTACGTAGATTCTAACTAGGGAAATTCGTATCGGATATAACGACGCGACTTGACAGTCATAAAGCAGAACCACGTGGGTTAGTTATTAAAATTTAAAGTTAGTTATCAAAATTTAAGCGTTATTCTAATCTTGTTTATTTACAAATGTCCGAGAAATTTTTATTACTGCTAAACCTGAATATTAAAGATAATAAACTTAAAAAGTGATTTATTAATTGAATATCACGAGGGTCATATTCTTTAGGAGTCCATTCTATTTTTTCAGCGTAGAGCCCATAAATCTCTTAAACCGGCACTGTTCTGAAGTCATTAGTATAATATAATAAATACTATTCATTAGATTTGTTTTCTACATTATATACTTTAGTAGTATTTTCTACAATTTTTTCAATTTAAAAAACTAAGGAAGTACTATGTATTTAGTGTGGTTATAAAACATAATATAAACGGAAATTAAATTCATTATAATTATGTTTTTATTTAATTTTGAAACCAAAAAGTTTAATAATTTTTTACTATCAAAATAATTTATAAAACTCTAGAGTGTATTATACTATAGGCTACTATGATTTTAAAAAGATATCGTTTATAGCGACCGAATTTGCACGGTCCCTTGAAGGTCATTATAACCGATTTTCGCTGTATGTATTAAAAATTAAATCTAAAAATCAGTCTTAAAATTTATTAGATATTGTTATATCAAAACCTTAATAGCTAAAAAAAATTTAGATGAATTGTTAAAAAGAAAATTTAATACACAACATTTACACAAGAAAAACTAAAAAGTTGACATTATAATACAAATTTTGCAAATAATTGTTACTTGATAGCAAATGAATAGTTACACAGTAAAATAAAATGCTAACCATTCTGTCTTCATTTTTTTTCCTATGCCCACTATTGGTCTGTTTTACTATATTGGTATCTGGCAGTATTAACTGTCAATTCAAGGTGGTATGCTGTCAGTCGTTCCTTCATAGAGGCACCATAGAGGTGATTGGTATCACCCCAAAACAAACAAACAAACACACACATACTTGAGGGTCCAACCCCAACCCAGCCAGACCAGGAGGCAGTGATTATATACACTGGGGTCCTGTCTTCATTCTGAATCTGCCGATTCGTTATTGCTTGAAGATCATTCCACAGGTGCACTGTGGTCTTCATCAAACAGATTTAAATTTGAATGAATAGCAACTAGTTTTATAACATTTGCTGCAGTTATCGCACAATTTTGTATGTGTATTTGCAAAGGTAGATCAGTTTCTTTCACCTGCCGCTGATGTTAGAGCAGTGGTTTCCAACTAGTGGTTCGTGAAGGAACCCCAAGTGGTCCGCTAGACGGGTCATTATTTAAAAAAACGATTAAAAAAAATACTTATAAAAATTATTATTATTAAATATTAAAATTAAATATAAAAATGAAATTGATGGTATATTTGTAGTATTTTACAATCTGACGGAACTTCAGAAAACGGTTCGTATTAAAAGTAATTCGTCTTAAGCGTGTTCATCTTAACGAGGTTTGACTGTATTATCATTAGATGTTATTATTTTTCTGTTTATTATTTCTTTCTTTTTTTTCCGAAAAAACGAATTTACGAACACGTTTTCCTCAAAAATAAACTCGGCTCCACTTTTTTTTAAGGTTTTGCTGTCAACTCGTGAGAATTTTTCAAAGTGGTCCGCGGGTACAATTGAAGTGGAAAAGTGGTCCGCGGCTTAAATTGAGTTGGGAACCACTGTGTTAGAGGAATCTATAATAAATGGGAAGCTGGTGAATTCAGTAGCTGTGTAGTAGACAGCACAGACAACCAAGCAGTATGATTAGTGTATTTTACAGATTCCCATATTGACGTTCCACTCCAAATTCCAAAAGAACTTAAGTATTCTGCCACATTCGATATAATTTTTCCAACAAGGAGTTCAGGCTGACTTGCCTGTTTAGTTATGTAATCAAAAGTATTGCAGATATAATCTTCTGACAAATGATATCCTTTATGGCATGGGTATAATACACTTGTGGCTGAATGTATTGCTTGACAACAAACTATTTTTCTTTTTACTAAAATTTCTTTTTTTTTGTGTATGTAAGGGGGAGAAGTACATAAATTGGTATTTATTGCACCATTACACTAGCCCAAACATGAGGGACATCAGAAAGCAGAACATCATTTGCTTTTAATTTTATTATAGCTGAAACGATGAGTTTTAAGATCTTTAAAGAATTTTGCAAATGGATTCAGAAAACATCATTATTCATGTGCAAATATTAAATTTGTTATTTTTAATTCGATGTGCAAATATAAAAATAAGGAAAATTGATGTAAAATCAATTTTTTCGGGACCCCCTCCCATCCCCAAAAAAAAAGGGTTTTTTTCCCACCATGTCAAAATTTCCGGAAATTTTACATCACTGGGGGGGTTGTAAGAATCAAAATAACATGCATTGTTTTACGAAATAAAAACTGAAAAAGTAAAAATCTCCTAGGCAATGGTAATTTAAAAACTCAGATATTTCTATAGCACTTGGAAAATAACAAACTACTTAAAACTAACACTAAAACGTTAAATATGTTGTACACAAAGCCAATACTAAAAGCTTTCGAATGTAAAACAGAAATAAGATTATACACTTAAATGCGAAAAAAAAATGACATAAAGCAATAGTATATTACTTGTGTGCTATGCACTGTGGCACTATCAAATGGCATAAAACTGCTATTACTAGCAGAAGCAGGAACCGATGTAGCAAAACCGTTCATAGGCGATTCTGGAACTTGAATGGGTTCCTCGCAGGCAACGGAGGAATAAGGCATAAGATTATTGAGGGGTACCCGCAACCGCGCATTTACAGCCAGTAAATGGTCCCTTCTTGACGCCAAGGTTTTGACATGCGAATCCAGGTGTCGATTTTCAGTTTGTAACTGATGAAGACAGTTCAGAAGAGAAGCAACTGCACAGAAAACAGATATTAACATTAGGCTATGTTGCAAGTTACAATAATGAGAATCTATTCCATAATAGTATATCTAGTGTTTCATCTAGAAAAAAATTAGGGCAAGGTGATGACCTGACAAAAGACCTTTTCTTGGGGGGGGGCATTTATAATACACGGATACTCATGGCGAACATCCGCAGTTATGTCAGCTTTACTGCTACTAACACCTTTAAATGTCTTAATTGATTTAGCTCTTACTGCTGCTTTCTTTAAATATTTTAATTTTCGTTTGCAGGTAAGTTTTTCTTAAATTCCAAGTTAAGTATATGCAAAAGGCAATAGCAAATTGCGCGTGATTGCAATCTAACGGCAGTGTTGCCAGATGGCAAGATTAAAAAATCCCAATTTCATAAAAAATAACAAATTATTATAACTATAATTTAGTTAAACATTATCCTATACTATATGACAAGTAAGAGTAATAAAATAGGGATGTAAAACATGCTTAATTTAGTGCTTAAAGACAAACAAATTGATTTTAACAAAAATTTGATCTCAAAAATACGTGGAACCGCTAACGTTTATCGCAGTAGTCCGTGGTTGAAAGTCTGCAAACCTGGCAACAGTGCTTTGTTTACAAATATTCGTCAGCAATCTTGTTTTGCCAAAACCATCAGTGTTATTACGAAAATGAAATGCTGGAGTACAAAATTTTTATAAATCAACAAACTTCATCAGGCGTTTTGGATTCTGGTGTGGAATATTGAATTATCATCGGAGAAGGATGGTGCGTTATTGTCCGAGGGCTGGAAGGAACATTGCCTTGGGCACAAGGGCAGACTAGTTGAAGTTGCAGGGCACTTAATGGTTTGGCAGGGCATTGCGCCCTTCTATTTCGCTTTAGATGAAAAAAACAATAGTATATCTATCTATTAATAACTGAATGTCACTTAAATAATTTTGTTTTCTTACTATATACAGGATGATTCGAAACTCTCAGCACAAACATTAATGGGAGCGATGCGAACAAGAGCACAAGCAAGAGTTTTTAGTTAATGGACATATGCCTGCAAATATAGCTTTCAGATATGCCAAGTCTTATGACGTTTTTCACAAATGAAACCAATTTCACACTTGAAGGGGTCTCTAATGTTCACAGTGTTCATGAATGAGAGCACGATGATCAACATGCAGTAATCTCTATCATTAATGACTTTCAAAGGACGGAGGAAGAATGCCATTAAGAAAAATACTCAACCGTTTTGTAAGTAAATTTCTTCGACAGCAGTTTGTATTGAAAAAGCTTTACTTTAGTTAATAAAATTAAATTTCAGCACATGCGTTTGTAAAGCATTGGCACAGGCAGTTTCCAATCATGCTGTATTTGAACTCTGGTGTTGCACTTCTTGCACGATATATCAATTTTTCAAAGCTTCATTTGTAAAGCCACTAAGACAATTTTATATAAAAAGGGCAAATACTGATAAAACAGCAAAGTGGACATCTAAACTTTCGGGCTCGTTAACAGGAGTCCTTCATCACTTATGAAGACAGGCTACTGATAATGCACATGGAAACGTGTGTTCAATTTTGCTATTCTGCTAGTGTTAGCATTTTATATATATATAATACTACATGTCACAATCATACTACAATTTTGCTATATATATATAATCCCTCCTCAGTGCTCTGTACTTTATTTCAATATTAAATAAATGATAATTGATTTTAGGGCATTTATAATCCATTTTAGCAAGCATTCCCTTGTTTTTATTATCCTAAGGTGTCTACTCAAATTCTGTTTCAAACTTCCCTGACTTTTCCAGGTTTCCAGACCAAATCTTAATCGATTTCCAGTCGCTAATTACAGTAAACAACACACAATGCACTAAAATTTACATAATTAAAATAAGTTTTAAGGCCATAAATTCCATTAATGTAAACCCCAAAGCCATTTATAACTCAATTACAGTGAATTTACAAATTCGAAAGCTGTATTAAAAAGTGAATTTCTTTACACTAAAAACTTGCACAAATTAAATATTTACAGCAACATTTCCATTTGGCCCTTTTCAAGTTCATTATAAAAGAGTTTAACTATATAATCGCAAAGCTGATTTTCTATTCCCATTTAAAGTGTGTATGACTATATACATAAAAGAGATTTGTAGGATCAAAATCCCTTACATATTAGATAATTTAAAAGCATTTTTTCCAAGTTTTAGTTATATATTTGGTAAACATTTTCTTTTAAAAGATACACAGGCTTAATAATTTTATATAAATTATATTAGTTTTGGTGCAAAATGGTAACTTTTGGAAGAAGTTTAGTCAAAAGTACAAGTTTTTCAAATTTTTCAGTAGGTAATGTGGTATGAAAAGCACAGTTCAGGAAAATTATTTTAATAAGTTATTTATTATAACAATGAATTTCAAATTTCCCTGACTTGGGCCTTTGTATTTCAAATTTCCCTGATTTTTCCAGGTATTCCAGATGAGTAGACACCTTGTTATCTTCAAACCAAGTTTCTGAAAATATATTATTTGCTCAGTGCAGCAGTGCAAAAGAACAACTTGAGTGTGACTTACTGTCAAAATGCTGGGCTTGCTCCATCAAGAAATTGGAACCTTGCTCCCACTGCCGTTCAAGCAACTCTTCCAGTGTTTGTGGAACAGGAGGCAACCTACAAAGTTTTTTAGTAAAAAAAAATTAGGCCATGCTCTACTACGATCTGCAGTTTACCTGATCTCAGGAATCTGATGAATTTTTATTGCTTTGAGAACAAAATCTCTGCATTAGGTAGCCAGAAAACTGGCATGTGTCCTAAAGTCCCATTGGAATCGAATCTGGGTTAAAGACACGATGGATAACTGCACCACCACAATTCATGTGGGATGTAAGATCTTGAAAAAAAAAATTCATTATGGAAATTTCAAGAAACAGATTTGTGTAACTATTACGCACCCCTCACATGAGTATCGTAAATTTCACATAGAAAATAAATGTTTTGAAAGAGTGTGTTTTCATTATATTCCACTGCAGGAAATGGATTTCGTTGGTTCATTTTCACTGTATACCTCTAACATAGACTGACTTTACGTGAAATTGATAAAAAATACTACGTTTGACTACAAGGAAGCTTTATTCATTGCTATAAAGAAATAATTTGTAATTAGATAGTTCTCAATTAAAAATACACACATTCAATTAAAAACTAAAAATGAGAACAAGGTTCTACAACAAAGTTTTGATTTTAGCTATTTTTAAGAACCTACGTAGTGAAGAACGGTTCTTAAGGATAATGACACTACGTAACCAAAGCAACAAATTTAGCTCCAAACAAAAGTTGGATTACATCATGCCAAAATCGACATTTCGTGCAGACATTCAGGTATTTCAGAATGAGTTTTAGAGGAAAATATAAGCCGGAGAGGCTACTGATATATTTTGTCAGACATAAATTAAACTTAAAGGTTGTTTCCTGAAGGTTTTTATGGCGACAGATTGGTTACTGATCAATCAATGACGATTTACCAATTTCAAAAATGGCACATACCCATTGAGATCAGGAGCTTGCTTATTTTCCATTCTTTCGAAGATACTTGTCATTGGCTTGATGAAGCTTTCGGAGATATTGGTGGCATGACATGGAGAGGCATTGGTAGCATGGCATGGAGAAACTTCCTCCACTTTTATGTTCATCATTCCAGGAGGCACTATAATGAAAACATTAATTGAAATAAAATATAATAAACCGAGGTTAACAAATCCGATTAACTAGTCACTATTGGCGAGTAAGAAATCTTCATTTCCGATTAAGTCCTAAAATTTTCATCTTGAAATTGCCGAGTTCCATACTTGTCTGGCAAGTATGATTTGTTGTAATTTCTCAAGCTCCGATAATAAATACAATAAAATTAAATATAATAGAACCACAAGTTAGGTTCTTCTACACCGGTAATATAATTTTCTAAGAAAAGCTTTGCAAATTATATTTTTCGAATTAATGATGTCTGAACATGGTTCTAATCAATGTTCATATTTACAGACTTTAAAAATGAACACTTCATATAGATTATTTTATTAATGTTAATAACGCTACTCACACAGCATAAAGTTCATATTGAATCAGAACTCTCGTATCTTTTTGATGTAGGGGAAAAAAAAAATCCATGTAAAACCCTGGTGTAATTCGGAGTTTGGTTATAACTAAATGGTGCCCAAGGTGTAATGCCGTGTTTCCGACATGGAGAAGATTGTCAGGCAAAGAGTAGAGAAGAATAGGGGAGACATGTTGGAGATGTAAACGTATAAGCTGGTGGTATAATTTATGTGTCATTGCAAGGAAATAAATAGATTCAGCTTGCCTTTTATCCATTTGTTACAATTTTCTGTATATGTAGCAGTTCTCATAATGAAGTAAACATTATTTGTGCCGTATACGGAATATTGGCAATTTCTAAACATCATAAACACATACACTACACTTTATACTGCCGGTACTTCAAAATCAATACTTTATCATCTTCATAAAACTGAACGAATACAAACATAGCTTTCATTCACGATGCACAAAAAATAACCTGTAACATGTGCACTTGCTTCTTATACACAGGAAAACTCCGGTTATTGCAGTTTTGATTACTGTACAATTCAATTTATTGTGGTTTGTAATTGGATACCAAATTTCGAATATCGCACTAATAACTTAGATTTATTGCGGTACTTGAAGATGCGAAACCGCAACAACAACAAAAAAGTTTTTAGATATATTTTATAATTTTTAAATTCAAATTTGAATATTATATGATACGAGTATATCATTTTATTATATAATTAATACAGTAATTAGCATCCATTTAGTAGACTGAGTTTACGCCAGCAAACACAGGAGCTTAATGCCCGATGCTAGTACTAGTATATTTCCGATTTGTAGTCAGAAAAGTCTCCAACGAGGCTGTCGCAGAATATAAATTTTAGGAGTTAAATGTGCAATGCTGAGGAAGATGAACAAGGGGTAAAAACGATAACAAAAGAATTCACTTTAAGAGAATTAGAGGAAATGTTTCTTATTGGGGAACCTTTTAAGCGGAAGATTATAAATCAGTGATTCCCAGCTCAATTTAAACTGCGGACCACTTTGCCACTTCAATTTTACCAGCAGACCATTTCGAAAAATTCTCACGAGTTCAGGGGTAGATTTAGGGGGCGAGTGTGTCGATTACCCCCCAATTAAATGAAATTTAAAGTTGAAAAGATACAAGGTAAAGGTCCAATGAGGTATCATTTTCAAAAATCGTCATTGTAAGAAATGTTTACGACTTTGAGAAGGAGAAATGTCACCATTCTTTAGAAACACAATCTCTTTTAAAAACAGCCCAAGCAGCATTCATTCTCAATGTTGGGAAAAAGGTATTCTCGTTAACTTCACACCATAGTGAAGGAGTTCCATAAATATTCACTGTGCAGCTTTTCAAATTAAGGAAAAATTGCTTAGATATCCACTTTGTTTTCCTGTATCCACTTAGACACATGTGACAACCATATTCAAAGTGTGATATTGGACTGAGGTGCTTCAGCCAGAATCGATATACCATACACATACAGTCTTTAGTCATACAGGTTTTTTTTTTGGTTAGCAGGCCAGAAGACATGAAAATGATATTATCTTACACGCTATATAGATATTGGCATAACTAGGGGGGCTTATCCCCCCCCATTGAAAAAAAATTTCAGTTTCTTAACTTTTATAGACGAGCCATTTTTTGCTGTTCGCAGGCCAGATCTGGCCCCACAGGCCACATATTGAGAATCACTGCAATTAGCATTAGTATATACAATACAATATACAGTAAAAGTACTTTATATACCTAGTTAGTTTTGTCTATATGTAACATTACTTAGTAACTTTATAAATATAATTTTTAATGCTGTATTGGCATTATTACTTTTATATTTTTCATTTAAAAACTTTATAATTTATTAAGTTTCGGCAAAGATAAACGATTTTCCATATATTGTATGTCCCGATTAAGTTTCGCAGTTTCTATTAGTGTGGTGTTTTCGTTAGCACAATTAACTGCAATAACTGGGATTTTCCTGTAGTATAAACATTAACCTTTGAAAGGTGTATTTGAGATTCATGTATTACTAATACTAACCTGTGATATGTGCACTTGATTCACCGGTTTCAATCGCACTCTTAAGAATGGGGTGTATAACGGAAGGGGAAAGCGAAGGAAGAGTTGGCGGTGGTGGCGGCAGAAGCTCCATCTTTTCAGGTTCAGGAGACGATTTTGGTTGGGGTTCTGGAGAAGATAGAGGTTTTAGCTCTGGAGAAGATAACGGTTTTGCCTGCAGTTCTGGTGTAACAATGGTATGTGGTTTAGGAGATGAAGCCTTGTCCTTTCGAGGCCCCTCAATTACCCTACAGAATAAAAGATTTGATTCAAATATGGGGTATAATGTTCGTTAATATAATTAACATACATTTCAGAGAAGACTTTCGGAAAGGAAATAATCCCGTGTCTGATTTTCGTTAAAGTGGGACGGGGGCATCTCGTACAATTTTAGATTGATTAAAAAATAATAATAATCAGTTTACAAAATTGTGTCATTTGTATGTGGGGAAGAAAACAGTAAATCAAGAAACCAAGCCAAAACATCCAATAAACTCAACCAAACTGCTTACCAGTGGTATGTGTGGTCTTTTTCGAGTGCTGCTTGGGCCCGGTTGGGGCTTCTATATGAAAAATGCAAAGACTTATGAAACAGATGTTGTGTCAAGGTGTTTCATCAAGCAAAACCAAAGAAATAAAAACTAAATAAATAACAAAAGTTCAACCAGTGTATGATATGTAAAACCTATTGCACAATACTCGGAAATGACTATGAGAACGATTCTCTTATAACCAAGTCGGTGTTACTGTTCACATAAAATACTGATGGTATGCTGTTAAAACATTACAAAAATTTTCACACAAGATATTTCTATTAGCACATACATAATATTGATATGACGCATAGTTAAAAAAAATTTTTTGGAGGAAAGAAATCTGGCAATAATTGCGTGGACTTCTGCACACTTCATTTTATCATTTATTGTCCGTACTTAACGTCCCCTGCCTAGCAGTCCCTCCAAGAGTGCAAGCACATAGTAACCATTTAGGGCTAGGTTTGGTGAATAAGCTGCAAGTGAAAAGCATTCAAAACATACACTCTAAAGCAGTGTGAGGGCAACCAAATATTCGGCTGGCATTGAGGCTGAGTATCGAATATTCGACAACCAAACATCAACTTCTTTTAAAATTCACAATAAATATATTTGTCATGTTGTTAATTGAAAATAAAATTAAAATATATTTTTTAAATTTTAAAGGTCCTGAAACTAAGCAAATATTTGGATATATAAAATTAAAAAAATTAGATCTGATTTCATTCTCAATTTAAAACACGACAAATATGATTTTGTCTTTCCTATTAGTAAATTTTAAAGGAAATTAATATTAGGTTGCCGAATATTCGGTATTGGGGCTCAAAGCCAGCTAAATATTCAGTTGCATCCCTAGTGAGAGCATGTACTATCATGCTGAAGCCTTTGTTTGTAAAGTAGAGCCTCGTTAATCCAAAAATTCGATTTTTTTTTTTTTTTTAATAGTCGGCCGTAATGGTAGCCAACTAACAAGACTCACACAGTGAAGTGTGTGTTGCCAGCTAACTGAAATCTCCCATAAAGAAAGTGGAAATTTTCAGTCACCTGCCCGTCATCTGTAATATGTGCACACCAAAGCACACACACATCAAACACTTATAGTAAATTCTGTAGTAAAAATTTCAGTTAATTCCAAAAGTTGTTAATCCGAACAGGTCTTGGTCGCAATTAGTTCAAATTAACGAGACTCGATTGTATTTGTAGATCCCAAGATGGATTAGTGGGCTATCGAGGGGGGGGTTACCAACAGTTGATTTTGTTTATGGTTTTACAGCTCAAGGACTACAATGGTCATGCTGCGCCGGGACCTACCATTTCCCGAGGAATCCGAACCTCTTAAGGCCTAGGGTACCAAACCCCGGACTACAGTGAGCAGTGCAATCTTTATGAGATCTCTGAGTAAGCGTTCTTTGCACTGTTGGGAGTCAAACCCGGATTAACAGCACACTAGGCAAACGCATTACCACACTGCGCCACCAGAGGGCACCAACAGTTGGTCTTTAACTTCTGAAACATACGTTTTCACACGGCCATGCTTAATGGGAGTTTCAATTCAGTGGATCAAAAAACCATGATGGTGACACTAGACCACATGTATGCGCATATAGCATGCTCCAAATTGTGTAGATTACGGCCTTTAAACCTGATTGATAATTACGATCGATTCTCAAGTATATATCATGGTATTATTCACTGGTAATTGTGGCCTTAAGCCACATGTGGCTCAATTCTTTGAGTTTTTTTCTGTTCCAGAAAAGCATGACCTTCATTTTCTGACTGATGACATTATAAGAAATTTTTATGACTTTGAGAACGAGAAATGTCACCATTCTTTTAAAAACAGCCCAAGCAGCATTCATTTTCAACGTTGGGAAAAAAGTATTATTTTTAACGTCACACCATGGCGAAGAAGTTCCAGAAATACAGCTTTCCAAATTAAGGAAAAATTGCTTAAATATCCACTTTGGCTTAAAACTTTGTTTTCCTGTATCCACTTGGACAAATGTGACAACCATATTCAAAGTGCGATATTGGACTAAAGTGCTTCAGATAGAATCGACATACCATACACATACAGTCTTTTTTTAAAATTTCTAAAACTTGTAGGCTCATTAAATAACTTATGTCATAAATAATGAATAACAAACCACAAGTGGATTGCCAATTACACGAAGACTAAAACCATTTTCTATGGTATGTGGAGAAAACGTTTACTAAATATCAAAATTAGAAACGTGACTAAATGATTAGAATGCATTTAAAAACAAAAATGGGAAACTTACACTGTTTCGATGGAGTGAGAGTCGGAAAGAATATCATGAGGAAAATTTCTTTTAATCCGAACGATGGGTATTTGATTGCTTTTGTTCTGAATAATGGATGAGGTGGTGCTTGAGGAATTTTTACTCGATTTACCTTTGCTTCTGAAAAATGGATGAACAATACTTAATAAATGCAAACAATGTACAGTGTGGCACAAAAGTCATGAAGGGATTTGAAAAATTAATAACTTTTATAGGCTCATTTTTTCGTAATGCAATGCATAATTTTTAATTATGTATTATATATACAAAATATAATTTTACATAATTATCCTCCATTTTTGGACTTTGCAAATGTACACACTTTTCATAATAGCTACCATTGATTCTAAATGTGAGCATTATTTTTTGTATGGTTGTTTTCCTTTAGATGCTGGATTGCCTGGGGTGTGTTAACACTGCACAGCTGCACAAAATATTAAGAATAAGAAAATGCCCATCTTTCTAATGATATCTAAACCCACTTTAACTGTGCAAACCGTACAAGTCCATGTATTTTTTTAAATCAAACTGATATTTTATTACAGAATTTCAATCTAATAATTGCATAGAGAAACTATGTATTTCCACAAACAAGGATCATAGCACACCTATACAGAGGAAGTAACACCTGTACCCATTAGGGTCGTTCATAAACACATGGTAAAAAAAACCTTTTACATAAAGATCAGGGACCCCTTCATTTTTTTTTTTTTTTACATCCACCCATACTATTATCATGGCAAAATTTCAACCCCTTCTCCAACTAAAATATGGTGCTCAATGAGATGTTAATTTTCGATTTTTGTTGCATTTTAAGTGTTTTTAGGCATTTGTGGTGAGTCTGCTGAAAGTTTAGATAAAAACAAATCACTTAAACACGTTTTTTATTTACTCCTTTGAAAGACTCTCACCAACAGATTTTTTTAGTTGTCTCAGAAGTGATAGTCTTTTGATTTTCTTCAACGATTTGCAAAAGTAACTACTTATTGTCCTTAGTATTTTATCAAATCGTTATACATTTATAATATGTTGTTAAAAAAAATATTAAATTCTTTAATCAGATGAACGTCTCTCCCAGCTGTTTTTATTGTTCACCACTCTTAGTCCTTTTGCTTGTTTTCCTCCATTCCTATATATTATCTTTCCATTCTTCAGGTGAAAATTTTAGAAAAGAATCACTAATATGCAAACAAGAAACGAGGTCAACAGTTCTTACTGTTGCAAAGCCTCCAAGACAGGCATCAGCTTTCAATATTTTTAATTGTTCTGGGCCCCCATTACATTTCACAAACCTTTTGCATTGTCCATTCCCATGCTGGTTTTTGTTTTTTCTTTTGTTGACACTCTCTCTGAAAATAGGGCTAAACAAATGCATTCATCTGAAAGGTATCCGAGGTAATTTCCTTAAAACTTTTCTGGCAACTATTCCAGCTTCGGAATCAATTATCTCAGATTTTCTAAGACTTTTCCATAAGTTTGGATCATCTCCAGGTGCTTTAATAAGTGAAGCATCCATACTTCATTGTGAAAAAGAGCACTGAACTGCACAAATCATTGTCTTTCTTTCCACTTAATTCTATGGAAAACTTTTTACAGATCTCGGAACATTTTGAAAGATTTGAAAGAAAGAAAGAACATCAAGAAAGATTTTGAAAGCATGGAATTTGGCCATCCACTGAGAATACTGAATAGCACCTGGTGTTCTAAAATGGCTTTTCTCAGGTGAATTACCCAAAAGGAGTACTGTCAACCCTATTACCTCGTTAAAATCATCTTTAATGATCATAGATTCATCTACAAATATTAACGTTAGCTAACATAGGAAAATAAGACCAACGGCAACCCCTCACCCCCCCAAAGGTGCTTACGTAATACTTGAACATTCCCTTATGAAATGAAGGCTTGTTGTGTAAAAGTGTTGTCAGATACAGTAAATAAAAAACCTGTTGCCAAATAATTCAACTAAACCACATATTAAAAAATTATATAAACTAAAAAAAAAAATCCCATTTGTTTAAAAATTCTTTTTTGTAGACATCTGTTCATTCTGAAACTAGAAAATAACATAAAATAGTGCAAAAATGAAGACTCATTGAGCACCATCTTCTTGTAGGAGCAGAAAAAGTAGTAGCTAAAATTGTGTAGTAGAAAAAGTAGTAGCTAAAATTTTAAGAGAATAATGCTATGGACAAATGTACAGAAATAAAAATAAAACAGGAGATGTCTTGGTCTGTAGTATATAAAAAAAAAATTTTAAACCACTCCTACTGCCCATCTCTATAAGAATTCTGCGTATCACATAGGGAGTGAGTCTCGTAACTCCTGTATGTCTCATACCTCTGTACAATTTCATCTGCATTTCAAGAAGTTGCTGACCATGAAACGTTCTCAAGTTATTCAGCATTTTTAAGTTTATATGCCCACCCGATAGCAGAAAATGTGAGACGGGAGACGCACGTCACAGATTTTTCAGCAGCTTGCAGATTATTTTACAAAAGCAGCAAAAA
>QLNU02015003.1:49119510-49144080 GCA_006491805.2 Dysdera silvatica | reverse complement strand
TTGCACATTCACTAAAATTCTCGACAGCTTTGAGAAGGAGGTAATAATTTTTCTCAGCCCCCCCCCAGAAGTACTCATATGGGCGCCCATGGCTGCATATTATTTTCAAATACCAAAATCAATGTTGCAGACTGGCAGAAAATTTTCCGCTACTGGGTATACCCATAGCGAGTTTACTTTAATTACAGTAGGCAGAAAGAGAAAACTTCTCAGCTTTTTAAACAATTGGAGATTTTAAAGTCTTTAAAATTAATATAAATCACATATACAATTGCATGTATATGAACTTCAACATATTGAAAATTTCCGTATTTGCCATATCAATTTGGAAGTTCCTTCATTTATAAATGTCGACCAAAAGATTTAAAATCTGTTATGCCTCCTCCTCTTGCAAATATTCACAATTATGTCATTTTAACTCATTTATTAAAGTTGGGCCTCACAATGGAACTAATTATGGAAATTAGGTTTGCACATCTAAAGACTTTTAGTTCATATTGGAGTTCTTTTAAGTCTTTTCATTTTGATCTAAGAGTCAGAAAAAAAAAAAGAAAAGGAAGGAAAGTCTCTGGCTGATCTTGATCAAGCTGGGTGCGATAAACATGTTGATGGAACTAAGGGTTGCTGACTGAGATAAACCTGAGATGTGTCCTTTTTTCTAACTCTTATGGACAAAGAGGCCAAGCTGAAAAACACGAGTATGGATGTAATTATGTTAATCTATAATTACTGAATATTTTTAGCCACTAAACGTCAACATGTACATGGTTCTTTTGCTAGACCTCATTGTATTCCATAACCACCGTAACTTACAAAAACTGATTAAAAATACAAGTAAAACAACTGCTTTACACATAACTGATGAACTGAATCCACGTATTTGAAAATATCATTTCAATTAAACTGAAGTATGCACTGAATAAAGGTTATTAATTAAACTAAAAAAGTTCAAAATGGTCATATACTTACTTGGAATGTTTTGATCTTTTCCTTTCGCTACCCTCTGAAAGTCCATGAGTTCGTTTAGAATCAGATTCTGATTTGGAATCATGGGTTTTTTCTGATCGTGAATTCATGTCTCCTCCGCTGATGAAACTTTCATACATGCTACTGAATGTGAGCGCAGTGGATGTTGGTTTAGAGTTCTTGGAAGTCTCCTTGTCACTCTTGTCGCTTTCTACGTGTTGCGATTCCGACTTCCTTTTCTTATGTTTTTCAGTTCCACTGAACACTGGGCTGGTGCTAGGCATTATGACTGCCTCTTTGAAATTGGCAGTAGTAAATTTGCCAATGATATTTGCTTTCAACGAATGCCCGCCGATGCTTTTCTTCCCGTTAGCTTCTGCTCCGTTGGTGGAGCATCCCTCAAGGCTATTTGAGCAACTGGTAGAACTCAGCGTGCTTGTACTACTATCACTTTGGTGACCCGATTCCGAAATGATTTGAGGTGGAAGAGGTGGTGGCAGTGAAGACACACTGGCGGAAGGTGCATCTTTTAAATGATTGGCAGTGTTATTAGCAACGACAATGACACTCTTCCCTTTTCGCTCCCCCCTGCTCCTAAATTTCTCCTTTCCTTCGCCTTTCGAAGGGGATCGCTTCTCAGGACTAGGTTCGGGAGTAGCATTGTCAGCTGGTATTGGCTTAAATGCTGGGATTGTCTTGATGCTACTGACTTTTTTCTGAAAAGAAAAAAAATAATTAACAGGATATAAAAGCATTCATTATTTTGTTGAGTATTTAGAATGTCATATGAGGTGTACTAATAGAGTTTGGTGAAGGCGTTCAGAATTGTTTGTGGTTTTACAGCTAGTTACTACAGTGGTCATGCTGCGCCAGGACCTATTGTTTTCCGAGGAATCCGAACCTCTTGGACCTACAGTTTTCCGAGAAATTCAAACCGTGTAAGGCCTAGGGAACCAAACCCCAAACTACAGTGAGCAGTGCGATTTTTATGAGATCTCTGAGTAAGCATTCTTTGCACCATTGGGAGTCAAACTCGGGTTAACTGCACACTAGGCGAACACGTTACCACACTGAGCCACTGCAGGGCTAGGTTCAGAATTGGGAATTGTTGACATATTTTATGAACCATATTTTACTGTCCTTCAAAAAAATCACTTTTTATGGTTATGCACTTCTGATAATGAGTATACAAGTCCTGGAAACTCTAAGCAAAGTCTTTTTCATGACAGCATTCAGTTCATTTGTCACATGATAAAGAATGTTAGAAATATCCAAAAAACCTAGTCTTTCAAGACTACTTTCAGTCGCAGAAGGAGGAAACAGTCCAGAGCAGCCAGATCAGGTAAGTATGGGGAATGATCAATTAACACAAATCCTACCCTTGGCCAGAAATAGAAAATGCAGTCTCTGATCCCTTTTTCCACATTCAACACCATGCACTTCAACTTCCACAGCTAATATCTAGGTAACAGACAACCACTTCACTTATAACCAGGGCCAGTGGATGATACGGGCAAAGTGGGCGATAACACGGGGCACCGTAATCGTAGGGTTTTTTTTTTTTCAATATTTCTGTTACTATTCAATAAAAATTTTTTAAATACCAAGGCAACTAAGTTCACCTCGCTTAAAGGCTCCTGATCAGGGAAACGCCGTTTCAAGATGTTAAATAATAGTCCATTTTTATACAGTACAATCGAACAAAGCATTTTATGCCACTCCTTTTCCCTGGACTTTCAGAAACAGAGGTATAGATAGCCTAGATGCTCTTGCGCAATAAACAACCAAATAAATAAAATCAGAAACAGAGGATTGACCCTTCTAAAACACCTTTCAATTTCTAAATACAGCTGTTAAAGACTCGAAAAATTGTTAATACCCCGAAACAGTTTTGAGGAAAAGACAGTCTCACAACTGTCAACCACACTTACCACTGAAAAAGTTATGGGTTACATCGCTGAAGGCGACGGAAAACATAAATTTCGCATCATGGGGCCAAAGGCTAATTTAGACCCTACTTGGGAAATAGGACAGCCTTCGACATCCAATTCCTTTAGACATTTTGTTTTTATTGCTTTTCCCTTTTGGCTAGAGTCACATGCGGTGTTTTTAGGCCTAAGGAAAGCAGCAGTATGCCATTTTCTACTGCAAATAATTTAGGCGCATTATACTGAAATTCAACGTCTCTATATTTTATTCGGCACATCTACTAAAAGATAAGCAATTTTAAAAAATCATTTAAAAAATTTTACAATAAAACAAGTATGTGAAACAAGTTGGGAATGAATGTCGTATTCGGAGTGCAAAAACAATCTGCTATAAATTTAAAGAAACATGTGATACTTCATGTAATATGGCAGAAGAAGTAGATAAAAAAAAAAAATCTGGAAGCAAGATCCTTAGAATTTTTTATTCCGGATTATTCATTTATCGTCACTTCGTTTGGTATGATATTCTTTTTCAAATATATATCGTTAGCAAAATGATGCAATCAAAAAATTTAAACACATCTGACACTATGAACTTAATTGAAGGTTGTGTTAATTTTTTAAATGAATACAGAATTACGGGATTTGAAAATACACAATCTATTGCAAAAGAAGCAGCTGAATAACTTGAAATTCAACCAATCTTTAAAGTAAAGCGACCAAGAAAGAAGAAAACTCTTTTGATTACGAAGAAAAAGATGATGGACTAACAAATCCAGAATTGTTTTTTAAGACCGACGTACTTCTTACGTTAACTAACACAGCAATTTATGCAGTTAATGATCATTTTCAAACACTACAATACTACATCAACATGTGGAGTTTCTTACATAATATAAAGTTACTTTCCACATGTGAAAATCTTTTAAACAAATACATAGACTTGCATCTGCATTTGAAAGAGAGAGAGAGTAATGGAAATGGGGAGTCACGTGACATAAACAGCTCCGAGTTACATGATGAATTAATACATATTCAACAGTATTTTGTATCTCTTTCAAATGCTAATGGTAAAGTACAAACTACACCAGGACAGATACTCGAGTTTATTTATGACTACAATTTGGTAAACATTTTCCCTAACGTCATGCGTCCGTATCAGCATGCGGACCAGGCCTGTAGCAAAGCCAGGGCAGTCTTTCTGCTGAGCAACCAAGTGAAAGTCTTGCATTTTGCAGAGGGAAACTTGGTCGGTATTACTTCTGAGGATGTTCCGCATAGCACTGAGTGAAACGTTAAGTGTTTTTAATAAACAGACGTTGCGGAATAACCCGCAAAGCTCTATGATGTAAATTAAAGGGACTTCAAATGTTCATACAATAAATAAAAGTCAATGAATAAAAGTTTTTTGAATGTCTTTTTATAAATGGAACAAATGGAATTAGAAGGAGGAATTTTTTGCAAGAATTTATTAAGAATACACAGGATTAAGAGGAAACTGATTTTTCTTTATAAAATAAAAGCGGAATACATGGAATTAAATGGACTTTGATGTTTTCTGAGAACAAAAATAGAGCAAAAGGGATTAAAAGGTCCAACTTTTTTATATATAATAAGGCGGGCCTGTAGCCAATCCGAGGCCAGGAGGTTTGGCCCTAGTTGCCCCTTATAAATCTATTTATATATACAGAACAATCCCCGTGTGCCCTGTGCCCAGTCTTACCCCTTTATCCTGGATACGAACCTGATGTGGACTTCGTTAACTATTCTGGTGACCGTTGCAAGTGGAGAACGATCTGTTAGCAAATTAAAGCTGATAAAAAACTATTTACGTTTCACTACGCTACAAAATAGGTTAACATCTCTTGCCATTTTATCTGTTGAACAGAACATGATACAAAAAGTTAATTTGACTGAAGCTCTGAATAAGTTTGCTACCGCTAAAACAAGAAAGAATTTTTTTTAGAATATATACTATAATATAATTTCAGTCGGCCCCATTTAATCAGGTAACTGATAATCGAATATCTCACTTATAGGAAGGTAGTGAAACCAAAATTATTCCTATACGATAGATGGATTTTATGCATAGATTTTAATGGGGTGGTCGACGAAAAAAGCATCCTGTAATCCGAGACAGGATTTGACAGCCAATGGGCAAAGGAGGAGATTATCAGTCCATACTGGAATATGGAGATGCACTGCTCACACTAGTGTCGTGATTTAACGTTAACCGGAAACCATCTAAGTTCAATCCACCCTGGGGAGTGGTTGAAATAGACAGATGGCACAGAAGAAAAACACCCTGGGTCGGCCGATGCCACTATAGGAGCCCACCGCACACCATTGAACAGGTGCAAAGCCTCATGCAATGGCAGGGAATGGGCCATGAAATCAATAATCGCACAAAGCGCCATCTATCCTGCTCAGGCCGTTGTCCCATCCACAGGCTATGAACACTTTTCCAAGGTGATTGGTGCAGCACCTCAAACGGACAAAGACTGTGGCCTAACAGCCCGACCAGTACAAGGGATGCCTGCACGACCCCAGAAACAAAGACCGATCTGCGAGGAAAAAGCACAGCGTGGACCCAGACATCAATCCAACGCAGTCCAGTGACCATAGTCAATATCCCATTCACTCCACCCAAGCAAGCAGGAACCAAGACCCACTAGACCCGGACTGCAGAAAAAAAAACCATCCGCATGGCACCAGAGCTGAGACCGAACTCCATTCCTATAGGATCAATGATAAATTCTCCCACATTAACGAATAAGATTTAAGCACCATTCTCGGATAATAGAAAGAAGACTGGACAATCCTAACATGAAAATCAGTGTTCAAACAAGGAAAAAAAAGCTAAATAGGGGAAAATTTGTTTTTATAACCGCCCACCACCACTTCTTGAAGGGTATTTGAGGTGTCTTTATGACTTCGTGTTACAGTGGATTGCAAAATCATGATGTTGTTACGATAAAAGTCTCCCTTTTCCTAAGAACTATAGAGTGGGGCTGTTCATTTTAATGACGGACGCGACAAGTGGTTGCCAACCAAAGGTATGCAAAATCTTTTCTTTTGTACAAGATATTATTATTTTCAGTACTATTTTTATTATGTGCGCAGTCATCATTAATGCACTAGGATATTTAAAGTTGAGCATATGTAGCTGTGTATTTATTTCCCCGCATAATAGAATACCCTGCTTAATCGAATACTGTTTCTGGAACAGTCAATATTCGTTTAAGCGATGCCGACTGTATATAAGTTAAAATAGATAGTTTACTTATTAAAAAAAATAGGAAGGGGGTGCCAAAATATGATTTCGTCCAGTATCATATTTACTATCGGGCCGGCTCTCCTCGTAACTGTGCCTTTCGGACTTGATCAGACATGTATTGACATGTCCAATGAACATGGGTCATTTGCACACTGCTGTCGCAGCATTATTTTTGTTTTTTTAATTTTAAATTTTTCCCTGACTTTTTTACATTTTATTTAAAAAATCGTGTCATTTTTCATTCATTAAATCTGGAGTCAGCAAATGTCATATTCACCAAAAATGATTAAATTGTATATTGCACTTAATCATTATACCAAACAAATCTATATCAAGTGGTTGAGATCGATTCATTTTTTTATGGTGCAAGGATCTACGAAGGTCCCTGAACCTCCATCCTCGATCGTTTGCGAAAAGTAAAACAATACAGTGTGTCTACAAATAAATGGAGAGGTTTCACGAATTTACTGTAGGTACACTGACATATGACTACAAAACTTGACACGTAAATAGAACAATGCGCAAAGTTTTTTTAGACATATTACAGGCGCTTGATATGCACCTCTTCAGTGATTTTGCGAACATTAACTCTGTAATCAAGTTCCTCCCACAAAAGAGTTAGCATGTCTCTATCAGTTTGATCAAAGGCATGGATGATGCAAACACATAGTTCTGCGACATCGAATAGTAGAGGCAACACAAATACCGAGTCTTTCACATAACCCAACAGGAAAAAAATCGAAGGGTGTTAAGTCGGGGGAAAGTGGAGACCATAACAGTAGTTGGTGATCATCATTCCGAGCATGATTGATCCATTGCTTTTGCAATTTGGAAATCAAGAATTCACAAACATCATGATGGAAATGGGACGGAGCAAACATCAAGATAGAAATGGGGCGGAGCACCATCCTGTTGGTAGATGAAGTTAGCACAGTCAGTCTCCAACTGTGGCATGTGCCAATGTTCCAACATGTGTAGATACACGTGTCCGTTAACAGTCTGGTCATAGAAGAAAAAGGGGCTGTAAACTTTAAATTTGAGATTGCACAAAAAACAATGACTTTTGGTGAATCTAGAATGTAACACTCATGCGAAATACGGCTTCATCACTAAAGACAAATTTATCAAAAAACCCATCATCTTCTTCCATAAGCCTTTGAAATTGGGTACAAAACTCAAAGCAACTCACTTTGTCATTAGGCATCAGGGCTTGTAGCAATTGCAAGCGGCGAGGCTTCTGCTTCAGTAGTTTGCGTAAGATCTTCCAAACAGCTAATCATAGAATATCCAGTTCCCTACTCATTGTGGACGTCGATATTTGCTGGCTTCACACAAAACTGGACCACACACACACTCTCTCCACAGATGTTTCCAGCACTGATGAACGACCCATTGATTGCCCTTTACACAAGCATCCTGTTGCTTTCAACTGTTCATACCATCGCCGAATAGAGTTGGCACTGGGTGGATTTTTCTGGAATTACTGTTTGAAAGTATCATTGCACTGTTGTCATAAAATGACTTGCATGAAATTCGAGGACAGCAAATCCCTTCTCACTATTTGATGCCATCTTAGCGACTATAAGACAACTACTACCCTCCAGCAGAAACCAAAGCAAACTTTCAGCGATGCATGTCTGGTAACATCCCACTCGAGCTGTGTACTGCTAATATTATGGCCATAAAAAAATTCTGAAACCACTCCAATCATTTGTAGACACCCTGTACTTAACACAGTCCATAAGTGACCAAAGTTTGGGAAACACTGGTCTACACTGCAAAAAATTACTTGAACCCTGTTGGCATTCAGCGGTTGGAATTTTTTTTTTTAACTGAGCCATATTTTAGGTTTTGATTCTCAAGGCAACAGAGGTCTGGATCTCTCGGAAGACTGCATGTCCTACATAGGCAGGACCTGTGGTTTTGTGAGAGATCCTATTGAAATCTTTGTGTTTTGCAACACAAATACTTATCAGTCCCTGTGTCACAAAACACACTAACATTTTAATAGGATAACACAGTATAACAAAGCAATTTAAAGTTTCACAAGAATCCGCAACAGCTGTTGTTTCGATACTTATGTGATATTTAAAGACACAACGTTTCTGGAACCACCTGCATTTTGTAAACAATACATCAATGCCAACATAATAATTTGACATAATCCCTGCTTAACATAAATTCCGATAAATGTAACCAATTCTCACCAGCTTCTGGTAGTGATAATGGCAATACCCACAATACTTCACATTATCCATATAATTCCCGGCCTCCTCGCACAACAGCCCTGCAGCCTGGGCACTGCAACGGAAATGAAAAAACTATGCAAAAACACAAAACATGACACAACAAATACAGTTCTCTAATATAACAGTAATCGTATCCTCACCAAGTTACATGAAAGCATTGTTTGCAACCTGCTTTATTGCACTGCATACATGCTCCAACAGAGGCTTTGCCTTCTTTACCTTGTTCTTCGCAGATGTAACAAACCTAATGAAAAGGAAAATTAGCACAAGCTAACCAACTTCCTAAACAAAAGTGAACCAGTACGCAAAACTTTAAACCCAACTTTACCCATCAAGAAAATTGTGGTTTACTCACCCCAATGAGCGACTAAGTCACTGCAATTTTCAACATTTAAAGAGAAAACATATGCATTGTGAGATTACTGTAATTATTTAATCACTGGTATTAAATATAAAATTATTTTTTTCTAAAAAAATCCTGATTTTATAAAAAAAAAAAATAATAACCAAGATTCACAAATGTACTTTTTTGAAAAACAATCTTCAACATTCAACTTTGCCAGCCTTCGCAATCAGTCACCCCAACAACTGCATTACATGCCTGATATTATAACTAATGCATCAATATTATCATGGTCCCCACTCCTTTGTCCTGATGAAATTCAAGGACTTTTCAAGGACCAAATATTTTTTTCAAGGATCTTACATTGTACATTGGAAATAAGGGAAATATCCCTTTTTTTTTCTTTTGCCAAAACTTGAAAAAGGGGTTTGGGAAACATTCAAGGACTTTCCAAGCACCAACCACATTTTCGGCAGTTTTCAAGCAAAAATATCAGTTCATCATCAAAAATACAAGTTCATCAAACAAAAATATGCAAGGACCATGAGATCCATGATTATGTGTAATTTTGCATTATGTGCTTAATGAGGGGGGGAGGCTGGTCATTCTGAGTTTGGCATCCTTTGTCCGCACATGGTGAGAATGCTCTAAGAGACACAAACGAAAGTTAACTGTAATTTTCAGCTTGAGAAACTATTTGAAATACAGTGGAATTCAAATTATCCAGACACCGATCATCCAATGGATCGGCTAGAGCAGTAACAGCCAATTGCTGACCATGTGAAGGCCAATATAATATTTGTGTTAATTTTGTGGACAACACATTTTATTTTATTTAACCAATAATCAAGAAGGTCCCCTGAAATAATAAATGTGGGTTATTTCGAGATAGCAGTTACGTTACTTCAAATTGCCTTTGCGTATAGACAGAAAAATTAAGATGTTAAGGTATTATTACCCTCCGCAGGGATAACACAATTGCCAAATATGGTCAACACAAGAAAGCCTCCGGGGCGAGATTTTTGTGAGTTTTCGTGGGGGAATTTATTATACTATAATTTTTGCCACCCACGTATTAATTACAGCTCAAACTAGAGCTTCGAATCCAGGATGGGGAAAGCGTCTCTTTTTCTCCAAAATTAATAAGCTCTAGTTTGAGCTGTAATTAATACGTGGGTGGCAAAAATTATAGTATAAGAAAAATTAAGGCTAAATGCAAGTTTACATACACATGCCGCCAAGCAATTCAAATACGATTTTTAGTAAAATGCTGACGGTATTAAAATTTAACACAAGCCAATGAAAATGACGTGGATACTCAACAGAAGCAACAAGTTTACAAAAGCCAATTTTCACTGATGTTGCCATTGTAGGCAGCTTCTGAGAATGGCCATCGGTCACTCGTGTTCTTTGTCATGATGTCATTTCCTTTGTAACAGGAAGAGTGCATTCATGCATACTTCCAAATATGGAAATAATTCTCCACCCAACGTAACTCAATCCAAAATATTTAGTACCATTTTAGATTGTGCTCAAGATTTACCACACCTTATCAGAAAAATTATGAAAATTTGCACCCATCAAGAAGTTCGCAGTCACAAAAAAATACTAAAAAAGTTTTGATTTTGTTAACCTTGCTGTGGGTCACATGAAATAAACTCACAGGTGATTATTTAGCCACCACAGATGTAGAAATCCACCAGGCGCTTATGGTAAATAAGATGACCATATACTGTCCTCCCTCACAACATTATTACATTCTATTGTCCAGACATGTCTTGTTTTCAATTAGTCCAGATTAGTTCTCAGAATTCTACTGTACATACCCAGAATTCTACTGTACATACCCAGGTTTTTATCAACTGCTTAATTACACCCAAAACAAAGCCCAATATCATACATCAGTGAGTACATCTAGAATGGCATGAAAGGAAAGCAGATCAAAGCCGCAGAAATTTAGCAGGCTATGTCAATATATATTAAAACTTGGATAACACTATAACGACAATAATTGGGTGTGGGGCTATTCAGTACAAACAACTCGGTAATTACCTTCAATACTACTGAGAAAGCGATTTAAAAAATTGGTCCGCCAATAAAGATCTTTAAACTACAGTGAAAACTGTTTATAATGACTTCCAAGGGATAGTATAATTTTGGCTGTTATGAACAATAGTCACTATAAAAGGGGTATCATTTTTTTAAATTGCAGTATAGTAATATATTTTTAAACAGATTTATTCCAAGTATATTTATGCTTTTTATGTAAAACGAAAAAGAAAAAAAAAGAAATACTCTTTGAACCGGAGCAATGCGACTTGAGTATTGCCCCGAATTTTAGCACTGATGGGTTATTATAACCGATTACAGAAAAATGCTTTATGAAGAACCGAAATCCTCATCATAGAAAGTACCAAGATTAAATGCAATACAAGGAACTGTCATATGCGATACGTTTAACATATAAAAGAACAGCGAACCAAACTTCTAGCAGTAATTCCATCATTATATGCAATTGGTCATTAAAACTGGTATCATTATAAATAATTTCTACTGTATATATAAAAATACTTACGTATTTTGATTTGTATTCAAATAGTGCTTACTTCACTGCATGACTTTGAATTAAACCTGACACTAATGCATGATTAAAACACAACCTAGAATCTGTTTTTCGGTTCATAACGGTTAAGGAGAAAAAGAAAATTGTCCACACACACTCAGGTTGGACTCGAACCAGTGAGCATTGGGTTACCATTCAAATGCTATTACCATTTAAAAACTGGCTTAAACCATTTAGTAGAACCATGCATAAGCTCTTTCCATATATGTTCACCAAAGGGTAATACTACTAATTGTAATCATGTTACCATATGTGCAAGAAGAAAAATAAAAAATAACTTTCATCCACAAGGAGAGGTCAGAATTTTAATATAGCAGCCAAGTTCAACTGTCTATAAACATTATTGTAAGATGCTTACAAATCTTTAGTCTTTTCTAAGATAAAACGCTTATATGATAGAAAATTGGAAACATGGAAAGCAATACTGGAAACCCTCTTTTTTTTTTTTTCTTTCTTTTGAGGGGTGTATGTATAACCTTTTCTTCGAATGGAACAAAACAACCTGTGTGTGTGTAACAAGTTTTCTGTGTTAGGAACAAAAAAATTAAATTCCCTTTACCTTATTATATCTTTCCTGTGGAACTAATTGCAAAATAATTGGTTCCATCGTTGTTACATTCCCAAAACGAACTTCAGGAATGTACAATGCACAAACAACATGGGCCCATCCTGAAAAATACACTGAATCATAATCATGTACAAGATGGTTTACTTAAAAACAATAAATAACTGAAGATAAGGCTGACAGTGTAACTTTTTTACAAAAAAAAGATGCTGAGCGTTTTTAAAAAATCTGTAATAAAAGAATGACTAAACAAATGCTAAACATATCCATGCAATGAAAATGGGAATAAAAATAACTTTTACCACTGAATGAAGAAATATCAGATCTGACAGAATTAATGATTTAAAACTGTACCGTAAGTACGAAACATAATAAAACAAAGAATTAAATTACTAATAAATATGACACCCACATATCATTAGCTCAATCTAGAGCTATTTTTTTGTTTTAGGAGAAAAAAAAAACATGTGAAGGGTAATAATACCTTACATCCCAAAGAATTAAATATCTGTCAAAAATTACCAGAATTGCCATCTGTCCTTTTCAAGGCTCCATCTTTAGAAGGGCACAACTCGCACCTCTGCAAAAAAAAAAAAAAAAACTTTATTTAACACTGAACACTTTATTTTACACACACTAACTTTAGTTAACTGAACTGGTGTGTACACAATCGCATCGGTTACTAATAAAAGAAACTATTTTACTGTATTGTACCAAACTGACTGTTAGGTATTGCTTCTGTTTTATTTGTTGCTTAGTGTCAGGACTTACAGCTTTTCGAGGAGAATCTAAACCTTTATTGTCTAGAAAACCAAACTCCATACTAATACTAGAAATTCCTTTGCCCCATTGTACGGCTGTTTAAACAAAAGAATTAGAGATGGGCAGGAGAAATGAGAGAAAAAAAAAGCATTCCTTTAAGGGAATAAGAATTCACATTCAATGAATGAAAACTATTTCATCTGAAGTCAATGAGAAGGCTCTTTGAAGAATGTGTTAAAAAAAGAATGTATCCTATTTAAAGAATAAAGAAATCCCAGAAAAGAATGATCCTGCTCACCTCTAATAGGAATAAATAATGTGTATCTAGTAAATGCTTACCACTCTGGCACTTCTTTCTTGTGATTCACACTTGCGGCAATACCAAGGGCCCGTTGGCACTTGCACAATGCCATAACACGCTACGAACACAAGAAGGTGAATATTAATTTCGAATAGCGAAACAATTCATATTAACTTGATTCCTTATGTTCGGTACCATACAAACAAGTTAATTTACTGATTAACTTGCTGCCATAATACTAAGTTAAAGAAATGAGTTAAAACGATTTCTCGTAAATTAACACTAAATATAAAATTATGTACTTCAGCTAATTTGTTCAAGCTTGACACCAGAGAGAGAATTTAAAGCAGGGTTTTCAGCCTTTTACAGTCCAAGGGCCAATTTTGCTTATTCTTGTAGGCCCGCGGGCCGCACTACTGTATCAGCAATATTAGGACTGAACAAATGCGGCTCAAGGGGTGCGCTCCCTTGATCAGCCTTTATGTTGACATTTTTTTCTTAAGTCTCCATATTATTTTTGTCTGCCCACTCAAAAATATTTTCGAGATTCGCCTCTAGAACTGAACATATATGTTACAATGTATATAATACGTATGGAAGTAAAAACATTTACAATACTTTTAGTTATTAATATGTCAGATAAAAGAATACGCATTTTATATATTAAAGTTATTAATATGTCAAATGTTTAGTTGTAAAAAGTAAAATTTGCAAAATCAAACCTTATAGTGATATTTTTGGCACTGCGTATTTTTAACAATCCTGTCAATATCCGGTCTTATTTTTGATATTGCAATCCTAAAAGTGTTTACAAGGTGGACGTCAGTTATTCTGGTCCTAACTTTTGATTTTACCAACTTCATTTTTTAACATAGCTGTTTACAGACACATTGGCATACACAGGAGGGGGTGATAGGGGGAGTAATTACCACTGCAATAAAATTTTGTGTCTACACATAAGGATTTATGGATTGTAGTTCTGTAAATCCCAATTGTAAGTCTGTAACCCCACTGTCAACTTTCTATGTTAGCTTATGCGCAGTTGTAAGTGCTTCAGAATAGTAACATTTTCAGAATATGCAGTCAGATGGTTGGGAAGATGTTCTTATCAGCATATTTAGAATAGAATTTGACGAGCCCTAACTTGAATTTTTTTTAAATCACTGTTGCACTGCAAATCAATAAAACTACACCTAGTGCCCATATACGCTAGAAAACTAAAGTAAAACATGATTGAGGGGAACCTCGTGTTACTTTAGTTCTATAGTGTTTTAAGATATTTATTACGAAATGTGAAAATGACAACAGAATAAAATATATAGATTTCAGACTCCAAGGGAGCAGGGACGTTATTTTTGTGTGAAACAATTTGTATTTTTTCGTGAGCCGGCGGGCCACATAAAACATGTCGGCGGGCTGCATGCGGCCCACGGGTTGAAGACCCTTGCTTTAAAGTGAAAACACACATTTTCCTTTTCTTTTAACGTGTGTTACGATGTAACTGAATTCGTAAATGGATTCCATTGAAAATGTGCCTTAGGACATTGGAATAATCTGGTAGGGGCACTTGCCCCCCTCTCCCATTTTTTTAGAAAAGATGCAAAATCGTATTTTTTTCATGCAAATTTTTTTTTTATCCCACAGTTTACATTATATTTAACTCTTAAGTTATACCTATGTACTTGAATTTATTTATGGTTTACGATTTCAGTCACATCGTAATCACACATTAATATATTTTGTACTTACAATAGCACTGCATAGCAAAAAGCATTACACTGGAATCCATAGCAGGATAAAACGTCAACACTAATTTACTATTCTTTCTCTGTTTACGATTACAGTCGTAATGTATTTGTCGAAGTATGTTTCCACTAATTCCTATACCACCCCGAATGAAAGATTCATAAGCATCAAAAATTGAAGTTCGTGGACATGTGCAATGTATTATTTTTGGGAATCCATTGGGATCCATGATAGGATTGAGATGTTAGTTTTGTATCTGTCAAACTTCAGTGCAAATACAGTCACACCTTCTTATAAGAAAACTGAAGGGAATAGTGAAAATATTCTATATACAGGAACTTTGATATATCCATACTAGCTGATAAATATTATGAAGTTTAAAGGACATTGAAAAACTTCCAATATATTCGAACTTGATATGAGCAGGTTCGACTGTATTAGTGACTTTTGTCAGATAATGTCCAAATTAGAATAGAATGAAATGTCAGAACACACACACACACAAAAAGGGGAGGAAATAGTGAATATAACCATGAAAAGGGGAAACAATTATGGATTTAAGTGGGAGATGGGGAATGAACTAAAACTCTCCAAAACAAGGAATAGTAATACATTGGCATTCAACAGCATGGCAGGCAAATGCATTACCACTGAAGTGCAAAATAACACGTTTGTTGATTAAATTATAACATGAAATAAAACATTGATTCTCAGTAACATTTTATGGTGATTAGTGTAACGCATCTGACTAGGAGTGAGGAATAAGTGATACTGTGGTGAATATTAATGAATAAATTCATGCTAGTTTCATCAAGTTTAAAAACATTATTTATTAAAACAGTCGATGGTTAGAGGAATTAATACAATACTAATTGCACTTTTTAACAAAGCCTCTGATTATATGTACGTGCACAGGTTGATAGTAAATAAAAGACTGGTGTTTTTCAGAATTCGGAATATAATTATAAACATTGTTGACGAATATTGAGTTCAATAATGTACAATGATTGCAAAAACATGAAAAGGAAATTTGCACTGTTGCAAACTGCCAAAACTGTAATTATGGTGGGCTGTGTCAGTGGCAACAGCTTACCCTTTCTAATGAAACTTTAAAAGTAGTTTGAGTAAATACAAAGAATATGAACATAAAAATAGATCGTCCTTTTCAATCCAAACTCTGGTTTACAAATATATTGTTTGCATGGTTAAATACTTCATTGTGTGCAGTTGTTGTGAAGTAGGATAAACTTAGGTAAAAGTACATCCACATTCGCAATGATTGTGCACAATTTTGCATACATAAATGTTTTGTGACTTTGAGTGTGTGTAGTCTGTGTACATGGCTTTGCTTGCATGCCATTTGTATAAGACTTTGTGTGTAATCTGTACATGACTGCATATAATTTGCACCCAACTCTTGCACCAACTTGCATGCATTAAATCTGTATGTGACTTTGGCTGCACATGCTTAATTCACATGCAGTTTTGGATGCATGCATATAATTTGTACAAGGCTTTGTGTGAGTGCAGTGAACAGTTACAGAATCTTCGACAAGATTGGCTCATGCATGTGTGTATAATGGATGCAGGTAGTCCAATGGGCATATTACGTGTGCAACCTGAGGATAAATTATTTTGTTAGAACCATGGCACAATATCATATATGGACGAGCTAGTAGCATAGCGTGGGGGAGTGCCACTGGGAAAAAAGCCCCGGGTGCAAAATTTCAATATTATTGGATTGGTGAAAGGGAGTGCTAACGGGTTTTAGCAGGCACAATACTTAACTTGCCCCAGCAACCCACGCTACGCCAAGCTGCTATAAAATATTCAATGAGGTATTACTGTCATGTAAATAAATAAAATACTCCCGCCAACGTTTATGAAATTTTAATAACATTTTAAAAAAAATTGCGGTGTTCGAAAAGTCTAAATCAAGATTCTATTTTTGGGTTTTTTTTCGATATCCATGACACTACTAGCATGAGCTAAAATATCACTCTTTAGTATGTGCGTGAAACAAAAAAGACAAATAGTAAAAAATGCATTGTTGTGTATTCGGTGGCATCTCGGGTCACAGACTTTAACTTTTAATTTTTATAGAATATGTCTCCGCCATAAACACATGGAGCTCAAAATTGTAAAAAATGAATGATTCAGATAAAACACTGTCTATTTAGCACAAGCACAGTGCACAAAAGAAATTTAATCATCACAAATTAAAAAAAAAATTTTTTTTTGATTAAATTTTGTTTTATTATCTCACATTATTATAGTGTGTTTTGTAGGCTTTTGCTTCCATACATAAATTAATTAGTGCAAAAAAATTTTTGGTTAAAAGCAACTTGAATTGTGAGAGTTTTTGGGGGTGAAGGTCTGTTGGAAAATGGTGAAATTAGCATCTTCCGTGGAAGTTGTGCAGCATTCTTCGTCAAGCTGTTAAACTGACTTTTAAAGATTTTGTGAAATCTAGTACTACTACTTCACCGTTATTTCCTTATTTGGAGTAAACGGCCTGACATTAACGATTTCACTGTTTCCCGTTTAGGACGTTGTTAGGTGTCAAATCAAGGCCAAGCTTTTTTATTATTTATTTTATTTATTTATTTTTTTTAGTGTAGGGGTCATATAAGGGGGAAGCAGAATTGACCCAAATTGGACACTGCACCAGCTGGGGCTGACCGTGAAGAAATATGTGGAAGTCTTAAGTTAAGAAAATTACTTTTTTTTTCAATAATAAACATTCAAGACTCAACTTCTTTAACATTTACTGATTCAAACCGTGTCTTACCTAAATTATTCGAATACTATATATCGGGACCATATAAATTGGTCAGATTTTTTTTTTAAAGTTGCCTTTTTCTTAAGCATTCAAAACATAACTGATATCATGAACTTTAAAAAACCTCAGCAAGCAAACTTTCCAACATGGAGGACTCGTGACACTCGTTAGCATCTGCCATAATGGAAAATTAAAAAAAAAAGTCACCAAGGGCTAATCAGTTTCAAGTCATACTAAAAAATATGTTCCATATATTAAATGAGCTGCATTACAGTCACAAGATTTATTTTTTTTACAAAGAAAACTACAGTAAAACCAAATTACAACTCTCGTCCACTAAGCCTATTTTTACAATTCTCAGTTTATGGGGGAAAAAAAAACACTTTTTGTATCGCTGCTTACTATAATGTTATTTACTTAATGTCACCCTTCCATAAAACATCTCCACACTTTTCCTGCTGAACGTTTATAACACACGTTTAGAATAACACCCTCACCTTTCCCCCTCACAGATACGGTCATCGCCTGTTTCAATTCAAATGTTTTGGCTATCTCTTTCGGGATGTCATCTTACTTTTAGTCAGTTTACATTGAGGTTTCACATGGTCTTTCACAGTAATGATTAACATCGGAAGGTGCCCTTCTTTCAAGTAGCTAAAACAGACCATAGCGGCCAGTATTAAGTTACAGAACTTTATAAACCAGTTCGCTGAATTGCAAAAAGATCCACAGCCCATTTGATGAGATCTCGATTGCTTTACTCAGCATATAGCAAAAAGAATCAAGAATTACTGGAATATACTCAAGGTATAGCAGGGTTACAGCTTTCATCGCAATATTCTGTATACAGCATTTACAAGTAACTTTTATTGAGGAAGTGGGAGGGAGGATTAGAGTTACCCATACCCCCTCCCATAGTTAAGCCTATAATCAACTATGCGAATTGGCTTCTGTTCACTGACTGATACCAACTGAAATTTACCAGAAACCATCGAAAATTATATCATGAAGTAAGGATCAGTGTTGAGATGTAGAAGGGATGCTAAAATGAGCAACAATTCGCCTCAGATGTGCCAAGGTAATCGATAATTATGTTTTAACTTTGAGGGGGGGCTGATTTTTTAGTGTATTCTTGAAAAGGTTACCATTTCAGATGTGTTTTTTTTTAAAGACATACAGTGATCCAAAATAATTACATTGAAAATTCATCAGCATTAATGCAGAATAGATCCGTCTTAACGGCATTTGGAAATTTTACCTTGAAAGTGGTTGTCTGGCTGTCCAATGTTTCTGGTAACCTTGTCCAGATGGTTTTAGTTTCGTTTGGTTGTAGCTTACTTCATAGCTTTATTTCTCAAAGGGGTTTGGGTCTACAATTATATCAGCAAATGAGAAACCAATGTTTTGCTGGAAGGTATGTGCCATTTCACAGGCTTTGCGGGCTGAGGGATGCATGTTCTGGAGTAATACCAGTTTGTGATATTACTTTACAATATGGTATTCGTTTCTGTTTTGGCGAGTGTTTCTTCCATAAATTTGTTCTTACTTGGATTCCCGTTTTTCCTACTTTTTTAATACTAAGAGTTTTTTTAATTTGAATTTAACTTCATTTTTTTATCTGATTTAAATTTAACTTTGTTGTCTTTTATTCAAATTTGTTTCCTCCCCACCCCACCCTTTTTTTTATTTGAGCCGTTATGGATTATGCAAATGAGCAACATTAACAGAGTCAGCAATATATCATGTGAGTTATAGCTATTCTCATTTTGGTATGTACAAGCGGCAGAATTTTTCTCCCCCACAAAAACATTATTGGCATGTCAACAATGAGGGATTCTTGGACACGTATTTTGCAGAATTCTCGCAGAGCCGCTGTCGTAAAGCAGAGGATTTACAAAAATTGCTCTTTGCATTTTTGGATGTCATCGAAACTATTTTTTTCCCCAGAGACTGCAGATAGGCAAAGTTAAAGGTAAGTTATTTCGAAAAAACAATTATTTTAATTATTTTGTCGTTTTTGATTAAAAAAAATAACTACAGAGCTACCGAGCCTCCCTCACTCATTGATGAATTGTGTAATGACATCCTTGCACTCTTTCAGTTACTTTGTTAGACATAATACAGATAACGAGATGGGTTTTTATTGTTTTTGATTAAAAAGAATAATTTCCGAGTGCTGGCAAGGACCACATTATTGACGGACCGTGAAGCATGTAGCAGCTACCGGCACCATGTTGGTTACTTAGACATGATACTGATATGAGTATTTTATTATTTTTGATTAAAAACAACAACCACTAGGATGCTGCTGGCCTATGAAAGGACTCTCCTTGTTGATGGATCGCAAAGTGCATTCTACATTATGACAGCTGTGTTGTAGGACTTTCGAAAAAGTACTTGGCCTAAAGGTTTGAAAAACTACATTTCGTTATGATGGATGTTGCTGACGCCTTCAATCTTGCTCGTTTGCATAATTTACAAGCGTTTCACAGTTAATAAACAGCAGTGACTTGGGGACTCCTCCCACTAACCCCTCTCTGATATCGGTAAGCGTAATTTATTCACCAATCAAAACATGGAATATTCCTCTCCTCAAATACATCAAACTTTTACAATCTCACGACCTTTCAATTCCATTCTATGAAAAGAAAAACCTAATTCAAGCGTTCCCTTAATCTGTCCTTGCAACTCAATAACAAAATGGCTGAACACATGCTAGGACAGTACAATACAAATAATACAAACATCGGCCATGCCCAAAAAAAACTCCACTCCAACGTTTTAGAGTACAGCACAAGTTTTGAGGATGATGGGAGAAGGAGTTGGTGACAAAACATGGGATTGTTCAGTAACACAATGTTGCCTTTTTTTGTTTTTACTAATGCAAGACTTATGGATTCAAGGAGTTGCGGTGCTAGGATTATTACCTGCATATATTCATTCTTGGGGGGGGGGAGCTTAAAACTCAGGTATTGATTAGTCACCACTGGCCAGCAGGACCCTTTTTATCAGAAGCCACTTCATTTAAGTTAGTAGCCACTTCCGCATGGCCACGAAACCTTTAAATATTGCAGCCTTCAAAGGGTTTGTTTGATCAACATTTTTCATAAAAAAATAGTAAGTAGTTTGCGGTTTCAGAATGTAACCTCCCTGCAGAGTCAAAATGGACAAGATTGCATTGGGAAACAATAAAGTGGCGAGTATGATGGTGACTGAAGTCGTATTTTTAATCGCCATTCCCCAATATTTAGTCACCCTGGGGCCAGTGGCGACCTTGAATTTTAACCTTTATCTGGAAGAATACCTCCCCCACCCCCACAAGGCATGTACTTCCAGGAAAAGTACTGGGTTAAAAAGTCTGAAAACAAATATTCCATCAACCTGCTTTGACAAAAATAGGAGAATTTAATTCAAACTCTGGCCACACTGCATATAACGTCCACGTTTTTGTAGCCAATTGCACCAACCACTTCCTTCTTGGATTACGTCATCATAACTTGCCATTTTGCATGTATTTCCGGTTGCCATGATGGAATACCATTTGCAAACAGACCTACTTTAACATTTTTGGACTTCTTTATATTTCTTATTCTTTTTTAAAAAACTTACCTACGTATATGAAACATTTTCTCCACCTCTTCCTAAAATTTCTATCCCTTATTCCATCCACACCCTCTCCAACTCCTCCTAAAACCTATCCTTAATTCACCGGTCTACCTTTTTTCTTCTTCCTTTTAACAAACATGCTTCCTCTGTATAAAACTGAAATGAAAACTTTTTTTTAAGGTACTTACGTTTGTGTTGTCGTCCGAGGTATGTAAAGGGAAAATAGTTTTTACGGCCGCCATTTCCTTTCACTGCAGCACATAACAAATGTCCAAAATCTATACCGCTCCACCACAAAATGGCGAAGAGGACGCTATGTCTAGTCAACTCTTAGTGAAAATGTATGTACTCCATGCACATGATAGGAGCAGAGCTACCTCACAAGAAATTATACCTTTCATTTCTAGAGTACAATGTTGGTTTTGGTGAAAAAGGGCGTAATATGCAGCATCCTCCCAAACTCTTTGTATTTTTTAAAATCCTATTCTACCCTTGTCCCATGACTTCTGTGCATTAGCCTCTTCCACCACTTTCTTTACAGTACTTCTGCCACTTTGACTACTTTCACCCCTTTTTTCTTGCTCTCCCCTACAAAAACTAATGTTGCATCTTTCCAGAAGCTTCCATTGGCGACTACTTTGGCGATGTTGAAAAAAGTCGCCAAGGGGGCATATTCTGCACTTTTACCAATTCACCTTTCAGAACGATCGAAAATACTTGTATAAAATATGACTGGTGAATACGGTATAAAATTTAACCAAATGATTTTCAGGACTGGTCAAAAACAATACACTAATACCAAAGATTTTAAATGTAGGTATTTTATATGTTTGCCCAACTAGGCTTTATATATGTTAAAGTACAACTTCGTTAGTTCTTTACTAAACGCCAGTCGGCACCTTAATTAAAGTTAAATTAGTTTACTTGCTCCCGTAAGTACTAAGCAGAACGTATTTCAGATACATGTGCACACCTTTTGTTGAAACTTTAACGAATAATCTACTTTTAATACTACTAAAAATAACTCTTCCGAACACTTCGACCACTCACATTTCCTTCCAAATGTAAATTAAATGTTAACTAGAACCGTATCGTCCATTTTACACACACATGCTAGCTGTTTATAAACAACTGTTTTACCAAATATCCTTTTCATACAGTCTCGGTAATTAGATACTGATTACGATACCCCGAAATTTAATGTAATCTCTAAAGAGATGTGATACTTATTACAATCTCACCTTGATGTACGGCAACATTGCAACCTTGACCATCACAATACACTAAAGGATTTTCAGTCCAACCACGCTCATCAGAACAAACACAGCAACCGCCGACCATCTCCTTCATTCTGTCGAACGGTTTTAAGTATAAAAAGACATCTCTCTGTGTTCCCGCATCATGTGATGCGAAAAGAACAGTCCGATGACGCTGAAATTAGCTATTGACAACATGTAATAGCTCTGGAATTACCAACCAAAACCACAACAAACAACAATGCAACTACCGCGCATGTGTGCACGCGCGTTTAAATTCACACCCGCGGTTTATACTATGCACCCCTTGTGCTGAGCGGGAAGAAGAACAAAGGAAGATCCGGCATCAGCGATGAGCTTTGATAAACTGAAATGCTATACGAAAACATCTCTGTAATTTGCTGCAGAGGCGTAAAAGTTAAAAAATGCAGGAGTAGCAAGATTTTAAAAAGCCATGTGATTTGGAGGTTAAAAAAAAAAATGTGCCTTTGTGGGGCAGCTGCTGAAGTTCTCTTTTCCACGCCTTTTTTCCACGGAATTGAAAATTGTATTTCATAAAAAAAAACGACATGAATGTAAATGTGCTTTGATAATGAGAAAACATGTAAGAATAATAAATGCTTTTTTTTTTTTTATTATCATAGGAAGCTCATTTTTTAGACCTTGAAATGCACCTGCTACGATTTTGTAACCACCGTTTAACACACCTGGTTCTACTTGTAACTAACAGTTACATTTTTGAAATAAATACTTAACAGATTTTTACATAAGCTCATGAATCAAAATTTTATGAGGACAGTGATCATCCAGAAAGTTACACCCTAATTAAAAAGTAACAGAACACTTCAATATAGAATTTATAAGGTCAATTGGTTTCATGTGTAAATTAAACGTTTACGTAATAATCGCCTACGTAACTTTCTTATGACAGGGGAATTTTTTCTTCCACGGACCATTTTTATGCGCCGAGTGCGATCCGAGCAAACTATAATAAATTGACTCACATAGTTCAACACTTTTGTTGAAAACTAACAAGGTATGCCACGTACTTTTATTTTTACCGTAGTAGCATAGGCGGATTTATGGGGGGCCGGAGCCCCCTTCCTCTAGTCAATTGTAATTTTATATCATTATCCTCTCTTTTGCCATTTATCAATTGAATTTTCAAAAAAAAAAAAAATGTTAATAATAATGTAAAAAAATAAATAAATAAAAAGTTTTTTGCGAAGTAAATTTGAGTGATTGTTAGAAAATGGATGATTTCAATCCTTTCAAAAAAATTCAGTTTTCAGGGGGCGGGTAGATTTTGAGAGGGCAGGGAAACACAAAGAGATTTATTTCCTAAGCTATACAGTGTTCAACATAGCAACGAGGCCACCTTATGGGAATTGGAGGGGTGACCCCCAGTTCGTGGAACCGGTCCTTTTGGCGATGTTCCTCCCACTGGGGGGAACGTCCCCAAAAGAAACGTTTTCACGAAGGAGCCGCTAACGAAGGGAGATATTTTGTCTGTGTAACACACACTTGTTAACGCTATTCTGGGATTATAGCACAATAATCGTTTCCCAAGGCAGTAAACAAATTTTGAAATCGACACCACATCGTCTGAGAGAAAAATCCGATGAAACTTATAGGTCATAACAATAAAACCAGTTCCTGACTGAACAATGTCAATAAAGTCACTCAATTCTATACGTATAGTAGACCCTTGCATTTGTAAGTAGTAGGTACCTATTTTGTGCGCTCTGTACTTATGATGAAAAAAATATATTTATGTATATACAACATTTTTAAATAAAGGTAATGTGAAATTATTATAGACAAAGAGTGATGCATATAATATTATATAATTAAACTAAACAGATATAAAATAGATGCCTTAAAAATGAAAAGGCAAACTTCATTGCAAGCGTTTCTTCAGAGGAAAAAAGTTAAATCGAGTGATCAAATAGATTCTAATGATCTTTCAACTGAAGATTCAAACAAGGAATTACCACAGGAAAACTGCCAGAAATTGAGTACTTTACAAGCAAATAGCTCACTAGCTGAGGTATGTTCTTTCAATTTTGTGTTTATTACAGAAATAGACTATATGTATACACGGGCGGACTAGGCCACCCGCCCCCGGGCTGATGCGCCCTCGTGGGCGATAGAACTCGAGCCCTT
>QLNU02015003.1:49081590-49115503 GCA_006491805.2 Dysdera silvatica | reverse complement strand
ATATCAGTGCCATATTGGATAATTCGTAGAGTGTTTTGAAATTGAAGTGTTTTTTTAAATATGAAATCCATTTTTTTCTTTCATCCCTTTTGTTATCAATGGGTGCCTAATGGGAGTACTCCCTCCACCCACCCCCCCCCAATCACCATGTAAACTTGCCGAATACTCCAAAGCGTAATAAAATATTTGGCTAGTTACTGTCTCTTGGCGTAGTGCTGAAATTCTTTTCACCTCAAGCTTCAGACAAAATAGATGGAGTTCAAAAGAATACCAGAACTGTCCGTATCTTGGAATGGGAAAAGCGGGTTGCAAATAATAAATGTAATTTTTAAAAATTCTGCTCATCTATAATCTTTTTTTCTTGATCGATTACTAACTTGAAAGGGACTGGGGCTGCTGGGACTAGCACACTTTTACCTTGTAAGGTATTATTACCCTTCACAGGGATAACACAATTGCCAAATATTGGTCAACACACAAAGCCACCGGGGCGAGATTTTTGTGAGTTTTTCGTGGGGGATTTTTTATTACAAATAAATTTGACACCCACGTATTAGTAGCTCAAACTAGAGCTATTTTTGTTTAGGAGAAAAAGAGACGCCGTCCTCATCCCGGATTCGAACCAGGGTCCCCACGTTGAGCCTGCGGTGTCTTGACCTACTAGACGAATGAGAACAAGAAAAAACGCTTTTTTCTCCGTATATTAAGTTGTAAGATATTATTACCCTTCACAGGGATAACATAATTGTGGGTGTCAAATTTATTTGTAATAAAAATCCCCCACGAAAAACTCACAAAAATCTCGCCCCGGTGGCTTTGTGTGTTGACCAATATTTGGCAATTGTGTTATATTTAAATTCATGAATGTTTCCCATGACAATGATAAGACATTCCTCCATAATATTTTGATTTGCCAATATTGGTAATAGTTCACGTCAATTTCGTGTTTCCAAAAACACGAAATCGGTGTGCTAATGCCACACACTATTTGCTACTTTTACCAAAACTTTCACAACTTCAGCTGTGCAAGTTCACTCTTTGGCATCCCACGTTGGCGTGAAAGTGGGATCAAAAAGCATGTTCTTACCTATATTTTTAAGTAGGAATAAGAGTGCATACATTTTTCAGATTTATATCTAATCTTTATATGCATGTAAGTGGAGGACCGCCAGGGCAAGTTGAGCCTGGGCCCCTAATAGTCATAGTCGGCCCCTGAATATGTGGGTGTCAAATTTATTAGTAATAAAAAATCCCCCACGAAAAAACTCACAAAAAATCTCGCCCAGGAGGCTTTTCTGTGTTGACCATTATTTGGCAATTGTGTTATCCCTGTGAAGGGTAATAATATCTTACATCCTCATATCCGGAGAAAAATGCGTTTGTTCTTGTCCTCATTCGTCTAGTAGGTCAAGACAACGTTGGGACCCTGGTTCGAATCTGGACGGTGTCTCTTTTCCTTCTAAACAAAAATAGCTCTAGATTGAGCTAATAATATGTGGGTGTCAAATTTATTTGTAATACAAATTACCCTACAAAAAATTTAAAAAAGGAAAAAAAAAAAAACACTCGCCCCAGTGACTTTGTGTGTTGACCATTATTTGGCAATTGTGTTATCCCTGTGAAGGGTAATATCTTACATCCTAATATATGGAGAAAAAGGCGTTTGTTCTTATCCTCATTTGTATAGTATGTCAGGACACCGAAGTCTTAACGCAGGGACCCTGGTTCGAGTCCAGGATGAGGACGGCGTCTCCTTTTCTCCTAATCAAAAATAGCTGTAGATTGAGCTAATAATATGTGGGTGTCAAATTTATTAGTAATAAAAAAAATAATAAAAAAAAAGGAAAGGGATAGTTTAAATATAAAGTTGTACAAAACCCTAAAGAGATCGGAGCAGAGCTTAAAGCCAAGTTCATGTGAAAGAAGGAATTAGAGAATTGAAGTACCTAACAATTGTGAAGTTCTAACAAGAGTTGAAAATTGTGAATTTCATATTCTAGAAAAGAACTGTGATTATTGCTATCGTTGGGTCCAAAGAAAATAAATTAGTGTTTCATCTAAAATGAAGTAGAAGGGTGCTATGCCCTGCCGAACCATTAAGCACCCTGCCCTTCAACTTGTTCGCCCTTGTGCCCATATGTCCCACCCAACCCTCGGAAAATAACGCACCATCCTTCCCCGATGATGATTCAAATTCCCACGTTAGAATCCAAAACGCGTGATGAAATTTGTTGATTTATAAAAATTTTGTACTCCAGCATTTCATTTCCGTAATAACACTGGTGGTTTTGGCAAAACAAGATTGCAGACGATATTTGTAAACAAAGCACTGTTGCCAGGTTTGCAGACATTCAACCACGGATTGAACGTTAGCGGTTCCAAGTATTTTTCAGGTCAAATTTTTGTTAAAATCAATTTGTTTGTCTTTAAGCACTAAATTAAGCATGTTTTACATCCCTATTTTATTACTCTTACTTGTCATATAGTATAGGATAATGTTTAACTAAATTATAGTTATGTTTAATTTTTTTTTTTTTTGTACAAACATGGGATTTTTTAATCTTGCCATCTGGCAACACTGCCGTTAGATTGCAATCATGCACAATTTCCTCTCGCTTTTCGTATATACTTAACTCGGGATTTAAAAAAAAAACTTGCCTGCAAATGAAAACTAAAAAATTTAAAGAAAGCAGCAATAGGAACTAAATCAATTAAGCCGTGTTTAAATATGTTAGTAGCAGTAAAGCTGACGTAACCGCAGATGCTCGTCATGAGTATCTGTGTATTATAAGGTACCCCTAAAAAACATAGCCTTTATCAGGCCGTGTCCTGCCCTAATTTTTTTCCTAGATGAAACACTAAATAGACGTTCTCCGACAAATAAATAATGCTGGACTAATTTTATTCTTACAAGGGAACTACCCTGAGTGGGAGTCCTTACTGAAAATTGAGACACATTGCAATTTATAGATTTTAGACCCCTAATTGCGAATCCAAAGTCCTTTTTCTGTGAAAGCCACAGTTTAATTTTTAATTAACGCCTAAAGTTTTCAACATTGGTGCAAATTTTAACTATTTGGCAAAGTCCTTCTAAGAATTGGTGCAATTATGACGGTAATCAAGGTATTAATGAGAATTTGAGTTCAGTTGGCATGCTTTTAACTTGGTTAGAATGCATAGTTTAATATATAACCAACTTCAATCTGAACAATATCCTTGAATGTTACAATATTCATTGTATAAGTGCAATTATTCAGATAGCGATCCTAAAACTTTAAATAATGTAGAAACCCTTTTGTTCGCAGTTGATAACATTCATTGTAATATCTAATTATATAAGAGTCACTCATTTTTAAAATGAACCCCTATAACTAAATATTATCTTTTGAATGTTTTTTCGTTTAATACCATTTTCATAGTAGTCTTGTTTAATTTTTTTTAACAAATTCTATGAGAGACAAACTCATTATTTAAATTTTTACTTTCCATTTTCACATTGTATGCACATTATACAAATTTTTAAATTTTGTGGTATTATTTTTTATAAATAGAGAAAGTGCACTTGAAGTTTAGTGTATCTAAAATGATAATTCTGCTTGCTTTCACAAAAAGCATGTATATTGTTTTAAAACTTTTTTTCCTATCAAAAAATAAAACATTTTTGAAACGATTATAAAAACATTTCCCATTCCTACAAATATTTCGCCAAGCAGCTGAAATTTCACCGATTTTGAAAACTTTATTTGTTAATTAAAAATCAATATGTGGATTTCACAGAAAAAGGACTTTGGATTCGTAATTAGGGGTCTAAAATCTATAAATTGCAATATGTCTCAATTCTCAGTTAGGACTCCCACTCGGGGTAGTTCCTTTGTTAGGTTCTAAAACATTTAAATACAGAGCTGTTGATAAACGTGATATATAAAATAACAGGAAATGTAACGTAGACCCACCGTATAGGAGCCCTTGACTTACTTATAAGACTCTGAAAAATCTTCTATAAATGTCGAATTGAAGAGGAATATTCATTATAACATCCCTACCATGAGTGAGGATCCCTTCAAAGTCATTATAATATGAGTGTACTGTAGCTATGGAAGTTATATTGCAATAGTTATTTAAGTGGCAGCAGTTCATAAAGTCAGTAGTGACACTTTAATACTGATTTTTTTGGTCTCATTTTAGGTGGCCACGATTCAGAGACAAATTCTCGATTTCCTGGGGTTCATGTGGACTCCCATTGTTGCGAACTTTATTCAGATTCTGGTTCTAATCCTAGGAATCTTTGGCGCCTATCAGTACAAAACAAAATATGTTGTTTTTGTAAGTTTGCTTTCTATATCATCTTAATTTAGGTATAAATATCCTACATATTGGAAATGTTTAAAATCACTTTTTCCTTGCTATATATTATTATAGAAGACTCCATATGCAAAATGTTTTTCATTGACTCTTACTAGGGTGCATCAAATGTCCCTATAGAAATAAAATGCCTTGTCCCTAGTCTTATTTTGTTCCAATAGTGCTCAATAATGTTTCTACCAAATTTTATATTTCTCTAAATAAATTTAGGTGGTCCACTACAGTCGGGAACTTTACATTAAACACATAATTTAAATTCTGTCCCATAGATGTCACCATATCATAAAAATTAAATTTTGCTTGCAAAACCCTAACTGTAATATCCAAGTCTTTGTTTCGTTTTTTTGTACATGTCAGCGGTAGTTTGTTTTTGATCTTCCAAGATAATGCTTATCAACATTCAATCCTTTGCTAGAGGTTACACTGACAGATAAAGATATTTTTACTAATACTGTCAATGCTAATTTTAAAATGTCTTCACTGTTGACTGTTACAGCACCTACTTTATCTGCATTGACTACAACTACGCAGGAAGCAGGCCAGAAAGTAAAAAAGAAAAGACAGTTTTCAATAGTTTCTTGGTCATGGTCACAAAATAACAAATGCTGACTCAAAAATCATTGGTTCTCAGCTACCAACAAACTTGTAGTATGGAGATGTTTGCTATTTTATACAGATTAAGGGGCAAAAGTCAATAGAATAAAATGGGAGTCTGCCAAATTAGTCCTGTCATGTGTATCACAATTTTATGAAAAGGCAAACATTCCAATAATTAGTGAGAGGAAGGCATGCGAGGGAACTCTAAAATTTCTTGGTGACAATGCAAAGCTAAGAGAAATACTTTTCAAACGTAGGTTAGCACCAGGGACCATTAGTAAAGTACAGGAAATGGAAAAGGAACTAGCCTTAACATTTAATCTTTAGCCTGTGAAATATATAGAATAAAATCAAAAATGAAAAAGACAGCTTTTCTCCTATCTGTGAAGGGTGATCCATCAGCTACATTTGGGTCATATGACAAAGTTCTTTCGGCAAAAGTCAAATGTGAAAAATTACAGATCGAAAGACGCAGAAGAATGCTTAATAAAACAAACATTTGTATTAACTCAAGTAATTTTGTGGGTACAAGTGATACCTCTGACGAACAATATATAATATGAACAACAATATATATAATCCCTACGCAGAAATATTTATTTTCTTTCGAATGTTACAGGGATTAGATATTGTCGTTCGTAGCTCAGATGGTAGAGCCTCCGCCCGGCAAGTGGAAGGTCGTGGGTTCAGGTCCCACCGAACGCAGAAATATTTATTTTCTTTCGAACGTTTCACCATCTAATCACGCCATAACATCGGCGCTGGTATCACTACGCCAATAAACGTTGATTTATATTGTTGTTTAATTTAATCTGCGTAGTGTTCGATTTATTTAAATAAAAACTCCCAGTTTGCCAACAACTCTTTCTGACTTGGTTGGAACTGATTCATGGTTCATTTTTGATATTCTAAGGTTAAATGCTCAGTTACTGAAATATGGTATAGAGGGATGAATAGATTTACCTTCTTATAAAACACATTTAAAGAACATTGAATCTCTAAATGTGCTAAATGATTATGCAGAACGAGGAATGAAACTCAGTTCAGACTTCATAACATCTGCCAAAAGTGAAGACCAGTACCAAAATGTACTTCAAATAGTTGAACAAGAACATAACCAGCGGTCAAACTTACGTAAACACAAAATAGTACCCCATTCGTTAAATGTGACAGTTTTGTGTTTTATAACATAATTTAAAAAGTTTTAAATCAAAATATAATAAAAATGTATTATTTTATCTATTATGCAAATATACAGTAGGCTAATTATAATGAAGGAAATAATATGTTTAGTTGTAAAAACAATGTATTTTTTGTCATTTTTTCAACATTTCATATTTTTCCCATGATTGGTGGACCACATAGATGATCAAAATGTACAAAACTTTACAGAATTATATTTTTTTTATATATATTTGAAACAAAAATATCACGGACGCAAACATTTTTTGAAAATTTAAAAAAGGGTGGTTTTGTTCCAGGATTTCTGTAAATTCCGGGAATTTTAACTTGTTTCTTCAGGGATTTCTTTTAAAGAAATTACAAAAATTTCATTTTTTCCCATAATTTTCTATATTCCTTCGGAAATCAATGTATTTACCAAAAATATTACCTAACTTTTCATGGAATTTTCTGGTATGTTCAAGGAATCTTGTTTGGACTTTCAATCACCCCTGTGTTTGATGCACCCTAATGATTGCGCCAACTGTTTCATTATGAGATTTTCCCTAAAGATTGCATAACCATGTCACATTGCCACCTTTCCCCCCAAGCTATCCCAACCAAAACGAGACTGATGCTATCTTAATGTGTGGCTTTACTTCTCAGCACGGTGGAGCAACGTTGAGATTGCATAATGTTTTTTAGGGAAAAAAGTACTCTTTTAGCCTTGTGTGGATTGCAAATTTTGGAGATGACAAAGAAGATTGTAATTACTACACACTGATATTATAATTACTACACACTGATATTTTTGAAAATTTTATATGTTAGTCTTTTTATAAACTTACAATTTGGTGTGTTTTTGACTTCTTTTTAGTATGCAGTTTGGACATCAATCTGGCTTGGGTGGAATATATTTGTTATTTGTTTTTACCTTGAAGCTGGAATATTGACAAGAGTAAGTTTGGTATTTATTTCATATAATTAATACCAACGTCGAAGCTGGAATATTGACAAGAGTAAGTTTGGTATTTACTTCATATGATTAATACCAACGTTGTAAATGGCAACTAAGAAAAAACATCTTCACTAATTTCTTCGTCTAAAACAGATTTATGTTAGTGAAAAAGTAGTTACAATCTGTGGCATATTTTAAATTTTCTATTTTTAATGATTTAATTATGAGATGGTTCTTGATTATAATTTTTACTATGATGTATGACATTTTTTTTTTAATTCACCATAAACTAAGAAATAAAAACAGTGGAATTTACTGTCTATAAATCTTGGTTTGGATTTGATGCTGCCATTTTTAATGTTCGAAATGTATTGCACTTTTTAATTCTGACAGATTTCCAGCAGTTTTCGTCATAAAATTAATTTCAATTTAAGTTTGAATTTTATTTAACAGTATATTTTTGTAGTTGTTTGGTATGTATAAAGTTATGTCGTTTTCTTTTAGGATTCTGATGTCTTGAACATGGGAACAGGTAGTCGTAGCTGGTGGTTTGTGAATGGTGCAGGTTGCATTCCCACATACGCTAATAACTCCGATGACGATCCACTCTATTTTCCAACCCCATTATCTGTTGAGGGGTGTTTTATTGAATACTTTTATGTGGAATCTATTCAAGCTGCTGTGCAATGTATTTTAGCTGTAAGTAAAGTTGTGACTAAAAACCCCGTTTAAAAAAAAATATTTTTCCTTTTTTTTTTATCTGTGTAATCTGTGTTTTTGCACGTGTTATCTTTTGTTTCAGGTGATTGGAATAATTACGGCTTGTTTTGCAATATATGCCTACACTAGAGACGACGATGCATGTATGTATAATATTTTTAATTGTCTTGGTTAATTAAGTTCTCTTATCCTTTTTTTCAAAAGTTATAATTAAATTGCACTAATTAATTACCTTTGTGTATGCAATTTGCTAATCATTGAGAAAAGGCCCTACAGTGTGGTAAAGCATTCGATCACCATCAGATAATCTGTATTTGATTTCAATAGGTACTAAGTGCTTACAATTGTTTTTTACGGATCCATGCTCTGGAGGGTCGCTAGGCTAGTGTTTCCCAATTACCGGGTCCTGGCATCAATTACACTGGGCTGCGAGAGATTCCCCATTGAATTTATTTTAAATTTCTGAGCATTTTCATGAACTGTTTTATTGTGGAAATATGGGAATAATAGTCACGGATACGTCGGAAAGCTCAGATCCAGAGTGCTTAAATAGTATTTGTGCAACAAATACCACTGACCAAGCAGAGTATTTTTAAATGTGTGAGTATTCATGAATGATCGGGAATTTTCAGACATTAAAATATTTTAGCATTCAAGAAAGAGCATGTTGCTCATCGTCACCAGCCATAAAACGTACCTGCAAGTGGATTATAATAATTTACAGTGTATCCTGTGTTCTTAAAACTGAATGAAATAACATCCGTGTTGTAAAAGCCAACGACCAATCAGCAAGGAAGTGTATCAGCTCAGTGTGTACTAATATACTGATACTCATCATGATCACACTGCTTACTGTAGTTAGGGGTTTGGTTCCCTAGGCCTTCAAGAGGTCCAGATTCCTCGGAAAATTGTAGTCCACTTGTAGTCATTAAGTATTCATTGTATATGAATTTGTCATTGTGCAAAAGAAATATTGGAATGATTGGTTACAAGTGGCAACACTGTATTCCCTGAAAGGGGTGTGTAAAGGCTGAAAGTGAATAGGTGTTCGGATGCAGTCCGCTTGAAAGAAAGGAGACGAGGGATTGGTTTTTCTTATGCGAATTTGAGATATTCGTAATCATTGATTCGCATGCCTTCACTTGTGATTTGTAATTGTAGGGCCAGAGTTCGAATCCCTGTGAGTTTGGATGGTTGCAGTTAAAACATCAAGTTAAGCTGCCCTTCCTGTTATAGGTGGTCTGGTATTGTGTTCTCCCCGAACAAGAAATAACAACAATTTGCATTTTCCTTGAAATGTTGAAAAATAAGGAAAACCTTTAGCCAGGTGTTTCTCTGTGTAATATTTTTAAAAGAAAATATTTCAATGACCTTGTGGCTAAAGCCCCCCCTTTTGAGTCGTTTGAAAAGATTCGAGTCTTGGTGAGCTTATTTATGCATATATTTATCAAGGATTGGGTCAAGTGAAACCATAGCTCCACTTTAGTCCAACCTATTATACATTCTTAAAGCATAAATCTGTAAGGGCAAACAATATGTTTTATGGGAACAAAAGAGTCCCAGTTTTACAGAATTTCTTTATGGAAATTTGCATTTGTCGATTTCAAATCTTTAATGTAGAAAAATTTCTCTGTCATCGAGGTATATTAAAGAAGCCTATCACAGTTTTTTTTATTTTAAATATATGTATATACACATCTCTTGGAGGAGTCCTTAAAATATTTCTTAGGTCTACATATCAAAAATACTATCTAGGCCTTTACAGCATAATGCACACTAACTCAATCATATAGCAAATCAATTCTCAACGTGCCTTTTTCATGGAACCCCTACCTATCTGTTAAAAGACACTAGTTGAGAAACCGTGTTTTAAAAAAAAAATCCCTGAAATGATTTTCATGTCTGGAAAATAGCCATTGTTGCCCTTCCACCATGAAGAATCAACCAACTATGTCTTGAGAAACCCCACCATCAAAGTTATTACGTATACAGCTCACAGTAACTTGGTCAGTAAGTTTTGTTTTTCACTCAAAATGTTTCATAGAACCCCTAGTGACACTCATAGAACTCCAATTTAGGAACCCCACCCCGGAGACCCTTGAAATAATTTGTAGGTTTTCAGAAAACGTTCACATCTTTTTTATATGCTTACAGCCCATTGGGTGGGTACACTAGTATGGTTGGTAACCCCTCCCCCCCCCCAAAAGGTTTCTTGTGGAACCCCTAATAAGCCTTCTTGTGGAAACCCAATTGAGGACTGATTTAGTATAATTGTGTACACAAAGGACTCTGAGATGCAAGACAATTGATGCATGTGTTAATGTGGCTAGTCTAACTGCACTTGCTCGTTTTTTTCTCTCTCTCTGTTTCAGTTGATTTTATTGGTGGCTTTGATTCGTTGTCCACATATCATTCACCTGCAAAGGCATCTCAAATGTGCCTCCAACCTATGTAGGTAACTTTCGTCGTTTGTCGAATACCACAAGCTAACATTTTAAACGCTGCTTGTTTTCTGTTGTCTTCCGTAACGCACTTTACTTTCAAACTAATTGTCACTAACATGTCACAGATTAATATTTTGCTCTTGCATCACTGTATTGATAATTAATTATAGTAATTGCTGTTTTGTTAATATGTATGATTGTATCTTTAGTTCATTGTGGTTATTAACTATATGGAAATTTCAGAAATGTTTTATTTAGACTATGTGCCAAGTATAGTCCACTATTGCAGGATGCCCCCTCTCCCCCTTCAGTAACGAAGGAACTTAAAAAATGGATTTTTTATTTATTATTATGCAGATTTTATATATACATATATATATATTTATACAGATTTTACAAATTAACAAGCAAAATGGGGTTATTAATTTGTGAAATACCCTTCATGGTTTATGGACCGATTTGCACAATATCTGCTCTTATACATGGGTCTAAAATCATTACCATTATTTAGTAAGCAAAGAAGCACCGTTTTAATGGATTCTTTCTCATTTTGGATACTTTGCCGAGAACTTAGGTTTATTGGTTGGAACTTAAGAACGACGTGATATTACTAATGTTATACAAACCTTATGATGGCTTAATGTATCTGTCCATTACGTAGAACATTTTCTGCGTGGAGTACATATTGAAAAATTGTTTTTTCTACTAAGCCATAGTCCATTCTTAATTCTATGTCAAATATCTTACATAGTCCATTGCTTAGTTCACAGACTGTTTAAGGATGTTTCCTCACCCTTTACATCTAACTCTCCCTTATGTTCCAAAACTTACCACCTCTACCTTATTCAATAAACTAGTTAATGTAATAGTGCAGTTCTGATCTTATTTTTTCAGGTTCGGTGAAACAGACGCGGAGCCTTCCATATAGGATCGAGTTTCATCATAACAACACGACAGCTTCAACTGCGGTTCCCGAAACATGTTCGCATATTTGTCAAAGACCCATGACTCCTCGGAAAGTGAAGCAACGTTCAACGAGGTCTAGAAAGGGTTCTAGGAGACGTTATTCACAAAATCCTGTGACGAAATTAATCAATGCCTCCTCTGTTCAAAACAATCGTGGCAGCCATATTCCTCTGTATACTGGACAGATTAATCATGCGTATACAAGTTCAAGGCCGCCGTCGGAGGATAATTTAAGAACTAATTCTGTTTTGTTCCTCAATAGTAGGCCTAGTCCAATTTACATGAATACCACGTCAGATTCCGTTATCTGATGACATGACGGTCACACGACCTCAGGGATCCTTTCTTCTTGGGACCAATGGCTGATTTTGTGCCTTTAGTTAGATTCTAATTGCCATGACAGGAATGGAGATCAGTGTTGCTTTCTTGTTATCCTCTCCTGAGTGCCAAAACGTCTCTCACCATTCATAGTAACGAGTGACACTGTTTTGTGTAATTTGTCAGTCTTTCTAATTTAAGGATCTCATTTACCACTTGTGGCATTTCAAAAGAACAGAACGCTCAAAATTTCACGTAAATTTAAATATGCATTTATTATTAATAAGACATACGTGATTTTTTGTAAGTAAGGTTTTTTTTTTGCCATGGGAATTAACATATTTGTTATGCTGTCCTGCACAAGTGAACTATTTGTCACTATTTTGAAAATTAATGATTTTTTGGAATTAAATTAAGTAGGTATATACAGAAGTCAGACTGCTACTAACCTTCTCCCTCATATTTATGGATATACTTTGTGGCTTAATTTTTCCCCCCAATAGTTATAGACCACGTTTGTCCAACACATAGCCCACGGGCCACAATCCAGCCTACCGACAACTGTTTGAAATGAAAAAAAAAATTCCCAAAAAATTTTTTTGATTTTTCTTGATTTCTGAAGAAAAACCGCATTGGCGCCCCTCCCCCCTTCCCATATCTTACGTGAACAAATAAATAACCAGAAGAAACTGTGGAGTGAGGCTTTTGTAATTATTTTTATATGAAACTCGCTGAAGATTGTGGCTCACTATCAAAATTTTTTAAGTGGCTCGTTGCCTAAAAAGGTTGGACAATCCTGATTTTATAGTCTTCCTATGAAACTTGTGTTGAACACAATGCTTTTTTTATAAACTTACGCATGCGAAAGTATTTTCTTTAATTGAAAACAGTGTTTTGGATGTGATTGGCATAAAATGAAAACATGATGGCAAAAATAGTTGGCCCAATAGTTAATTAGTGCGTTCAACTACTACAAGCGTACACTACTCCCTAGTTATTTGGGAGGTGAGTTATGACTATACATCATTAGACCACAATGCTATACCTGTTGCCTGAAGACATTCATTGGTTCTGACTTGGGTATAAATTGTGGTGTTCTATCTATGAAGTGGTGTAATTTACTTTCTACGAATTTTCGAGTGGCCTTTTTTTCAATTATTTTATATAAGTTTTTCATGCTTGCATTTCTAATATTGCTTATGTCATAAAATGCAACAGTATCAGAAACAGTTTTTGAAAGAATTTTTTTAGGACAGTGATAAATGTACAAATATCATATAACTACTTTTTTGACGTAGCTTTATGGTAACTGGGGGTATTAAAACTGATGCACTGCCAACATTCCACGACTTGCCTTTTTATTAATAAAGGAAATACAAAGTACGTTATTAGCTTGACCTTTTCCAAGACATAACATGACTCTTACTTAACAAAAGTCCCGACCCAGTAACCCCCCCCCCACCAAAGCACAATCCAACATATAGTCCATTCGCGGACAATTGACCAATAGTACTGTTAGAATTCAAGGGAGCTGATGTCGCAAACAGTTCATTGCAGTTGCAGTAGAGGGAAGGGCATCATTTCATAACTGGTTTTCCCCCTCAGACAAACGTGCGCAAAAAAACAGTCATGAAATGATGCCCTTCCCTCTACTGCAACTGCAATGAACTGTTTGCGACATCAGCTCCCTTGATTTCTAACGGTACTATTGGTCAATTTTCCACGAATGGACTATATTAATATAGTTGCTGTAGATACCCACATTTTACATTTAGTATCCTCTTTAATATCTTTTAGGGATAAGATAATTCTGATTAGATCAGCTTAGATAAATAATTTTGTAAATGTGTTACATGGTATTTAGATTTCCCCTTTTCTAAATATATTCTGTGTGTGTGTAAATAAACATGAAATAGGCATAGTTTGTGCACTTTAAATGTTTGCAGTTTTGACCTTCTCTTCATTTCCAACTTCTGTAGAAGTTGATTGGAAATAAGACTCGCTTGTCATTGCAATGGAAAGCTAAAACCAATTCTGTGGCAAAAATACCAGTTTTACACACATAGGGCATACAAAGCATATACAAAAACGACTGCAGTAGAAACCACTTACTGTAATCACTTTCTCGCACCTTTCGTATTTTGATAAAACTGATAATATTAGCTCATAAATATATTATGACTATTGCATATTTTGTGACTTAACCAGTTTTGAGATTGTTGCTGGCTACAGTATGTGGATCATTATAATTATAATGGAATGGAGTTGTTTTGTACGATCATTACACAATGATCTGAATGTGATCATTAATTATATGGCAACCCTGCAACAAAATGTGATGCGAGTTAAAAAAATTCTGTTTTGCAGAAAACGTATTACATATTTTTGACAGAAAGTTTAGTTCAAAACTTTGCGCGCTAGGTAATGTCATGTGTAACTATGTTTACCATAAGTTACTATAGTTGGACAAAACTCTCTCTTATTTCTTCTGACGTGTTTTGATGAGGTAATATGTGTTTATCGTGTCATTAATATGGATTCGATTCCAATGATACAAGCAGAATACTTGCTGTTTTTTCCTGCTCAATAGTCTGTTTTTTGGATTTTTTTTCTGCTTACCAGTCCGTGGATTTGGTTCCCTTGGCAATAGAGGTTCAGATTCCACAAAAAATTGTAGGTTTTGGTGCAGCATGGCTTTACTTGTCATTGCACCATAAAACTCGAATTTGCCTCTTCCTGTAAAATTGACCTTTTTCGAGTTGCGTCAGTTTTGTTTGGGGCATGCTATATAATAATTTGATGAGCATCATTCAATGACAATTTGAATAAGAGCATTAAAAGTATAATGATTAAAACTTAAAATAGTTTTCTATAGGAAAAATTATTATCCCTTAATCTTCTTCTAAATTGAGAAAAAAAGCGAAAACTGTGTTTTAATTACCTCATGTTTCTGAGTGAAGTTACTGCAGAATTGGAAGCTTTGAGCGTTTTACATGGTTTTCGTTTCTTTTATTGCAAAAGGGATGCCGAATATTATGGATACCGCATGAATACAGGTGGCATCGAAGTGGTATGTTTGTTAGTAAATAGTAATGTGTCTCATAGAATTGAAAGTGTAAAATGCATGTATTTCGTTGTATTGCAGTATGGGACAAAGATACGTTTAACTGCACCGTTTAGCCTGTGGTGTTTGCATGTTCTCTGTCAGCAGTTCAGAGACTTCCTTTTTAACAATAAACCATGCATTAAACTGGCGTTGGAGGTGGAGACAATGTCTCGAACGTTTTGCCTTTCTTATTGGAAGAGACGGTGAAAAAATTAGACAAATATATCAAAGTAAGATACTGCCAAATCAGTTCTAGCACCTGTGATAAATAGAATTTTAAGATCTGTTCCCATTCTTCCTCTAACAGTGTAGGGATATTTCTAGTGAGTTTTGTAGCTTCGTATGCTAAAATATGAGCACACTGTATATATGACACTTAGATTCTTTTGCGAGGGAGTAGCCATAAATTGAAAATATCTATTGAGTGAAAGTGGGGGCGGGCGATTTTCAGTATCACTAAAATATATAGTGCGTAATTTGAGTTTTTCTCAACTTTTCCTTGGGATTTGAAGAAATCTCCAGGTTTTTTGGATTATGAGTTTCTCTGACTTGACAGCAGTGGAGTAGAAAGGGCTTCTATCATTTTACACGCATGTATATACTTTATGCTTGTGTCACAATGTAAGTGTGCACATACGTTCATAAGTTTCATAATATTACCCAAGTTGTAAAGGATTGAAAAGTCGTTAGTGTGGTTCATATTGCAGAGACAGCTTTAGATCATGAGGTGCCTGGTGCAAGCTCAAAATTTACCCCCCCCCCAACCACTAAATATTTATTTTCAAAATAATTCCTTTGGCAGTATAGCCCAGATGATGCTTAATAATAAAAAAACAAACAAACAATTCCTTTGTGGCATTTTTTTAATTTCTAGTAATCTCCTCAATAGACTACTGAATATTTTTACAAGACAGAAAGCCCTGATAACAATTAAAATTTCCTTACAACAAATAACATGTAACTAAACAACAAATACTTTTCTGATGAACCACACAATTAAATTGTTCTAATATAAAAATTAAAGCCTTACACGTGTTTCAATAATCTGAAATGTCCTCTGTACATAAATAAGTTCATCCATTTTGGTGTAGTTTTTACTTATTTCGCTAGTTCCTAATCTTCATTAGGCAATTTTTTGCCTCCCCTCCCCCCTGGTTGTACGACATCACTGATCGCACCACCCCTGCTCTGTTACTACATATTGTAAAAGGAGCACAAAATGATATTCTAAGAAAAAGCTGCATTTTAGAACTTACGATATTGAACAATATTGCACATATATTCAGGACTTGCTGCAAGCCACATAAATTTAGCTCAAATGTAAGCATTGCCCCTCTTCACATCTTATAGACTGCTAAAATATGTGTATGGATGTTACTGTTAACTTTAAGGAATTCAAGAATCAAAAGAATTTTTCGTAACTAGAGGCAGCTACATGTTATCGCTAATATGAAAACTTGTCAAATAATCGTAGAGTATTTTCTCAAATTCTACATATTTTATACTTGCATATAAATAAATCACATACTTTGCTCTCAATAGCTAAACATCTGTATTATTGTTAAGTATTTCGTACAGAACGAACGATGCTGAAATATTAAATTTCCTATAATATAAATAGAATAATATTGTATTGTATTTATTCTTCTCAGCTGTTGTATTTGTGATGTCATTTATATTGTAAAAATAAGTCATCTCATTTCAGTATTCAATTAAGTTAATTTAAGTAAGTTTCAAATTAGGTTTTACTCAAACCAGTATCTAAATATATGCTATACGACTGGTATATCGTACTGAATACTATTTCAGTTTTTGCATTATTTTTGTCAAATATTAGATCTGTAATAATCGTCTTTCAAGCTTTTAATTAGTTGGAAGCCAATTAATTCAGCTTAATTTTTCATTAGGTGGTACTATAAGGTTCCTTTAAACCTACATATGTAAATATAAATTATAATCAAGTAATTATGAACTTGTGTAAAATATACATGTATAGAATGATGCACCATAAACTTATGAGACTTTCACAAAACATCTATTTTTTAAATTTCTCACATAGTTTAGATCATTGGTTCTCAATGTCTAGGTCGCGACCCAGTTTTGGGTAATGAGCATTTAAAGTACAATGTTCGCAAACATGCATTGTAATTATGACTGTGTCTTCATGTTAACTAACATTACATATCAGGATTCCTTTGAAAACGCGTGAGAAATTTGGGTCGTGACCAAGAAAGCTTAGGAATCACTGGTTTATAGAGTAGATACAGCACACAAAGTTTGGTCTTTCACATAAATTTAGCGAATCCCGAAATAAATATTTTTTAGCCTGGTATAATATTTACAGATTTAGCGGTTGGCATATGTTTTCCTTAGATTTTAATTTCTCATTAAATAGATATTTTCTTATAGATCTATATTGCTATTGCTTGTTCCCAGTTGAGATGTCATTGCAAAATGTCCATTGTTGATACAAATTCACATATAGTCTATGAATATCTAAATGTTCTAAAACAAGTTTATCATATAATTGATTGTAATAGGAATTAGAATTCAAATTTGATCAATGTTTTCACCAAAAGTTGTTAATTGTAAGTGCTTTATCAACCAATCACATTTGATCTTTATTGACAAGTAAGTTCAAATGTTTAGAACAAATTTACAATTTTCCTGCAAAACATATTCTACAGAACAAGAATGTCCAGAAATACGTTGCATTTTTTTTGATCACCTATACTGTTTTTAATAGAATAGTTCTGCACACATACACAACGTTAACTTGCAGGGGGAAATTACCATGGATCTGTATTTTTAAAGTATTTCTATATAAATAAAAGGTACGCTAGCTATTGTTACCTCAAGCTTGTTATCAAATAGCCTATCATTTATGAGCGGTTTTAGAACTTGTATAACTACGATTCTAGAACTTTTCAGTTCATAGATTCCATTGAGGTTTGTAGGTAACTTACACTTATTTACATAACACGCTTTCATGGCTTTATGAATTTCATTTTGAGATCCTTGGTATAATATCTTTTTGTCGATTTTGGCATTTGTTAAATTCTTTATGATGTAAAATTAGAAAGTATTAATTTGAAGTTTATGACCGTCTTAATATACTTGCTCCTGCATAAATCACAAAATTATATTTTACCTAGGCAAAATTTTGACCTTACTAGATTTCAATAAAATTTTTGAATCTGTGTGAAAGAGATTCCTTAGACATTTGCTTCTGTCAAACTGGTTATTTTGTAAAAATAGTACATTTACAAAAATGACCAGTCACTTTTGCTGATCTAAGTGTTAAGGGGTTCTCTCAAACGGATAAAAAATCAATTCATAAAAGAAGAAAGGTTTGAAAATAGTGTATAAATCTTTAAGCTTCTACATTAGTGTATGAAACATACAGATTTGGATCCACGTTTTCTGATCTAGACGGAATAGACAAATAGTGCACTCAAAGACTAAGTGCATTTCGATCTTTCAAATTGTTGAAATAATTTATTACATTAAAATTTCAGGGAAGTATTTAATTTGGACCTAATTATAAAATGATCGATGCTTTAGACTTAATTTGAAAGTTTTGATTTAACACAATGACGCCCGGGAACGAGATTTCTCGTTTTCATTTGAGATTTGCTGGTGACCGGAAACGAGAAATCTCGTTTTGGTGAGAAGCATGATTTATTGATTGATTGATTGACTGATAACGAGAAATGTTTTACAAAATATCATACACTAAAAAAAATTTTAGAATTACTATGACTAAATAAAAAAAGATTTATTCAAATATGTATTAATTTTAAAAAGTTATCGCAGTTTTATTACACGCCTTCCAAAATAATTTTCAGGTCTAAAATCGCCAGTCTTATAATAAATTTCTGCAAAGCATTAGCGGGCGGCAATGTGTTAAGACTATGAACTGTAAGTGTTCACGACAACTTGTAACGAAAATATCTAATTTCGACTTTACAAAAAGGTCATTAGCTCAGATCCATATATTTAAATTAAGAGACTTGTTATTGAAGGCCATAACTTTGTATCAAAGGCTTTATTCAAGGTTGTATCATTTCCTGACGAACTGAATCGAAAATTTTTATCATTCATTCATTCTAGAGGATGTAGCTTCTCAATTAAATCTCCTTAGATATTTTAAGTGTGTACTTGAGTGCCGAAAGGTATGGAGTACTGGTCCCTCTATGGAAAATAAAATGCATGTGTATTGAACTTATACTGGAAATGCATCTGTGTAGTGTTTCTAGCATAGATTAATATACATGTGCAGGGTGATCCAAAAGTCAGGAAAAAATTTAAAAACTAATAGAGAAATAGATGTCATTTGCATAGAAAGAATGAAAATGAAGCCGGATTTTTTGTCAATGAAAACAAAAAAATTTATATATATTGTGAGTATAATTTACATTTGTACCAACAGATGGCATTGTTTTAGTTACAGATATCAGATATGCAAATTATCAGGCTGTATGTAGCTGATAATGCCATTCTTGAAATAGATAGTAGTCGCTGTGTCTCGTAAATATGAAATTTTAGGCATAGGAATGTTTGTTCTAATCCAGAAAGCTGTCTTAAACTTTCTTATTAGAATGAGGAAAATGCTGGTGCAGCATTGTGGGCCTATCGATTCATGCATGGTATGAGAGGTGGTAATGGACCTATGACGTGTTTTGGACTGATAAAATGATACAAAAATTTGAAGCCACAGGTTCTTTGGCTTCACATGCAATAAGTAGCTGACCCTCAATATTCACTGTTGTTTCTCGTAGAGTCGAACAAGAAGTGCATTCACTGTCTGTTGCTTTTGCACATGGGGAATGAAATTTTTGAAAAGTGTCCTAACAAACTGGCATTGCGAATTATCCTTAAGTGATATCCATACAAGTTGCAATATAATCACAAACTGAAATCTGACGACTTCAGCACTCATCAAGATTTCTCTAATTGGGCATTTAATAAAATGGAGGAGCAGAATGACTGGCTTTTGACTGTTCTTTGGACAGATGAAGTGCATTTCACACTTTCTGGCAATGTTAACACACACAATTGTCATGTGTAGCATACAGAAAACCCATTTGTTGAGCAACCCTTGCATCGGCCGAAAGTTAGCCTGGTATGGCTTCACTGCTGATTACTTAATCAGGCCAATTTTCTTCGAGGAAGTCATAGGTCATGTTATAAAAACGGTTTCTGTCACTGGTGAGTGCTATTCAGCACTGTTACAGACCAGCATTATTACAGAATTGCAAACGTGAGACGCCTTTATGCAAGATGGAGCATCACCAAATATTGCTGCTCCTGGGTAACGAATGCTACACTCAACATTTGGGGAGAATAGTGTCCTCGGTCGATCCTTTCCGCATTCATGGCAACACAGATCTCTCGATCTCACACCGTGACTTTTGGCTGTGGGGTTATGTGAAGTCAAAAGTGTACCACGATTAACAAGCATCATTGGCAACACTGAAAGATGCCATTTAGCAACGTGTGTCGGCCATACTGAAAGAAATGTCATTTAATGCTGAGAACAGTGTGGTGCTTTGTTTGACAGCTGTGCTATTGAATGCTGGAGAACACATTGAACATTTGTAGGCTAAATCTTATCCTATGTAATGTAAATAAGGTAACTAATACAGTGCCATCTGTTCGTAGAAATGTCAATTATATTATTTTTTCCTTGATAAAAAATCCGGCTTCGTTTTCGTTCTTTCTGTGCAAACAGCATATATTTTCTTCTTTAAAAATTCATAAACTAATAAAAGTTTTTCCTGACTTTTGGATCACCATGTATATTGAGCTATACTGGAGGTGAGATCTACACAAAAGAATGCTTTTGGCCATGTGCAACTACAGTGAACAGTTATATGGACCAGTACTCTGGATTTCAACATCAGGGGGCTCATGTGTATATATATATCTAGGAAATTTACGCATATCATGTTCTGCATTTATGGCATGCTAATGGCTCATTCCATGTGGATATATCAGTTGTTCCTTATGTACATGTGTTGCTTTAAATGACATATTCTTCCATTTACTTTTTTCAATGTTATTACCAAAGCTATGGATGGAATTCTCTTGTGCTATAGTATTTTTATACACGACCAAAGGCATATTAGCTCATTTTTGTTGTATGTGTATTATTTATTGTATATAGCCTTTGTTTGTAATAAATATGTTGACCTCAAAATAAATATTTTTAAGAAATGCACACGGGTGTGTTGGGAAATTATTTAATTTAAAATAAATTATACAATCATGTAAAATTTTATGTTACAATAATTAACAAACAGTCTGTACATTTTCACATTTCCGGCTTATCACATATTTACAAATTGATCTTTGCAAGAGTAATGAACTAGGATTCCAGTCGGGAAACGGGCAAAGGCACTAGAATAGAAAAAATACTTTTATTACAATTTATGGTATAAACTTTTTTAAAAATCTTGCGAATTTAAAAGGATGGGTTCATTGTTCTCTATGATAGGGCTGGGTTCAATTTCTTTCTCAATAGTTTGATAACCTTCAAATTACAATACACTTACATGTATATTACATTATCCATCTCCAATGATCAGTTGTACGGACTCTGGATACGAAAAAAGCCCTTCAAATTCGCACGTTCTACATAAAATTAAAACTACTAGTATAACAGAAAAATAGTGTATGGAAGTTTATAATTTAATCAGAAATACAAGGAGCGTTCTTCCTAAAAATGGCAGCACTGCACTTGCATGCATGGATGGAGCTTGCGCAGAAGAAAGTTGATGTTCACGACTTCTTACGTTATTTTCGTGTTCAAGTACTGGCAAGCATTACTGCATAGTATGCAAACAAAATGGCACATCAGCTGGAAACCAGCTCCAATGTTAAAGTATGTGGAACAATAAATTTTTTTTGGCAAAACACCAGATGTGCTTAAAGACTCACAGTGAAATATTGGTGGTGTATGGGCAACATGCACTGTCACGTCCAACCATAGTGAAATGATGCCAGCAGTTTGAAGACAACAGCACAAACTTTACCAATGGCAAGGAAATGAAGTAAAAGAAAGGAAGGCCAATAATGGCGAACACGACAAACATGGTGCAGGATGTGAACAATATGATTGTCAGCAATCACAAATTGAGCGTCGTACATATTGTAAAGGAGTTGGGAATATCTGTTGGCACTGCTCATTTCATTATGCCTAACCAACAGGGTTATCGCAAATTGTCTTTATACTGGGTTCCTCGCTTATCGACTTCCAAGCAGAAAGGAGCAATACTTCTGGTTTCCCTGAACTTCCTTTAACGTTATGCAAGGGAAGGCAATAATTTCCTAGGTGGCATCATTACAGATGGTGAGACATTCATCATCATCTGTGAGAACAAAATTAAGTTGCCTTACCAGTGGATAAGGGCATAGGTCTTAAGTACACTGAGTTCATGCAGTAGGACGCAACCATTGATGCTGCATTGTACTGCAAAGTGCACAACTGTGAAAAGCAACAGGTATGGAAAGGTAAACAAGGGTATTGTCCTCCTGCATGAAAATGCAACACGGCACACACAACACAGGCTTTGTATCACAGGTCCAGTAGCATCCACTGTATCACCTTGCAGTTTAAACATGTCCAGCAAGCTGAAAAAAATCTGGGTGGATGCCAATTTGTCAATGATGACCAGGTTAAGGCAGCTGTTTTATGCTGGCTCCATGACCAAAGAGCAGATTTCTACCATAGAGGCATGGAACAATTACTGCAACATCCCGAGAAACATTTACAAATACTTGGTGATTATACAGAGAGATAATGTGGCATATGCGTGTTATATAGTATTGTAGTGCTTGTCGCAGTGTAGTGTTCTAGACTTACATTGTTTGAGTGTGACTGACTTTTTGAATGTTCTTCGTAATATTCTAAAAATTAAAACTAACGAATACCTAAGGCATTTCAATGAATTCATTGAGGTCGGCATTGATTATACATTGCTGTTCATGGAAATTACATCAAGAAATATTTGCACTAGCTGATCTATCACCATCATTCACCAATGCAGGTGCCGATTTTCCTTTTTTGGTTGTATGATTTTGTTCACTCCCCATTCCATGCAGATCCTTCAAGACAACGTGCAAAACCTTACTGTGTCCATATACGCCTAACAATACTAGCATTTTGCCCAACATGTGAAGCAATATTATGGTAAGAGAATTCACATGTAAGTGCAAAACAGATTTTCCTCTTTCAAATTGTATTAACTATTCATAGCTATCTTGCTTCGTAACAACGCATGTACTAGCGATACCATACCATTGCTTGTTTGTGGTTTTACGGCTCAAAGACTACAGTGGTCATGCTGCGCCGGGACCTACTGTTTTCCGAGGAATCCGAACCTCTTAAGGCCTAGGGAACCAAACCCCGGACTACAGTGAGCAGTGCGATCTTTATGAGATCTCTGAGTAAGCGTTCTTTGCACTGCTGGGAGTCGAACCCGGATTAGCGGCGCACTAGGAGAACGCGTTACCACACTGCGCCACCGCAGGGCCCTTAAAAAATAGAACAAAGTATGCAAACATTTTTCAACTAAATATGCAAATAACTAAAATTCCAGCACTAATGTATACACCGGGCACTTTCAGAGTGCATCCTGCGACCAACGTAAGAAGCATTACTTGCAAAAATGGATAATCCTAATTAGTTTTGCTGTTTTGTTATATTACGTGAGTGAAACACATGTCAGCAGTACAAGCAATTGATGGAGGCTGCATTATAGAGCTTAAGAGAAGTTTGGTAATAATGCAGACTTGTCAGTAACTATTTTGGTTGGAGTAATTCACAGTTGGTTCGGTAGAGCACATGTAACTACTACAAAGAATTCAAATATACGAGAAACAAATGCTTGAGGAGACTGTGGGATCATAAGACTAGACATAGTGACACTAACGGTGCACTGCTCTCCATCCAAAAACACATGCCTTCTACGTACCAAAGAACATAACGGAGATAACCGAAGGAGGTAAAATCTTATTTTAGGCTTTGTCCAAAAGTATCTACGACTGATCATCCAACGTAGGTGGCTATCTTCAATGGTGTCCAGCCCGAGAATTCTAGACAGTTCCCAATTGGAATCATGTGTTCAAATTCACTCGTTTGTGCGAGTTCTACAGTGCAAGAATTGTAGAAGTCATGGTGCACCGGGACCTAAAGTTTTCTAAGGAATCCAAAACTCTTAAGGCCTAGGGAACCAACACCTGAACTATAATGAGCAGTTAATCAGTAAGCACTTTTTTTTTGAGTAAGATTAGGATTTGAACCTGGGATAATCGCACACTAGGCGAACATGTTACTGCACTGCAGCAAGGCCTAGCAACAAACCCAACTTCTTTTGTCTGTTTTCTGGTTTTACAGCCTAAGGAATACGATGGTCATGCTGTGTCGAAACCCAATTTCTCTCGATATAGATGTGCACATCTGTGTATGGAGGTGCAGACATTACTTCAATTTAGCTGCAGTGATTAAGTGGCATATGGTTATCATACCTGGAGAGCCATCTCCTATGACAGTACACTGACATATTGCACTTGCATATTGACATTTTGTGGACAATTGCACTGCCTCTACTGTCATACCCTTTTGGGGGCTATTTATTAGCATAACAATAGCAGATTTTACACGTTAAAGACTCCACTTAACAATGCCTTTGTGGAGTTTATATCTTCTCATGATCTCTTGTTAATCGAGCCAAGAAGGACAACAATTGCAGAATATCAGAATAGGCCACAAGACCACATTAAACAGCTATTTGACTTCGTTATGTTGTATATAACAGGATTTACTATGCATTAACATATAGCTGTTACGTTGCCCTTGTCCAGTAATAGAAAATCCCTTTGTGATGAAAATGTAATCACTTCTATAAAAGCTTCTTGAAAGTGCGAAGTTTCATAGCAATAGAATGTTTTCTTTCACGTAGTTGGTTGTATTCGTAAGGTATAAGGACAGCAAGGGTTGTTGCAGAGATAGCATCCATCGAAGGCATATTCACGATAGGTTAACATAGGTTTTGTTTTTACACATAGAATTTAAATTGCATTTCAATAAATCTTGGGACTCATTTATGAAGTGTTGGCTAAACCGAAACTAAGCATGTCATGGATAATATGCATTTTTTTATAGTTAAACACAGGGTTGGCTTTCTGCCGGCAGAAACTGGTTTTAACCGGCAGAAAGTGGGAGAAACTGGCAGAAACTAATAAAAGTACTGAAAACAGTATTGTATTATTTAGTAAATGAAAGATTACAAATATATATTTTTATTACAATAATTTAATATATCGTAAAGCTTTATATTAATTGTTTCAATAATTAAAATGTTTTAAAATGATTGAAAAATACTCATAAATTTTTCCTTTGTGACAAAAGGAGACGATAAATTATTATTATTATTATTAAGTTAATAATAATGTGCCAAATTGCTTAACTTGGATAAATGCACCTATCATTACGCTTATCATTGCTTAATAACCCGTCAGTTTCTTTGCGAAACATATGATTGTCAAATGGCTGTGAAATCAGTATAGGGATGCAAAACACAAAAAAGGAGAGAACTAATTCAAACAAACGTAACAAATTTAATTATGACTAATTACTACTCTACAAATTCTATGCAGTTATATAAATGGCGAAAGTTTCCACATGGACAGAAACATAAATGTCTAGCTGATATTCTTGCTATGGTGCTGTGATTTATCAATACAGGTTGTTATCAAATCAACGGCTCAGCAACAATATCTATCTAAATTGCAATATGACAATACAATAAATTACACCAATACTGAGAACGTATGCCAGATATTAAATTAAAACAATGCAAGAAATACTGCCTGAGTAAGCAAGGGCAAATGGGAAAAATAGAATGTTTCATAACCTAATTTTCAAATTAAACCTAAATAATGGTACACCTCGTACAAATGGGAATAAATGGATATTGACTCACGTGCGACTGTTATGATGGGGTGTTGCAGTCACGTGACCGTTGTTTTGTTGCAGGTGCATTACGCTGTGGCTCGTCGTGCACTTCAAAATCCAATTTCTGATGAGAAAACATTTACGGGGCTGCCAGGATCCTGCTACTCTACTCCTGTTGGACTTAGCGTGTTTTATGGAAAACGTCAGGCTCTGCTGATGCAAAAAACAATGACGAACAGCTGAGATGCCACTGCGTCGGTTCAGCAGGACTTTACGTATTTTACAGACAAACATCAGGCTCTGCTGGTGCTGAAAACAACGATGAACAGCTGGGATACTGTTGCGTCAGTTCAGTAGGACTCGGCGTATTTTATGGACAAACGTCAGGCTTAGCTGATGCGAAAGCAACGAAGAATAGCCGGAATGCTGTGGCGTCGGTTCCATAGGACTCTGCATATTTATGAATAAATGTCAGCTCTGCTGATGAGAAAAGCAATGATGAACAGCCGGGATGCTTCTGCGTCGGTTCAGTAGGACTCAGTGTATTTTACGGACAAACGTCAGGCTCTGCTGGTGCGAAAAACAACGATGAACAGACGGGATGCTACTGTGTCAGTTCAGTAGGACTTGGTGTATTTATGAATAAACATCAGCTCTGCTGATGCGAAAAGCAACGATGAACAGTTGGGATTCTTCACTCTGCAGTGGCGATGAATATAACTCTACGCAGCTGTGGCGTATGATTTTGTAGCTCGTGAGCGAATCGAGAATTTTTGGAGCTTTAATAAAAACTTTCCAAGTGGAGCCCGTGCGATACTTTCAAGTAGGAAGGTTGTGAGTCTTCCCACCTGCAACTTTGCTTGCCCTCAAGGCTCTGACAGAACTCCAAGTTCAACGTTAAGTTGAGACGTCCTCTTCTCTTCTATTTTCTTCTCTTTCCATCCTCAGTATGACCTGCATGTCAATCAAATTAAATTACACAATCCACTCACAGGATTATTCGTTTTGCCAGTACATTTGCCTGTTGCTATATATACAAACTATACTGCTGATCTCTGATAGGTTTCCTTTCGCGGGGCGGTCTACTGTTTTTGAGTTTAACTACGCCCTGAGTTTACGATACCAGAATTTATAATCCCTGATTAAATTTGACATTTTACAGGATTTCCATGGTTTATTTTAGCCTGGCTATGGCGCCTAAACCCATAAAACATCCTCTAGCTTTTTTTTTCTCTACCCATGCTTACTTTGTACAAATACACAGAATATATTTGGCAAACTAATATTCTCCTATAATAATACGTTAATATCCACACAAAATGATTTAAAGAACAACGTAATTCAATATGGATGATGAGCACGCCATACTCAGAGTAAATCAAAGGTTTGTTACAAAAACCATCTTTCGAAGGCCATATTTTTTAACTTATTATGCCTATTTCGCCTTATTTATATTCTCTACCTCATTAGACCTTTGGCTATAAAATAAAAAGCAACAACATTAACAGACTGGCAGTAAGAAAAAGCCTTAGTGGTTTATAACCAATCGGTTAAGCTGTATTACAGCCAATGAACCACACTTTTTTTAAAATCTGTTTTAAAACATAGGGTATCTGTTTAGAAATATTTTAGAAATCATTACAGACAGGGTGCTTGGCTAAAGGAATACATAAATACTGTGAAGCTACAAATACCAGGCAATATAAGGTGGAAAAACCACGTAGATTTCTTGGAATTATTCCTAAAGAAACACCCATGTTACTCGAAGATCATGAAAATGATATGGATGATAAAGGAACTTTTCAGGTCATAAACAATCAGATGATTAATAAAGATGTAAAAAGACTTGTTGTGGCTCTTAATATTTATTGCTGTTACCCTGTTTGAGATTCGAAAAGATAATTTTTCTATTGCAGCTGCATGTGAAATTAACTCTAACAGATGATGATAATCTCATAGAAATAAATTAAAAAAAAAAAAGGCTAAAACATAAACATAATCAGGCAATAACTCAACATCATATATGCCAGTTTATATGCTTCATCCAAAGTACATGTGATCTAAATTGTCACAGGAGCAGGAAGAAAATACTAGGAAATTCTTTAATGTCACTAACCCAAATTTTGTACTTCACATTATAGCTTTTTGAGCAAAATCAGCTCCTTTTCCTGAAATATACTACTCCAATAAAATCTTAGAAAATGTCCAGACTTCTATGTGGTGATATAGTTTAAAGAAAACTATAAATGAAGATTTTGTACCTGTTTGTTTATGCACCGACGATATTACCTTCAGTACTGGTGGGCTTGGAAGAATATTTTTCTTAAGCTATTGGTCTATTCCTAATAAATTAAGAAATTGTTTGAATTAGGAAATGGAAGCAAAACTAATCTTTTGCTATAGATTACTTCATTGGAAAGATTAGTCTGCATTGTAACTAAACCTATTTTACTTTAAAATACACTCCCTTTTGCCATTTGGGGTATTTTGGTAAGTTTTTAATGCACAAAATATTTATTTACTGGGTTTCTGCCACTTACTGCAACTTTTGGCAGACCGTCATGCCAAACGGTTGTTTAACCGTCATGGCAGAAACTAGTTTCTGCCATGACGGTTTTAACCGGTTATAAAAATATATTATATATATATTAAATATACCTTGGCAGAAACTTGCCAACATACACAGAAAGCTCATACTGGTGGGGGAAGTTACAGTGCTACAACTCCATATATTCCCTATGTCAAATATACAAAATTTCATTGGATAGGGGAGAGGTTGCAATCTCCATCAACACCCCTTGTGTAAGCTAGTGATCACATCTTTCTAGATGTCATAAAATTGTTCTTGTGTCTCAATAAATTAATTTGAAAATTCAATTGGTGAAATTATTTAGCCAATAGAAATTTTGTAAGTGATACGTTTATCCATTAAATCCAACATTTCAATTTGCATTTCAATGGGATTTTACAGTATTGGGGGGGGGTTTAAATTTAAGATTGGTTTAGTTCCTTGATGTTTTCAAATGGCCATATGAGAAACATACAGATGATATAAACTACGAACCACATAAAATTTTATACTTTTAACCTACCTTTTCCCGATCCTTTTCTGACAAACTCTGCAAACATCAAGATCCGAAATACCTAGTTTAAATGATTGATAGTGAATTCTTTGGGCTTGTACCTAGAGAGAGATGAATTGGTTATATACATACACATAAAGGTTAAAATATTCCCTGATCAATTTTTAACACAGCAGGCAGCTCTTCTGTTCAAGACAGACTTTCTGTTTGGCAACGTTTATAAATCACAGGGTGGTAATTTGGACTATCATTTTTATTTGTTTTACAATGCAACAGCAGCTAGGATGAAGGTGAACTGGGATCTATAGCATGGGTCAAAATTAACTTTTTAAATCAGTAGAATAGAAAGGAAACCTCAATATTAAAAATGGATAAAATGTAAGTGCAGCAATTATATCAAAGCATGTAAGTTAAAAAAAAAAATGCAATTTTTCAAAATAATTGAACATTCGTATGTAATAAAAAAAAATTCAAAGCAAATGCAGGCACATTGAGAAAATTATATAAAATTATTCCGTAGTTCACTATTCTTGAAAAATAAATGCAAGTAGCCATGGTTTTGAATAGTTAGGTGCACTGCATGCACCCAAATTAAAAATTTACATGCATATGTAAAATTCCATGTGCACAGTGCACCCACTAATTTCGAACTTTGATTGACAGTTTTCAAAGGAATCCATTGTCTAGGAAATCAGATTACAGTGGACATAAAAACAGCCTACGTTCGTTGGAATCAACAAACGTGGGTTAATGGCACGATAAATGCATCATCACTGTAAAGTCCAAACTTCTCATTTGCAAATTGAAACTGAAAAATCAACAAGGCATAAAAAGTTCAGGAAAAAAAAAAAATCCAGGGAATCATTAAAAAACTAGTTAATCACCTTTCTGGTATTTTCCATTTTATTATTCACGAAGCCCTTGTACACTCATTTCAAGAACTACATTTTTAATTTGTAAATTGTGTAACATTGCATTACTGACCTGTAGATTCTCAGCATACAGTAAGGATTTTTCAAGTTTAATGTGGCGTTTCTGTGCTTGGGTTTTATGCAGAACACTTTTAAGGAATTCCCGAATAGAACTGATCGTGACATCGGAAGGCAGAATATGGACAGCCTGAAAAAAAAAGTTACTTTTCAAAGGCCACCACTCTCATTTCTGCACAAACACTGTCCTTTAAAAATTTATTTTCATTGTTGATGTTAAATTACTCGTAAAGAAAAGAATGATTTTCCGGCGCCTGGTGGGACCCGAACCCACGACCTCCTGATTGCCGGTCAGGTGCTCTACCTACTAAGCTACAGGCGCAACCACTCTCTCCCTTACGAGTATATATATATAACTTTGCATGGACAAGTTCGCTATTGGTGTGGCAGTACTGTGACTACCGTTGCCAAAGCGACAAGTTAAAGAAGCAAGAATGTCCGATACGATGAATTAGATTTTAATATTATTAAAGTAACAATTTTTTTTTCATATTAGCCAATGATATGGCAACGATAGATGTTAAAGTACTCTTAAAAGAAAAGAATGACTTTCCGGCACCTGGTGGAACCCGAACCCAGGTGCCGGAAAATCATTCTTTACGAGTAATTTAACATCTATTGTTACCACATCATCGGCTAATGTGAAAAAACTGTTGCTTTAATAATATTAAAATCCTTACCATTGTACCGTAATTTTCTTACGTTCATGGTTAGGATGAAAAAAAAAGTTTCTAAAACGTCATAAACCATGTTTACCAACTACTGCTTATTAAAAATACTGACCTAGCTTGATGTTTAAATCACAGTCAAAGTACAGCCCATTTTTCGAGAATAATCGGTTAATGGTGAAAAGCTTAAATGTGCTTGTAGGAAGAGAAATTACAAGTCATCTACAGCTTAGTGCACTTCTCCGGAAAAGAAGAGATGTGGTATTGTGCCCTACCAGGTTTCTGCAAATTCTCTTCTTTCTGCGAGTCATTGTACCATAATTTCCATACATCCATGGTTAGGACGAAAAAAAGTAATCTCTAAAATCTTGAAAATGGCGTTTTCCGATTATTGCTTATTCAGAAAACTGGTCATGATTGATGTTTAAAGTGCACTTACAATACAGCCCATTTTTCAAGAATAGCCAGTTCATAGTGAGAAGCTTAAATACACTCGAAAGAAGAGGAATTACATATCACCTGTAGCTTAGCAGTCAGAGCACTTCTCCGGCAAAGAAGAGATGTGGGATTGTGCCCCACCAGATTTATGCAAATTCTTTTCTCTCTGTGAGTCATACCACTGTCCTTTAGCTTCCAGAAAATAGGTTTTATGATTTCTGGAGAGGGAGAGAGAGACAGCATACAGATTGTTTGTTTGTGGTTTTATGGCTCAAGGACTACAATGGTCATGCTGTGCCGGGACCTACAGTTTTCTGAGGAATCTGAACCTCTTAAGGGGGTGGTCTCCTCTACAGTGGGAAGTGCGATCTTCATGAGATCTCTGAGTAAACATTCTTTGTATTGTTGGGAGTGAAACCCGGATTAACAGCGCACTAGGCGAACATGTTACCGCATTGAGCCAACACAGGACCCACATACAGATTGACGGAAGTTGTGGATAAGGTGGTCAAGATTCCCATTTATCTTTCTTAGGGAATTCCCTGACAAATCGCAAACGAAACTTTGAATAAAACTTCAGTTTTGTGGAAATTAGCTGCATATTAGTATGAAATTATCTATTCAGAATAGAAGTCATGAAGGTTTTTCCCAACTTTTTCAGGTTGGACCAAAAAATCTCATTTTTCTCTGAATTTTAGAGACAATTTCAAATTCCCTGATAATTAAAGGTTCTCTAGGTTCATGGGAACCCTAAATGTTTGACTACCCTAGGCTTTAATATATATATATCTCACAGCCAATCAAGAATACCGGCACTCGTCAGAGCACTGCATCGAAGCAGCCCTGGTAGCACTCCGTAGGAAGGTGACAAAACGAGTCTCATCTTAGCGCATGATCCGCTCTGGTGACCGAAGTTTGAAATCTTCATTAAACTATAGGTCCAGCTTCCCAACCTGTCTGGCTGATGTGGTGAGCTTAAAGTCGCTTCCTCTGTATTGCTTTTACTGTACTAAACGTATGTGTGACAACAGAGGGACCTCCATCCTGCAGTGGATTGAAAATGGTCGATGATGATGACATATATATACATGCATACAGGGGTTGGACAAAAATATGGAAACATCTTGCAAAAAACATGTGATCTTGATAATATGGTGTAGGACCATCTTTAGCATTCAGAACCGCTTGCAGTCTTCTTGAAATGGATGAACAGAGATCCTGCGTAGTTTTCAGGGGCATCTTGTATGCAAAATATTGGCAAGTTCCCATAATGGTGATAGAGGTAGATAGCACACTTAGACATTTGTCTCCAACACTGACCACAACGACTCCATAATATCGAGATCGGGTGATTGCGGAGGCAGATGTGAAACATCATCTTGGTGCTCAGAAAACCAGTCCTGGAAGATGTGAGCTGTGTGAACAGGGACTTCTTCACCTTAATAAACTGCTTAACTATTAGGGAACAAACTTTGCAGCATGGAATGGACCTGGTCACACAAAATGGTTACATAGCCGTTGACAGTGACATTACATTGAAGGGTAATGATGGGTCCAGCAGAATACCACAATATGGATGCTTATATCATGATGGAACCCCCACCATGTTTAATTCTTGGTAACAAATAATTTGGATTGAACGCTTGGGATGGCATTCTTCAGATGTAAATTTGACCGGAAGTTGGAAATAGTGTAAAGCTCAACTCATTTGACCAAATAAACTTAATACATTGCTCCATAGTCCAGGTTTTATGACCGTGGAATCACTGCTTTCTCTTACTAGCATTTTGATCACTGATGAGTGATTTTGGAATGGCAGCTAATACATAAAAACCTTGCTTGTACAGTTCCCTTCATATTGTTTTGATGCTGATAGGGTTTGTGAGCGTAGTATTCAACTCAGTAGTCACTTTTGCAGCTCCAGACCTGATTTTTCATCACAACCTTAAACAACATTCGTCTGTCTCTGTCATTCAACACACATTTCCATCCATGCCGATGTTTGTCAGATGCGGTTTTTCCAGTCTTACTGTACGCAGTCATCATCTTGGATACTGTGCCTCATGATACACTGAAAGCTTCACCTTGGTTGCAGAAACCCCTACCATGCGAGCTCCAACAATTGGGCCACATTGGAATCCCATCAGCTCTGACATAACTTATTTACAACTGACAGAATGCTGTCTTGATGACAAATGATGCCCACAACATGCATAAAAGTTTGTATCGGTAATTACATTATGATAGGGAGTCTCACTAACAAATTCCACTACAGCACAAATGCAAATTAAGGCATGAATTTTGCAAGGTGTTTCCATATATATATATATCATCATCATCATCAATCAACCACAACCATTTTTAATCCACAGCAGGATGGAGGTCTCTCTGTTTTCACACATACACGTAGTACGGTGAAAGAAATACAAAGGAAATGGCCTTAAGCGCAGAATGTTGGCCAAACGGGTTGGCAAACTGGACCTACAGTTTAACGAAGAATCCAGACTTCCGTCACCACAGCCGAAGTTCTGTGCTAGAGTGGGACAGCTTTGTGTCACAACCAGGTTTGCTTAGAAGCAGCGGTCCACTGAGTGCCGGTATTCAAATTGTGTTGTTCGGTATTGATGATATATGACAATAATTATTAAGGTAGATGATGTTTAGGTGAACTATTTTCAGTTAATATTAAGAAGAAAATGAAACCTCATTTTGACCCTCATTTTAATTATATATAATGTTGATCATCATTTACCAAGTGAAAGGTAAGAAAAGTGGCTGTTTCACAGAATGCTCCTTAAACGGCATTTTACATTACCATGCACGTGTTACTAGAGTGTAACCTAGTAAACCGACCACCTGAATAAAGTGACCACTTTTATAAGAGAACTTGTAGGGACTTAGTCATACCTGTACCAAAGTCTGTCGTGTATGGTGACAATTATTCTACGGTAACCATTGCAGTCTGGTCCTAAAGGTGGTCACTTTAGGCAGGTTTTACTGTATTTAAAAAATTTACTCAGTTGATTTTTTTTAGATATTTCACTCTTACCTTGAAGATGTCAATGTATTCAGCATACTTAGTTAATACTTTTAAGGCCATGTCAAGGTTTGGTTTTGGAAAATTTATGTCCAGAAACCCAGCA
>QLNU02015003.1:49067272-49081490 GCA_006491805.2 Dysdera silvatica | reverse complement strand
GCTCCTAATTGCTAACCCTGCATAGAACTATGCAATATTTACAAGAAAAAGCTTGTGTGGGAAAGAATAAAATGTATATATACACGGTAGAACCTTCATATAACGAACTTCAGTATAGCGAAATTCTCTATATAGCAAAGTTTTGGTAAATCCCCGTGGTCATTACATATGAAAGTGTTTCTATATAATGAAATTTTTAACGACCAAAACAGGTATCAAGTGACCACATCAGCAACATTGAGTTTCCTCAATACTGAGGGAATACAATACGCACACTTAAAAACATCTATTTTTAAATGGTTGAATGTTATTTATGAGAAACAGTCCTTTACTGTAAAGCGGGATTTTAACTGTGGTATTATATTGTAATACCCTGGTTCATGAATACATCGTTTCCACCTAGCGAATTTTCCATATAATGAATTTTTTCATGGAACCGTCCATTTTGTTATATAGAGGTTCTATTGTGTATGTATATGTGTTTGTGTATGTATGTGTATATATATGTATGTGTGTGTGTATATATATATATATATATATATATACTTACATGACAAGCAGATCCAGAGCATGAGGCAATACTTCCAGTTGAAGAGTCCCCGATCGCCACTCATCCAAGCCATAATACAAGCAGATGCAAATTACACGCCACTAAACCTGTGTAGTACCGAAGAGCGTGTCCTGGAAACAGCCAACGAACAGAAACTGAGAACTTGGGCCGGAAAACCATTACATGGCAGGCACTACAATGACCTGCAACAACCACACGTTGACAAAAAGGCATCAAATTCTTGGCTGGCCAAAGGCACTCTCCAGCCAGAGACAGAAGGATTCATGCTAGCCATCCAAGACCAAGTGATCGCAACAAGGAACAATCAGAAATTCATCCAGAGAAAAGACATAGAAAGCGACAAATGCAGACACTGTCATGCGGCATCGGAGACAATCCAACACGTGATGGCAGGATGCAAGATCCTTGCGCAGTCAGACTACAAACATAGACACGATCAAGTAGCGAAAATAGTCCACCAGAAATTGGCAGCGAATGCTGGCTTTCTGACAGAAAAATGCCCGTACTACAAATATGAGCCAGAGACCGTGCATGAGAACGAAACACACAAGCTTTACTGGGATAGAGCAATCATAACAGACAAGACAGTCCCACATAACCGTCCTGACATAACCCTCGTCGATAAATCGAATAAGACCACGTACTTAATCGACATAGCAGTACCCAACACCAATAACATACAGACAACCTACACAACGAAAATCACCAAGTACCAAGATCTCAGACATGAAGTACGAGATATATGGGGTATGGAAAAGATCCTCATCATCCCGTTAGTCATCTCAGCAACAGGGATAGTACCAAAAACGCTTGCGACGAATTTGGAGATACTCAACATTGACCCAAACACCTACATTGAAATACAAAAAGCCACAATCCTAAACACGTGTCACATTGTCAGGAAGTTTCTAGACATGGCACATTAAGAAGTGATGTAAAAAGAGGCTTGGGAACATGGCGCTCTGCCCGTCCCAAAGCCTGTTTCCGCCAAGAATGGGCGAGGAAAACTTTTATATATATATATATCATCATCATCATATTCAACCATTATCTATCCACTGCTGGATGAAGGTCTCTCCAAATGCTTTCCACACAAGTCTATCCTGGGCCATTCGTTTCCACGTCACCCCAACCTCTTTTCTTATTTCATCCACCCATCTAGTTTGAGGACGTTTTCTAGGTCTTCGGTGGTCTCTTGGAATCCAGTTCAGAATTTCTGTTGTCCATCGTTGATCAGTTCTTCTTGCAATATGCCCAGCCCATCGCCATTTCAGTCCTTTTACTTTAACAATGATGTCCTCTACTCTAGTTTGCTCTCTCACCCAAGTGTTTCTTTTTCGATCTCTCCTAGTTATTCCAAGCATGCACCTCTCCATGCTCCTTTGCGTTGTCTGTAACTTTCGTATTGCTCCAACTGTTAGACTCCATGTCTCTGATCCATAAGAGAGGACTGGCAATACACACTGGTTGAAGACTTTTCTTTTTAGACATAAAGGCAATTTCCCCTTCAGGATAAAACTGTTTCTTCCAAATGCACTCCAGCCAAGTTTAATACGTCTGTTGAGTTCTTTCATAATGTTGCCATCCATTGAAATCAGCTGGCCAAGGTAAATATATGAATCAGCAATTTCTAGCTCAATGTTGTCAACTTGTATTTTTGTTTCCTCTACGAAATTATTGAACATGATCTTAGTTTTTTGTAGGTTCATCTTGAGTCCAACTTCTTTACTTCTAGTTGAGAGCTCCTGTACCATGTCTTGGAGTTCTGATGGGTTCGTTGAAAAAATAACAATGTCATCAGCAAACCGCAAATGATTTAAATATTTACCTTTTATTTTTATTCCTTGTTATTCCAATTTATCAGCTGAAAATCATCTGTAAAACAAGTAAAAGTTTGGAGAAATGGTATCTCTCTGCTCACCCTTTGCCAAGTTTGATAGTTTGGTATCTTTATGTAATCGAAATTTTGCACTTGCGTTTTTATACGTACGTTTCACCATGTCAATGTACACATCCTCAATGTCTGTTGATCTTAAAGAGTTGATGACTGCTGATGTTTTTATAGAGTCAAAGGCCTTCTCATAGTCAATAAATGCAACACACAATGGAAGTTCATATTCATGTGTTCTTTCAATTAATTCTCTTAATACTTGAATATGGTCCACTGTACTGAATCCACTTCGAAATCCAGCTTGTTCTCTTGGTTGAGCTGCATCTAATTTTTTCTGCAGGCGATGTGTTAGAACTTTTGTGAAGATTTTATAAATAGCAGGTAACAAGCTAATTGGTCGGTAATTTTTTAAATCCTCTTTATCACCTTTTTTATGCAAAAGAATTACTGTTGCAGAATCCCATTGGTTTGGTATGTTACCACTGTTGAGGCATTTGGTAAAGAATTTTGCAAGTATGTCTTCTACATATTCTCCAGCTTCTTTTAAGATATCTAATGTAATGCCATCATCGCCAGGGGCTCTTCCTTTCTTCATACTTTTTATTGCAAATGAAACTTCTTCTTTTAAGATTTTAGGAGCTGTTCCTTCGACTATCTCAGAGTCTTCGTTTAATCCACTGTTTCCCTCATACAGCTTTCTGTAGAATTCTTCAACTCTTCTAAGTATTTCTTCCCTATTTCTTGTTACAGTGCCATCCTCTCCTTTTAATGCAATGATGTGTTTCTTCCCAATAGACAAACTCCCTTTAACAACCCTAAGGCTCTTGTTGCTTTCAATGGCCTTCCTTACTAACTCACAATTGAATTTTCTTATATCTTCTTTCATGTTTTTGCGCAAAGTTTTGCAAAGTTCTACATACTCGATCTTGCGACTGGTATTTTGATTGTCCACCTTCATAAGTCTTCGCCTTTTCATGAGTTGTTTCGTCTTCTCAGATAATTTGCTATTCTGCTTTTTACATATTACACCACCAATTTCCCCAGCAGTTTCAACTATTGTCTTAACAATGTTTTCATTTGCTTCTGAGATATCACTTTCATCAATAAGTCCTTCCAGTGCAGAAAAGCGATTTTTTAATTCCAACTTGAATGCCTCGGTATTTTCTTTTAATTTCTTTAAATCCACCCTCTTACATACTTGTTTCCTAATGAGCTTCTGCCTTTCTAGTTTAGTATTTAAGTGCATTTTACATCTCACCATTCGATGATCACTTCCAGTATTAAATCTGTTCAGTATGCTGCAATCTTCAATAATTGATTTCTTGTTTGCCAGTATATAGTCAATTTCGCTGGTTCCTCCATTGGGGTGTTTCCATGTCCATTTTCTTTGCGGTTTCTTCTTAAAAAATGAATTCATGATGCTAAGATTTTCAGCTTCGGCAAATTCTATGAGTTGATCGCCACGTTCATTCCTTTCCCCGTATCCGTATTTACCAACCGATGTCTCTCCTTGTTCCTGTTGTCCAATTCTTGCATTAAAATCTCCCATGATGAGCTTGATGTGTTGTTTCCCCTTGGTGTGTAACTGTTTGATTTCTTCATAGAATTCCTCAACCTCCTCGTCGGTATGGCTTGATGTTGGTGCATATGCCTGTACTATCTGAAGTTGGTATCGCTGGGTTAGTTGAACAACGAGCCTCGCTGCTCGATCTGACGTGCTTTCGACTTCAAGAAGGTAGTCTTTAATTCTTTTGTTGATTAAGAAGCCAACACCACTTGTTCTTCCAGTTTCCGTTCCTCTATAATAAAACAAATGTCCACTTTTAAGTTCCACCAACTCTTCACCTTTTCTTCTAACTTCACTGAGTCCTACAATGTCCCATTTGATCTTGTCAAGTTCTTCTTCCAATTCCTGAAGTTTTGCTTCAGAAGCAAGGGATCGTCCATTAAACGTAGCCAAGGTCAATAACAAACGGCAGCCTGGGCCATTCCAGTGATTCTTAGCACCCCCTGCTTTCATGCCACACTGACCGCTGCCTTGATCAGGAGCACTCCAGCACCTGGAGACTAGGGGCCATGGTTTCTGGTGTGTCAACATAATGGAGGAATTAGCCATAATTTCACCACGCTGGCTAGACGGGTTGGTGAATTAGCCCTCCCCTTCCGCCTTTCTATCCGTGTAGCAAATATTAATTTGCCACATAAATAGAAAGCTCAGCCTGCACCACTTGAAGGCGGGGTAGGACACTAGGTTACTGGCCTGGCCGGTTCCACACATCGTCACATACGTTCAGCGTGTGGGTCTCCTTCCAGTTAGATACCAGCAACCCTTTTGCAGGCCATATATATATATATCATCATCATCATCATCAATCAACCACAGCCATTTCAATCCACTGAAGGATGGAGGTCTCTCTGTTATATACACATAGTACGATTGAATGGAAATACACAGGAAATTGCCTTAAGCTCACCATGTTTGCCAGATAAGTTGGCAAGCTGGACCTACAACTTAGGCGATTCCAGACTTCCGTCACCACAGTGGGATTTTTGTGTAGAGTGGGACAGCTTTGTGTCACTTCCTATGGAAGTGACCACAACCAGGACCGGCTTAGAGGCGGTCGCGAGTGCGGTATTCAAATTGTGTTGATTATTGATGATATATATAATAATTATTAAGGTAGATGAACTATTTGGGTGAACTATTTTCAGTTAATATTAAGAAGAGAAAATGGGGAAACCTCACTTTGACCCTCATTTTAATTATATATAATGTTGATCATCATTTACCAAGTGAAAGGTAAGAAAAGTGGCTGTTTCACAGAATGCTCCTTAAACGGCATTTTACATTCCCATGCACGTGTTACTAGAGTGCAACCTGGTAAACCGACCACCTGAATAAAGTGACCACTTTTATAAGAGAACTTGTAGGGACTTAGCCATGCCTATACCGAAGTCTGTCGTGTATGGTGACAATCATTCTATGGTAACCATTGCAGTCAGGTCCAAAAGGTGGTCACTTTAGGCAGGTTCTACTGTATTTAAAAAAGTTTACTCAGTTGTTTTTTTTAGATATTTCACCCTTACCTTGAAGATGTCAATGTATTCAGCATACTTGGTTAATACTTTTAAGGCCATGTCAAGGTTTGGTTTTGGAAAATTTATGTCCAGAAACCCAGCACCGGAAAAATCCATCTTTAAAGTATCGGAAGACACCATGTACAATTTCAGCAGATGGAAATAGACCTAATGAGGGAAAAGTAGACTGACATAGGAACAAATGTCTCAATGTTTACACTCACGATGTAGGTCATGTAAACAATGATATGGAAGTTCGCAAAGACATTTAATACATTACTTACGTCTTTGTCACCAGGTTTATCGGGATTATAATTCCTTTCACAGTACCTATAAAGCAAATAATAAGACACTACTGTCAACACCCATGAGTTGAGTTGAGTTCTGGCAAAACTGTCAATCAATCGATTTTTTTACGGGGGAGTTAGAAAGACCACACGATATACATAGAAATAATGGATTACAAATAAAGGTAACCATATTACAACCAACATTCTACTTTGAACAATTAAATTAATTGTTCCAAGTCAAACTCACAGGGCAACTTCTCCAGCTCATCTCTTGAGCACTGAACTGTAAAAAGAAGTTTTCATTTCATGACAAATGACTGAGGCAGTTGCTTTTATTTTTTGTTGGCTCTTAAGGAAAATAAAATGATCTGAAATGGGGGTTTCTCATTTAATAGAGTCTTTGAATCACAATAGATTCACAGATTAGCAGCATTTTGCTGACAATGCAAGAACAGCAATGTCTGCTCCTACACCAAGTAAGGTATTTTTGCAATGTACGCATGCATGCAAGCAAAATACTTACAAACCCTTGCACTAAAACTGCTAATATAAGCTGAACAATCAAAAGTATTGTTGTTGTTTGCCTTTCATAACATGGTAAAATCACTCTCCACCTTCATTTATGACACAGAACAAATGTTAACCGTTGATAACTGACTTGGCAAAGTTGAATTTGCCGAAGACCCAGTTGGTCACAAACTAGTGTAGGGTCACAGATTAAAATAAAAAAGTACATTTTTTTTCATCCAAAGTGTAAAAAATTATTTTTTTTTTTCATTTAAGCAAATAATTTATTTTTCATTTAAGCAAATTATAAAATTTTCTTTTTAAAATTTAAATATTAAAAAGGGTGCATTTTAGATGGAAAATATCCCACCTCCTGTTTTTGCTATACGGCATAAGGATAATTAACGTCAGGATGAAGCAAGATTCACGGTTTTTTGAAAAAGCTGAACTTCTATTGCTTAGGGAGGTTGGTTGTACTTTTATGGCACAAGGTCAGCGAGGGAGGGTCATTATGCACAAAAAACAAGGTGAGAAGGTGCACATGGTTATAAAACAAAAATAAATTAAATTTAAAATGACAAAAATATATTGAAGGTAATATATTAAATATATCAAACAAAACGATATAAAACATCATACGAGATGAGAAAAGCCAATATTAGATAAAAAATCAAACAACAATATCAATCAACGTTTATTGGCGTAGTGATACCAACGCCGATGGTATGGCGTGATTAGATGGTGAAACGTTCGAAAGAAAATAAATATTTCTGCCTTCGGTGGGACCTGAACCCACGACCTTCCACTTGCCGGGCGGAGGCTCTACCCCCTTAGCCCGGCAAGTGGAAGGTCGGGGGTTCAGGTCCCACCGAAGGCAGAAATATTTATTTTCTTTCGAACGTTTCACCATCTAATCACGCCATACCATCGGCGTTGGTATCACTACGCCAATAAACGTTGATGGATTGACATTGTTGTTTGATTTAATCCGCGTAGTGTTCGATTTATATAAATTAGATAAAGAGTTGAAAATGATTTCATAGTTCAAAGAGTCATGCAAAATGTCACGAAGGGTAAAATTATTTTTGTTAAAAGCAGATGAATGTTGTTGGTTAAAATATGTAGAACATTTAATGGTTCACCGGATGTAGCACACATCGGGGCATCTTCCCCTTTTAAGAGATGTTGATGGAAGAAGCGTATATGCCTGATGCGAAATCTAGCCAGAGTGACCTCGTTACGACGGTCACTTCTATAGCTAGATTTCCACACCTCAATAAGAAGTTTAATGTGGTGAAGCTTATTAAAAACTTGCTCGTCCCATTCCAACTACTATTTGTTGTACAGATGGGATGAGACAAGAGTGTTAAAATCTTGAAATGGTGGTTGGGGGTGGGGATACAAATGACACACAGTGTATGGTACTATTGGAATGGAACTTGCGTTAATGGCACTACAGATCAAGCCATTACCAGTACGTCATTACAGGGCAAAGAATCTGTTACTTACACTGACGCTCACCGCTAAAGAATAATCTTTAAAGGCATGCATAATTTACATGTAAGGAAGTGTAATTAAGTTTAGTTAATATGTAAAAATACCAGCTGCTACACACTGTGGGTATTTTTGCCAACAGTTGTTGGCAAAAATACCAATAGTTCTTTTTGACTTGAATTCGTAAAGAGCACAAAGAATCTGTATATGAGCTAAATAAAGCTTTTGGGCAATCATGTGCCATATCAACATCACAAGTATACAGTTTAATTTGAGCAAACGTCATATGTATGGTTGTATTGCCATTTACAATTTCTGAAACTATGTACAATAAATTGCTTTCACTTATAATATTAAATTTTTTTAACAGTGCTGTGATGTATGTTTGCTTTTGCAAAATATTCATTTGTTTATGAGTTTTACGGTGCAAGGATCATGCTGTTTTTATAAATTACATTTTAATTTGGAGTATCAGCGCATTATTTCTCATAGGACATTTCAATATTTATTAGGTATCGTAAATTGAAAGTGGGTGCATTTGTATCTCGCAGATGTATTATACTTATTCGTGGGACTTTGTACCCACTGACAGAAGCATTACAGTGAAATGCTTTTGTCCAATACACATAGTACCATTTGATGCTAAACAAGATATGATAAGTCAATTAGATGACTGACTTACAATTCAGCCTTCTTCATATCTTGTAGAACGTGAGTATAAATAATGAGGGCTTCTTCGTGTCTCCCTAATCTTCCCAATACTACGGCACCTTCTTCATGAAGACCTACCATTATACAACAACACAAATTAACTTAAATCTAGCCCAGAACAGATGAATCGAATCAGCAAGTCACTAATTAATAACAATTGTCTAATTAACAAAAAAAAGGCTAACTAAATTGAATTACGATTAATACAAAATAAAAGTCAGGTATAAATTTGGGTCCAACAACAAAAGACAGGAATGAAGTTTTCTTTATTTTTATTCTTTATTTTTTATTATTATTTTTTTTTTTATTCTGTTAAAAAGATATCCTTAATCACTAGCTTCACTTTAATTTTCGATTTTTTTTTTTTTTTTTTTTTAGAATTTTTTACATTTTCTTTAAAAAATCATAGTTTTTTTTTTTGTTAATCAAGTCTTGATTACAAAAAATGATTAAATTGCATTGCACGTAATCACTATACAAAATATAATTCCACATTTTTCTCGTTAAATCCAGAAAGTTGCAATACGCAGGCTCGTCATAAGTGGATTCTACTGGATATACATAGAAAAGGATGCTTTAGATATTATCTCCATGAAGTTAGTACCTAAAGTATTTATTACAATGCCTGAAGTAATTATATTTGAAGGGCCTAATATAAAAGATTTTATTTGGTAAAATTTTTTACATAGAAAAATTGTCCAATGTTGCTCTCAATTTATATCAATTACTTGTTCTCTCTGAGATACAAAAACAAAATTTTTTAAGAATTTAAAATAATAATTTCATACGATCATGTAGAAGATGCATTGCAAATGTCTCAATAGTATAGTGCTGAGAAGTTGCCAAAAAATGAAGCAATTTGGAACGCAATTTGCCCAGTTCTCCAGGTTCATGGCCAGCCAGTGCAGGATGATGACCTGTTGATAAACAAGAGAGCCTACGATACAAAATCTGCAACATATAATAATAACAGAAACATACAGTAAAACATGATCATATGCCAAACACTTCCAAATGGAATGTCATAATAAACACTTGTCTTTGCAATTCAGAGGACCGGTTGTTATAACTTGGACAGTTCATAACTGTGTATATCAAATCAAACTTTATTAAGATGGATTTAAATTTTTCTTACATGATGTGATAATTATTTCCACATTATATACATGATTTTTCAAAAAACTAACCCTTGAGACAAACATTTTAAAAATACGTTAATTTTAACACAAATATTTTTTTTTTACTTTCAGGTAGCGAAATCATATATTCACGTTTCAAATAGGCGATCTTCTCACAATATCTCCATATCAAGGAATTATGAAACACCTTTGAGTCATCGTTCCACATATGTATCACATGTTCCTAAAAATTTCAATTTTAAAATTAATCAGTCTAGACATGAAAATCATATTTATGTGAAAAAATCAGAACTTACACAAATCCTTAAAAATAAATAAATAAATCAGACCAGGTATGGTATGACTAGGTCAGGCTCTGTAGCTTGTAGAAATGTGTAAACTTCGTCCCTTGGGAGTAATTCGCGATCCATATATTCTTCAGTAAAAATCTTGAAATATAAAAATAAATCTAAATACTTTAAATAGATATTAACTATGGAGAAGCATTTCATCACATTTTATTAATGTCATTAAAAATTAACAAAATATTTTAACACAGACCATTTAATGAAGTTTATATACTTTAAGGCAATGGTTCCCAAACTTTTTGTCCTATGCAGCCCTGCTTGAGAAAAAATATGATCATGAAGCCCCCTTTTCTCTTTTAATATGTGTTGATTAGGTAGGACCCCATATGTGAGTTAGTAACGAACAGCAGATGCAAAACAAAAAGGTTTTAACTACAAAATGTAGCAACTAATGAGAAGAATGGGGTTGTTTAGTTCTGCATAGCTCGTCAATGTCTGGTTTTATTGAAAATAGACGTAAACGAAGGTTAGGTTCAGTGTTGAAGGCAGCTTCCGTGCATTTGATTTTAGTTGATGTATAGGCAGAAAACCCTGATTCACACAAGTAAGTTGTGGCAAATGGGAGAAGAAATGCTTTTGCTTCATCGGCCAGTAGTTTAAATCGGTTTTTAAACCTAATCACACAGAATATGAATTATTTTGGAAAGAAATTTTACTTAACTAAACCTTTGGAAAGCAATTAAACTTAATCAAACAGAACATGCATGATTTTGGAAAGAAATTTTGCTTAACCAAACCTTTGGAAAGCAACTAAACTTAACCAAATAGAACAGGAATTATTTTGGAAAGCAATTTTCAAAAGAGCTGTTCGATGTCAGTCCCGGATGATTGATTGGTTCACTGCTAAGTCGTCCAATGCCGACTGGTCCAACACTGATTGATGCCACCAATTAAAGGAGGTGGAGGTACATTGATAAGTGAGCCAGTTTTCAAAGTAAATGTATTACTACATGTGTATTTAAAAAGTTAATCTACATTCTTTTTCTTTACCATATGGATCAGAGGGAGATGGGGAACATTGCTATGAATGAGAGATGGCGGTTAAATAACTGAGTTTGCAAACCCCTTTCCACAACCTTATTTTATATTTTCCTTAAATTTTTTATTTTTCTGATGTTATAAAATAATGGAATTTACTATTATTGATACTCGAACAAGTTTGAAACCCGGAAGTACAAAGGTTTCGAACAAGCAGGGGCTTCACAATTACGGATGCTATCAAGCCCAAGTGCAAGGGGGGATGTAAGGGACTGTCCCCTCCCCTCAAAACGGAAAAGTCTACATTGTTTCTTTATTGTGTAAACAAAATTCTTTTGTTTGTAATCAATCATCGGGAAAAAAAATAGGCCCCTCCGAAAAGATTTTCTTGCTATGGCCCTGGGTTCTATAACTATGAAATTTGGTGGTGTTTTGCTAGTAGAATAAATGAATGTTGATAAATAAAAATGAATGTTTGTCTGATGTAATGTTCCCATAATGGGATGCTTCGGGACCCCTATGGTTATATCTATGGCCAGAGGGTGAGAGGTAAAGCCATGAAGAGGTAAGGCGTAACGTAAGCCTGGATTCCTGGCAATAAGAACAATAAGGTACTGCCAGCCCTTATTCCAGCAATATAATGATACCTCAGCCGGCGCCTTATTTTCAAAAGCAACACAATGAAGGCAATGAAAGACATTTACTTATCTACTTTTAAAGGGGTTTAAGTTGAAATGTTCCTGAAAGAATCTAAATATACCTTTGTTTGTAGAAGATACACTTTTACAACTTTTAGTTTTTGGAAAATCCGAAGAAGGTGGCTTTAATGAATAGCGGTGTTTGCTTGCAGTCATCAAATGGGGGAACAAATTAACATCAGGCTTTAGGACAGTGGTTCTCAACCTGGGGATCGTGACCCTCAAAAGGGTTACGAACTGGTTTCTAAGGGGTCGCCACAACTATTTTTACCAAATGTTTCCAACGGTTTTACATTTCAACATTGCTACATACATTGCAATGTTTTACTAATGGTTGTAAATTTTATATATGTAACATAAATTAACAAAATATACATAATTAATGCATAATATATATAATATAATGTACTTTTATATTTAATGTGTTTTCTTTACTCTGTTAAAAATGGTTTTATTATGAAAATGGTGCGGCGATGGACAGGGTGGGGGTAGCGGATCCTTTGGTTACTATAAAGGTGGGTTGTGGCTTTGAAAAGGTTGGGTGGGAACTACTGCTTTAGGGCGATGCTTCCGGGACTAAAATCGCAGATCGTTATATTGGAAAGGTCGGTATATCGAGGGTTATTATATCGAGAGTATACTGCACTGAAATTTTGAGGAGGAATAAGGAATCGATACCCAAGATACTCTCTGTTTACAATCTCGCCCCTCCCCACCTCCAAAAGTATCCTTCAATACCGTCATACGGTTGTCTAAGTGAAAAATCCCATAGATTTACTTACTAGTTAAAAATATGGGAGTGCTTAGCCTCCCCTCCAGAAAAAATGCTGACACAAACAAAAAAATGACAATTCATGAATTAAAATGACAATATGTGTGGTGACAATCCAAATGTTAATCGACAACACAATATCTGTTCTTATAGCAGTTTAAATCTAAAAAGAGTTTTGTTAATGGCACATGGGTAGCTAAGATGCTGCACCAGGATCTGCATTTTTTTGAGCAATCAACTCACCATTGGGGGGAATCGAACACTAGAACATAGATCGGTGGAAAAAAAAGCAAGCGTTGGGGTACTAATGAACTCGGATTTTTTGCATAATCAAGAAAGGCATCACTGAATCACTTCGAAGCGCTAAAAAGCAAGTTCTATAAATTAGAAATTAAAGGTGTAGTGAAATTTACGCACAGCAGACATCCTAATTCACTCACCTTTAAACCATCTTCAGGAAATTCTTTTAGAATCCATTTGGAGTATTCAAAAATTAATTCCAAATTATCTTTACCTGAAAAAAAAAAGTTATTATAAAAAATAAATTCACAATCAGGGGAAGCAGAAAAGTGCCAAAAAAAAAAATAATTTACAAATACCGAGTTGTTGAAGATACTGCACGGTTCTTTCATGACCTATTAGGGGAGAATCTGCTTTCTTGGCCTGTCTCATCAGTAAGTCCAGAGCTATATAACAAACGTAACAGAAATGATTTATTAGTAAATGTTTTGATAATCTTCCCAAAATAGTGATTTCGTCAATAATGCAGCCAACTGCAAGCAAGGAATTAGTTATATTACTGTGTTCCAGATCAATCGAGAGAGAGAGAGAATATGAAATAGAATTATTTTAAAATTTATTTCAACATTGGCACTTCTTTATTAAAAATGGAACCCACCTTTTCGATGCATTCCCTTTTTATCATAGAGAATGAGTAGTTCATTATATTTTTCACGTTTCCGAAGTGCTCTTTCTGATTCCTCAATGTGACAGTAGTTATCTTTAACTCTCAGAAGAGAAGCTGCAAGAGCATCATTTGTCTAAAAAATTAAAACGTGAGCCAAAATATGGAACAAAATGAAAATTCAACCTTATGAATACTTTTTCATTGGAAATTATATACACATAGTGGAACCTGCATAAGCAACCACCTAAATAAAGTGATCAGTTTTATTAGAGAGAATTGGTAGGGATTTACCCTGGCCAAAACCGAAGTCTGTCATGTATAGTGACCTGTCTATGGTAACCATTCAGTCCAGTCCCAAAGGTGGTCATTTTGAGCAGGTTCCACTGTGTGTATATATATATACATTAGGGTGTAGCGAAAAAGGGTGAAATTTTAAAAAAGTTATATAATGAAATAGCAATAGATGTGAAAAGTTGTCTATTGACCAGTAAAATACTGGTGAATTTTTTTTGCAATTTTCATACTTTATCTTCATTCCCTGCAAGAGCCTTCAATTTTTGCAATTTTTACAGTAAATTTCAAAATTATGATATGTTATTGTCTCATGTTATTTTTCTCATTACATGAGAATTCTGTTGATCCAGCTCTTTTATATGTAAGGAAAAATGATGGAAAAGTTGGGGGTGGGGTATTGGGAATTTTCTCATAAAAAAAATAGTAAAATTTCGTTGATTCTTCCCCTCAAATATGATGGAAAATCGCGAAAAATGCTTCTGTTCATCATTATGAGATAAAATGCTTTTATCAATAAAGAAATTTTTTTTTTAAATATTTG
>QLNU02015003.1:49037608-49060367 GCA_006491805.2 Dysdera silvatica | reverse complement strand
ATTACCTTTTACTCGGAGCTATAGCCTTCACTTGTGGAATTTCCATACTTTGAACATGTAGTCGTGATTCAAGAGAACGGACCTCGACAGATGATGAAAGAAGAGCGATAAGGTAAGGCATATCATAAGCTATGGAATATTAATAAAGCTATATTAAATGGAAAAACAACTAAACTACATGGTGATATAACAGCATTCTTTTCAACAATGGTAAATCCATGAATACCCATATTTCGATCTGAACTTTTTTTTTAAAAGACAGCTTTTGATTTCATGTAAGGATGCCTTATGCATAAATTGTATTTGCTAGTGGGGTGTGAAGTTATGAATGTGAATGGTTCAAATGAATGAAAACTTCAAAGTAATTGGGAATGACTCTTCCCGTTCTCCGAGTAAATGACTCAGAATTACAGAACACCCCCTAAAGTGAATAAGCACAAAAGATAAAACAGCGTTTGTATTTTACAGTGTGAGAACAGCAAAAGTCACGTTGCATCAGGACTTGTGGCTTTTTATTGATCTTAACCTCTCAAGACCTAGAAAACCAATCTTTCCACAATTAACCGATAAGCGTTTATTTTTCATCATTGGTAGTCAAATCCGGGTTAATGGCATTTCCACAGCACAGGGACGGAAGAATGAAACACAAAATGTGCTTGGGAGTGCTGCAGATAATGGGCCCCCTTGTAGCATTTCTCATAAAGAATAACGGTGGTAGGATGCGTCCTTCATAAAGAATAGGAACGGCAGAAGGCATTGCGGAAAGGGGGTGGGTGGGGGGACAGATCCTCTGCAGTATATCTACATGTGGATACATGATGTGCGAGCGAGAGTCACCTGCCCTTGCGAATGTGATGTCAAAAGGCAAGAATGAAGCATGCTCAACAGGAACTAGCTTTATTGACAAACTTAATGAAGTAAAATCAAACCACAATTTACAATCTGTAAACCTGATGCAGGTAATGATAGTTGAACTATAGCGAAACATGCTCTAGCGAGCCTAAGTGTGGCATTACACTAATATTGGAAAGACCTCAGCATAGCACTAACTTAGCCACAGTAAGCACGAGCTAAGTGCCAAAGTCAAGAGTTACAGGCTAAGAGAGTACAGTTAAAGTTAGCTACATATCTATACTAGAGTGTTCCATTCTAAAATGTTTCTGCTACTGTTCTCTTGTGTAGATTGCACATGCGAGACACGTTTAGTACACATTTAATAAAATAAATTATATATATATCATCATATTCAACCATTATCTATCCACTGCTGGATGAAGGTCTCTCCAAATGCTTTCCACATAAGTCTATCCTGAGCAATTCGCTTCCACGTCACCCCAACCTGTTTTCTTATTTCATCCACCCATCTAGTTTGAGGACGTTTTCTAGGTCTTCGGTGGTCTCTTGGAATCCAGTTCAGAATTTCTGTTGTCCATCGTTGATCAGTTCTTCTTGCAATATGCCCAGCCCATCGCCATTTCAGTCCTTTTACTTTAACAATGATGTCCTCTACTCTAGTTTGCTCTCTCACCCAAGTGTTTCTTTTTCGATCTCTCCTAGTTATTCCAAGCATGCACCTCTCCATGCTCCTTTGCGTTGTCTGTAACTTTCGTATTGCTCCAACTGTTAGACTCCATGTCTCTGATCCATAAGAGAGGACTGGCAATACACACTGGTTGAAGACTTTTCTTTTTAGACACAAAGGCAATTTCCCCTTCAGGATAAAACTGTTTCTTCCAAATGCACTCCAGCCAAGTTTAATACGTCTGTTGAGTTCTTTCATAATGTTGCCATCCATTGAAATCAGCTGGCCAAGGTAAATATATGAATCAGCAATTTCTAGCTCAGTGTTGTCAACTTGTATTTTTGTTTCCTCTACAAAATTATTGAACATGATCTTAGTTTTTTGTAGGTTCATCTTGAGTCCAACTTCTTCACTTCTAGTTGAGAGCTCTTGTACCATGTCTTGGAGTTCTGATGGGTTCGTTGAAAAAATAACAATGTCATCAGCAAACCGCAAATGATTTAAATATTCACCATTTATTTTTATTCCCTTGTTATTCCAATTTATCTGCTGAAAAATCATCTGTAAAGCTGAAGTAAAAAGTTTTGGAGAAATGGTATCTCCCTGCCTCACACCTTTACCAATTTTGATAGTTTTGGTATCTTTATGTAACCGAAATTTTGCACTTGCATTTTTATACACACGTTTCACCATGTCAATGTACACATCCTCAATGTCTGTTGATCTTAAAGAGTTGATGACTGCTGATGTTTTAATAGAGTCAAAGGCCTTCTCATAGTCAATAAATGCCACACACAATGGAAGTTCATATTCATGTGTTCTTTCAATTAATTCTCTTAATACTTGAATATGGTCCACTGTACTGAATCCACTTCGAAATCCAGCTTGTTCTCTTGGTTGAGCTGCATCTAATTTTTTCTGCAGGCGATGTGTTAGCACTTTTGTGAAGATTTTATAAATAGCAGGTAACAAGCTAATTGGTCGGTAATTTTTCAAATCCTCTTTATCACCTTTTTTATGCAAAAGAATTACTGTTGCAGAATCCCATTGGTTTGGTATGTTACCGCTGTTAAGACATTTGGTAAAGAATTTTGCAAGTATGTCTTCTACATATTCTCCAGCTTCTTTTAGGATATCTAATGTAATACCATCATCACCAGGGGCTCTTCCTTTCTTCATATTTTTTATTGCAAATGAAACTTCTTCTTTTAAGATTTTAGGAGCTATTCCTTCGACTATTTCAATGTCTTCGTTTAATCCACTGTTACTTTCATATAGTTTTTTGTAGAATTCTTCAACTCTTCTAAGTATTTCTTCCCTATTTCTTGTTACGGTGCCATCCTCTCCTTTTAATGCAATGATGTGTTTCTTCCCAACAGATAAACTTCCTTTAACAACCCTAAGGCTCTTGTTATTTTCAATGGCTTTCCTTACTAGCTCACAGTTGAATTTTCTTATGTCTTCTTTCATGCTTTTGCGCAGAGTTTTACAAAGTTCTATGTACTCAATCCTGGAACTGGTATTTCGATTGTCCACCTTCATATCTCTTCGCCTTTTCATGAGCTGTTTCGTCTTCTCAGATAATTTGCTATTGTGCTTTTTACAGGTTACACCACCAATTTCCCCAGCAGTTTCAACTATTGTCTTAACAATGTTTTCATTTGCTTCTGAGATGTCAACTTCTTCAATAAGTCCTTCCAGTGCAGAAAAGCGATTTTTTAATTCCAACTTGAATGCCTCGGTATTTACTTTCAGTTTCATTAGATCCACCCTCTTACTTACTTGTTTCCTAATGAGCTTCTGTCGTTCTAATTTAGTATTTAAGTGCACTTTACATCTCACCATTCGATGATCACTTCCAGTATTAAATCTGTTCAGTACACTGCAATCTTCAATAATTGATTTCTTGTTTGCCAGGATATAGTCAATTTCACTAGTTCCCCCATTTGGGTGTTTCCATGTCCATTTTCTTTGCGGTTTCTTCTTAAAAAATGAATTCATGATGCTAAGGTTTTCAGCTTCTGCAAATTCGATGAGTTGATCGCCACGTTCATTCCTTTCCCCATATCCGTATTTACCAACCGATGTCTCTCCTTGTTCCTGTTGTCCAATTCTTGCATTGAAATCCCCCATGATGAGCTTGATATGTTGTTTCCCTTTGGTGTGTAACTCTTTGATTTCTTCATAAAATTCTTCAACCTCTTCGTCGGTATGGCTTGATGTTGGTGCATATACCTGTACTATTTGAAGTTGGTATCGCTGGGTTAGTTGAACAACAAGCCTCGCTGCTCGATCTGATGTACTTTCAACTTCCAGAAGACAGTCTTTAATTCTTTTGTTGATTATATATATATATATAACCCGAATAATGAAGCATTCGCAAATCTTTGGGTATTACTAAGGTACAAATTCAAACATGCTGGGCAGACTTCATCATGGTTCACATCTATTTACATCACCTTTACTAATAAAAATTTATAAATCCAATACTTGTTAATAATTAAGCCACTGTTTTACTCACAGACATCAGCAGGAATCTCTGACCATTTTATGGAATGTTTTAGAGTAGGGAATCCTTCAGAGTCAATGAGCACTGTTTGCTCATTGCTTCCGATGGCAAGCTGATTATCAGGGAGTTGGGTTATAAGAGGTTCTAGCTGTTTTCCACCTAAAGGAAACAGCTCCTTTACAGTCCCATCAATCTACAAAAAGACATTCACACAATTATAAAAGTATGATAAACATATTTCATCTTCTGAAACCAACAATTTTTTTCGCATTAGCCGATGATGTGGCAACAATAGATGTTAAATTTCTCGTAAAGAAAAGAATGATTTTCCGGCGTCTGATGGGATCCGAACCCAACTGGTGGTAGAACACCTGACCGGCAATCAGGAGGTCGTGAGTTCGGGTCCCACCAGGCAGTGTAAAATCGTTCTTGCCCTACCATAGCCATCGTCAATTTTGTGTCCTTTGCATTTCCAGACATTATTATTATCTGAAATGAAGAAGGTCGTGGAATTGACACAGAAGAGATTGTACAATGAGGAATTTTTATTTTAGCAAATATGTTTTGGTATATGATGTAAATATTGGAGAGGGCACTTGTCATTGCAATCAACAGGGAGATTTGTTTGTTTATGGTTTTATGGCTCAAGGACTACAATGGTTATCTTATACCAGAACTTACTGTTTTCTGAGGAATCCGAACCTCTTAAGGCCTGGGGAACCAAACCCCGGACTACAGTGAGCAGTGCGATCTTTATGAGATCTCTGAGTAAGCGTTCTTTTTGCACTGCTGGGAGTCGAACCCGGATTAGCCGCGCAATAGGAGAACGCGTTACCACACTGCGCCACCGCAGGGCATAACAGAGAGAGCAAGCCTCTGTAGATGTAGAATACGATACTTAACCAACCCTTTATTCTGTGGCTGCACACATGATGGCAAATATAGGCATATTTATTAAAATCATACAAATCTCATCGTCAGCTATGATTAAAATTATTTAACTTTAATAAATATCAATGAGAATCTTGCCTATCGGACGTTTGGCTTCTTTGACCTGTCACTTTGGTTTAAAAAGCAATCCAAGCAACACCCTATTAATTATGAACTTGTCTAAAGTGAAGCTTTACATTCGCTTATAGAGGGGAGTTCGATCGACACTTGTTGTTCAATGGGCACGAGCACTTGATTGGCTATCAAGAGGTTGTGGGTTCGGTTCGCATCAGACGCCGAATTTATTTTCTTTGTGAGTAATTTATAACGGTGTTTCTTTTGCGATGAGTAGATTGTCTTTGTATGTACATACGAGTAGAACTCACGATATATGTTCAGCTATATCAATTTCAGTGGGGTATTTAGATCATCTCCACTCCACACATTATACTTATATGCACACCGAGAGAAAGTAACTATATTTTTTTGTCTATAATGGTACGCTAAGCAACGTATAGCATGAATATAATCACCTGTTATAAGCACATTTGTGTTTTATGATGTAAGGGCAATTAATATTGTGCTATGTCGAGACCTACAGTTTTACGAGGAGCCTAAACCTCTTAATGGATAGAGAACTAATCCCTAGACCATGCCTTAATAATAACAAAATATCTGTAAATAACATAGTTGTTATTTAAAGTTATAACCAGAAGTATATAAGGGCCAACAATGGGATAAAAAAAAATGCCATGAACAGGTGAACAATCGGTTCATATGTATATTTACATTAAAAAATCAGAAATTACAATAAAAATTAACACATTCAATGTACACTGCATTGACAAATGTCCTTTTCTCTATCTCTCTCTCCTTTGTGTGTATTGTTGCACGTCCTGGTACATATCCTAGATTGGGGACGAAGATCAAAGTCAAGAATATGGATAATAGAAAACAATCAATGCTCAGTACAATTGGAATTTAAACCTAGATTTTTTGCATGGCAGATGAGTTATCCTTATACTACAGTATGGCATAAGTACTATCATTGTCATATTAGAAAGTCATGTTTGGAAACCTAGCAACTTTCCGGGAGACAATGCTGGTCTTAAGTGAAAATTACACATAAAATCTACCATGTCAGCTAAGAATTAGGTATTCGAAAAGCTTAAGAAAATTTCACTGTAACAAGAAATATGCTATTCAATTAGTCAACGTCTCAATATTTGTTAATCACAGACCATGATAGCTTATCCTTTAAAACTTCTCAAAGACAAAAAGGAGAATAATGATTATCTGAGCTACCTTAATTAAAGAATATTCAGATTTAAAACCAATGACGAGAGACTCTTCGCACCAGATAATTTTCTTGGGAATATCGGGAAGATTCATATCTGGCTGAAAAATGAACAAAATTAAATTTTTAAATTCAATGCTACACTCAAACAGCAGTTATCAATTCCATTAAAAGAAAATGAAGTATAATTTTTACGAATTACAAAACTTGTTACTCATAAATCCATACTAGTTTGTTTTTAGCTTTTATTTTATAATACTACGTAATGTATCATCAGCGAAAAGATACTAGCAGTTTAACCAAATTCCAAACTAGCATATATATACTAGTGTTTGAGATTAAAGGGTAGTCTACAAACACAAACCAGATGCAAATAATTTTTTAATTATTAGTGTATTCACGGAAAAATGCTAGTTTACCATGACCCAAATCTGAGCTCGTTGAGAATCAAGGCTGTAACATTAACTGTGTTATTACTATTAATTAAAAAGCCAGATCTACATCAATTTGCCCCAGGCCCTAAATTGTAATGAGTTCCAAAGGAAGATTAGTTTGTTTTTGAACATAAAATTTATTTAAAAAAAAAAAAAAATACTTACAGAAAATTCCAAAAACTTCATATCCTTTGCTTTCCAATAATAAACCTAAAAGTAAAATATATGTATATAGACACTGAAATATTTTAATGTAATGGTCTGCATTATTTCCCTGCATTTTTTTTCCATTTTCATATTTCTCTTTTTGACGTTTTAATGCTGCCTTTCTTCTAATGGATAATTGTATCACTTCTAATATATTTTTTGTTATCAGAACATTCTCAACTTTTCCACCATACGAAGAAATTGTTGAGTACATCGAATGTTGAGCAATTAGTGAATTCTCATTTAAATTTTCCAACAAACACTCCTTATTTACGGAAATAGAACACCCAGCAGCAGCATTCCCATGGAACAACGAAACGATTTTGGGGAAATTTAAAAAATAGCAATCTCTCCTCCGAGTTAAAAAGCTATTCAAAAACTAAATCCAATCTATCCTTTTTACAATCAAAATTCTCCAACATTGTTTTTATTGCCATTATATGAGTATATAGAAAATAGATTTCTTTAAACTTATCTGCTTGAATGGGAGCAACATGTTTTTAAGTAATAAGCTTATTTAATAATAGAGTAATATGTGGAGAATTTAAACTATTGTCGAGCATAACTGCAGGTGGTGATAAAGAACCTTTCACAAATTTATTTACAAAAGGAGATTTTTCAAAGAGAACAATTAGAAATTCTTTACATTGTCCTTTGAATGACAGGCTCACATATTCCAAACCAGTGCCTGCAGTATCGATTTACATGGTCTGCATCCTGCTCGTGAACACACTGTTGCACACTGTGTGCACGCATACAGGCTTTGATTTTTAGACCTTGTAGATGTTGGATCACCCCCCCCCCAAAAGTTGATGGCAATTTTTTTTTGTATTTCCAGTCAGAAATGAAAAATTTAGCGATGAAAATTGAATTTTGTTGATTTTCGGGGACCTCTTTCCTCATTTGGGGACAGGTAGACACCTTGACACCTGAAAGTATTCAATACTACATCATAACAGCAATACTCACTTGCAGCTTCTTTTTTACAGCTACACACAACCTCAGGGCCTTCTGAATTTCCCCTGTCGGGATTTCATGTTTCTATTAACAAAAATATTCTGTCATTTGCTTTAAAATAACTGTACAACTTTTAAATTCATTACTTTATCATTAATTAAAAATATATACATATTCATAAAGATTTTAAATACATACTGAGACGTTAATGGCAAAGTGATGCGCCCCTTTTGTTTTCGAGAGAGTTATGAGTGGCATAAGGCTGAACTGGCTCAAATCAAAAGCAGAAACAACATTGTCTACAGTAATAAATAACCATTAAATAACTTAATAATGGAACTAACATTATTTTTAATTAAAATTTTACAGTACCTATACAGGGTGTTCTAAAAGATTGTAGATAAACTTTAGGGGTAGGTCCATCAGACAAATATGAATAAAATTTACATAGGAAGTACAGGTCGCAAGCGCAATCGTACAGCATAACATTGACATGAAAAACCGCATTAGAAGATGTTGTATTATCGGCGTCTTATGAATGGTAACACTGTATTCTGTACCAATTCGTTTTTAAAATGGAATTCTGTTTTATCTTATTTCAGTTTGAGTGGAAACACTGCATAAATTTGTTTTATTATGAATAATAATGACCTTAACATTACAGTGAAAAACTCACATCTAGAGAGCGTTTAAGTATAATGTAAGCACCTTTGGGGGGGGGGTGAAATGGCCAAAATATTGCTTACGTAATACTTGAATGCTCCCCTACCAGCAACTGCTAATTATAGCAAAATTGAGAAATGATTGATTTGTTTGTGGTTTTACGGCTCAAAGACTACAATGGTCATGCTGCGCCGGGACCTACTGTTTTCCGAGGAATCCGAACCTCTTATGGCCTAGGGAACCAAACCCCGGACTACAGTGAGCAGTGCGATCTTTATGAGATCTCTGAGTAAGCGTTCTTTGCACTGTTGGGAGTCGAACCCGAGTTAACAGAACACTGGGCGAACAAGTTACCACACTGTGCTACCGCAGAGCCTATTGAGAAATGAGCCATTAGTCATACACCCTGCATTCTCTTCCCTCAATTCCAATTCTAAATTTATCTTCGCATACATTACAACAGACGTTCCAACATTCCTGCCATCCTGGTTAACATGCAGACAGCATCAAATTAAAATAATTCATAATTAAACAAATTTACACATCGTTGCCACTCAGGAAAGGAAATAAGATAATTAAAACTTCACTGCATTATAAAAACAAATGGACGCATAATACAGCGCTTCCACTCATAAAACACGTTTGAAAATACAACACCCTCTAACGTAATTTTTTCATCTCACATTTACAACGTACAGTCACATTTACGATCCTCACTTCCTATATAAAATTTATTCGTAATTGTCTGGAGGACATATCCTTAAAAATTATTTACAATCTTTTGGGACACCCTGTATACAATCCAATTATATAATTTATGTTCAGCAATTAAATATAAAAAAGTGCAAAATAAAAAATTACAACACACTTATATAGAAATCAATCATAAATAACCTGTAAATATTTGCACTGCATAATGCTTTGTTAGGTCAAAGTGAATATGAAACACATATGTTCCAAACATGGGATTGTTCATTTTTGTCTTGTGGTATAAGGATAGCTTAGGTCATGGCTATGCCACGAACCACAGTTTTCCTTCTACTCTTCTATACAGGTATAGATTACTTTTCGATAGGTATAGATATACTTTTACAGATATAGATAAACTTTTAGAGGTATATACTTTTCTATATAGGCATAGGTAGGGATGTGAATCTCTCATTTTAGGAAGGAAAAAATTATGGATTGGTGGGAAAAATGGCAAAAATATAGTACTTTGTGAGTTTTACGCCATAAAGATAGCAAGGGTCGTGTTGCACGGGGATCGACAGTTTTCCAAAAATGACGAACCTCTTAAGGCCTGGGGAACCAAACCCCAGACTACAGTGAGCAGTTAACTGGTAAGTAAGCATTTTCATTAGCACAGTTGGGAGTCAAACCCGGGATAATGCCATATTAGGTGAATGTATCATCACTGCATCGGCACAGAGGGCATCAACATAGAGTTCTCAAAATTATTGGGAGGGGGAGGGGGCCCCAAGAACATCTTATGTATGTTTATACGTTACAGTATATGTAAAATCTTTATATAAAAATTTTAGATTATTGGGGGGAGGGGGGGGGCTCGGGCCCCACTGACCTATATAACTCTACATTCATGACAGCAGGGCCAAGAATATGGAACAATATGGATTCAATCTTAAATATTTTGCAGGGTGGACAAATACATTACCACTATACAACCCATAAGGCTGCAATAACAGAAAGTCATCTGCAGATGGCCACAATGCACTTAGTTTTGAAAAAAAAAAAAAAGTTTTGCGCTTTTGGTAAAAATGTAACGAAAATCATACTATGTTAGAACCTGCACTTTACTGAGGAATTTAAATCTCGTTTGCAGGGGTGCCAAGAGCCAAAGAGGGGCCCCCATAGCAAAGGCCCTTGCCAGCATGGGCCCCTAGACTTCGTCCAAGCCCCCAGGCTACAGTCCTTGCTGTCCCCCCCACCTCTCGTCAGCTCTGCTTGTTTGTAATCAAACCTAGAAGCTGTAGAAAGAGGAAAAAACGAGAGGAAGGGGTCAAATACAAGATACATCCTGCAGAAAGAATGTTCCCTTGTGCGATTTACCATGAAAGGACAATTTAGATCAGATTGCACAAGTACGCAGTTTTCTAAGAGATCTGAATCTTCGGTGTCTAGATACATTAATGCCAAGGATGCTGATCAGTGGGAAAAACTGATGCCGTTGAGATCCGAATCCGGGTCCATTGTATGGTAAATAAATACATTACCACTATACTATCATACAACATTCAAAAGAAAGCGTAGACTAATATCATTACAATATAGTAGAACAATGATTTCATTTAATCTTCAACTCACCTGCCAAACATATGAGCATTTTAAAGTCAGGAATGACTTCGATCTAAAATTAAAAAAAATCAGAAAATTAGAAATAATAAAAAATGCAATTCTTTTTTAATATATGAGATACGGAAGTCAAATGTTAGATAATAATGAATATGCATTTAATTGCATGAGTTTCAAAATATGAATGAATAGAGCCCGGATTATACGCAGTAAAAAGCCAGCAAAACATGCACTAAAAATCCCAAAATATACATTTATATGCATTCAAAATGAAAAAATATGCCCTTAAATTTTTTCCCCCCTTACTCAAAAAACAAGTGTCTTGCATCTTAAAACAAAAGACTAATTTTCTTACTAGCTGTAGTTAGTAGAAATGTTTGATATACATCATCATTTATATATCATATCACAAGTTTTCCATCAACATTCTGAACAATTAAGCTTTGTCTTCTGTTAATCAAACAAGTCCTTTCCAGATCTACTAAAGCCATTGGATTGTATTCATAAAATTTGTGGGTAGTTCATAATGGACAGTCTACCCGTAATAGACTATCAGCAATGTCTATTACTGATATATAATGTGGCAGAATTTTACTCTACATAAATGCTTGTTGTGTTTAATCAGCCCTTAAGTTAACTACTTGTCCAGAATAATAGAATTAAACCCTCCCGTCTCACTGATAGAGATAGTGGTTAATTCAGCACAAATGTGACTACATTTTTGATGCCTCAGAACATAAGTATGTGCATTTATAAGTCCATTTTTCTTTCTGCTCATATGGGAATAAAAGGAAATTTTAACTTTATTGGGATGTGAAAAATTTCCTATAAAAGAATAAACAATTCTTAAAATTATTGAAACCCTTGAAATATGCGTTTATTCTAAAAATTTATCGTTTTTATGCATTTATATCCACTAAAGCTGAAAAGAGCTAAAATATGCAATTGCATATATATATATATTCAGTTGCATATAATCCAGGCTCTACTCACGAATGTTGAATTATTATCACTTCACTTTATATTTCAATATAACTTACGTTACTGTGTAAGAGACAATCCATTTAAATATGTATAAGGGAAGAATTCATTGCAATACAGATTTACTGTACAGAAAGGTCCTGCCCATATGGCGAGTTATAATTCTGACTCTTGTCAAAACATGGATTACATCCTTTATCTTGTTTTCTTTCACTAATAGATGGGCATTAAAGCCTGATTGGATGTTTGTACTATAGCATACAGGATGCCTTGTACAGGATATGTACAGGATGGACATTTCCTGCATTACACAGCAATTTTGTACAGCCATTAGAGTCGATACTACAGAATTGCTGACAAATATTAAATAATACAAAATATACACTTTGTGTGTTAAAACTTGCAAATACACACTTGGGTGATGATTTTCTTCGAAAATGCTTTATTAGAACGCAGTAAGTGAACTTCATAATCACAGTTATCTGAAACAATAAATACACATTGTCAACATATTTTTACTTATAGGCCACAAGCATAAGCAAAGATAACAATGCACTGTCATTATAAATCCGTAATATTCATTTATGCTTTCTGACACAAGGTTGTAGAAGGTTACGCTGCTTTAGGTAAGCAAGATTAGAACATAGGCTCCATGCAAAGACAAAAATGGTTAATAAAAGGAACATAGAACTAGATTTTTATGTTCCAAGATTAGCCTTTAGGTAAAAGCAAGTACAAAGACTGAATTTGCCTTCCGCACAGCTGAAATACTCAGAATGCTCCCCCCACACCCCTCTTGTACTTTTTCTTGAGTCAACGTTGCAACATGGGGTAATTTGCAGATTTTAGCAAAATGGCTGCCAATAAATTTGCCTTTCAAAGCCTCTTTATTCCCTAAAATTCCTTCTATTCTTTATGCTGGTGTGGAATCCCCCCCACCGACACACACACAGCTAATGCATGGATCTTAGAATAATGGGTCTTTGTAAATCGATGCGAATGAGGGGGAAAGCTGTGTATGGTCACTGTATGGTACATATATATGTCCCATTTGCCGTTAACTTTGGGCAATAATTTCATAGGACAAGCCCTGTCCCACAGTCACCATAAGGTTAAACAGAAGTATTGCTTGCAGCATCTAAGGTGGCTATATATATAGGAACTGTGCATACGTAGGTCGTTCTAAAAGTTTTTACTCATTGGAAAAATCATTACATACTTAGGTTTTTATGTCAAAATACGACTTTTATCTTTAAATAACAATACTAAATAGCAGCATATAACACAGCGACCCAGTCATATTTAATACTGAGGTCAAACAGTGAAGGTCATACACATTCTTTCTTTCACAATGGAGTTGAACAGGCATGCTTGGCGTGCCATGATGTTTTTTAAATTTTTCTCAAAGATTAAAAGCAGGAGTATCTTCAAAGTTTGTTCCCAACATTTTCAGATGTTTCTCTTTCACATGCTACAATTTTAATTGATGCAATCAGCTTAAGTGAAGATAAAAATCGTCAGAAGATGACATAAGAAGTGGAAGACTGAGTACATACACTTTGAGAAAATTGACTCTCTTGTGAAAGATCTACAAGCTACTTATAAAGAAATTGAGGAACCTAAATATCATGCTTGTTTGTTTGGCTTTTTTATGGCGCAAGAGCATCTGGGCTATACTGCGCCCAACCTAAATATCAGTTCAAGAGCCATGAATTTGATACTTCACGAAAACTTTTTCACAGAAAGTTGTATTCCCATTAGATTCCCCATCAACTGACAGATGATGAAACGAAAATTCATGTGGAATGGTGGCATTTTATGAAAAAAAAAAAGGACAAGCAGAAGTATCTGGAATATTGTAACTGGTGATGAATCATGGGTTTACTAGCTTGAAAAATAAACTAAGCATCAATTCATGAAATGGTGCTTTACAGATAAGCATCTACCCACAAAATTTCAACGAGTGAGAAGTGTTGCGAAAAGATCGTTGGCAACTTTCTTCTTTCACTCCAGACGTGTCTAATCAGTAATTCCAGAAAACGGAAAAACTGTCACAGCAGACTGAGATGCTAGAGTACGCCTCCCACAAGTGCCCTTGATATAGAGTGAGGAGCAGCCGAAGAGAGGAACTAGAGCAGTGTTTCTCAAAGTGTGGTCTGTAAGATCAACAAATTTCAGAAAAAATGAACTAGAAATTTGCCAGGGTAGCTAGAATTTATGTTCTGGTGAGATTTAAGGAATTTCTCATAAATATTACTTGTTATAAACGTTACTTTACGGCATTTTGTGAAAGATTTGAATCCTCTGAATACACCCATGCTGTCTACATTGCTTATTATTATTATTTAAGTTAATGATGTCATTTTCATTGTAAATTTGACAAAATAAGATCGTAACTGACACTCTCTTTATCAAATAGTGTTACTCTAAAAATTATTTTGTTTCAGATAGGTTTAACAACTAGCCAATATTTTAAGAACATTGTAACATGGTCAGAGATTTTAGAGCTTTTTTTCCAAAAGCCGGTGTCCCCCCCACGCCCCCCAAAAAATTTGAAAATTTACTAGAAAGTGAATTAAAATTAACTACAAATTATATATCAAGGGACGAACAAATCTCTTCTGCTGAAGCTTTTATATATGTATATAAGACTGCCAATAAATCAAAGGTTACTTTGGATATGTCTTTCCTTAGGAGATATGGCAGGGGGGGGGGTGATCAGTATGATGGTGGTTAAAGTAAGGCTTAATATTATTAGCCATGGTTGCTTGGCCTTAGTTTCAGAACTATATTGCTTTAATAGCGGGGGAAGAGAAGCCTTCCACCCAGTGGTCCGTGATAAATAAATGAATGCTTAAAGTGGTACACGAGTGACCAGCATTTGAGAAACACTGAACTAGAGGAATGATTCTGCATTAAGACAATGCATCATCACACTCCACCAAGAGAGGAAAAAAAGTTTTTAGAATGAAAAAAGATTGAACTTTTACTCCTCTCATAACGTTCACCTGGCTTGGCTCCTTGAGTCTTTTTTTTCCCTTCCAAATATAAAAAATAATTTGCGTGGAACTCCTTTTCAAAATCCCAAAGGAGCAATGCAGGCTTTTATTAACCAACTTGAAAGCTCAGAAAAAGAAGAGTGGAAATGGAAATGTATGCATACTGTGATTCTGCCATTTTGGAAAAAAAAGGGAGGAATGTTTGAAATATTTTTCTCGTGAATGTTATTATTTTCACTATTGCGATGTTGTGATATACCGATGCTTATAGTAAGTAGGAGGGGGGTGGGGAGGGTCTGCTTATTTCTACTAAGTGTGTACTGATTCAAGAAAAGCATTAGGTTACAACAACTTAAAAAAATAAGAACATCGATTATGTAGACAAGACACTATTAGTTCAAATTAGCTCCACAGTCAAAAAATATAAATAAAGGTAAAAATAAAATTTATATCAGGAAAATTACTCTTATCACATTTTCCTGTTAATGAAGGATTGTTTGTAAACTGGTAAATCTTTACCAGATTAAATTTCACAGAATCAGATTTTTTCCAGTTATATTTCTAAGCACTTTTCTATTACCAAAAAAAGGTTTCTGAACATGTCAGAATTGTAATAGGGTTGTGGTACTTTGCAGAATCGCAATGGAGTTACCATAATCTGTACTAGTCTTTGCTCCTTAGATGATAGAAGTTCCAAGCCCTCAGAAAACTAGATCACGAGATACAGTATGACCATTCTTTTCCTTGTACCATAACACACAATCGCGACAGATAACAGAGTTATCACCATAATATATTTATAAATTATATGAAATTTTAAACGTGAAGTTTTAATTAAGCTAGAAATCTTACTTGATTTTGAGGGTTTTCCTGGAACAGCTGGAATTAACTGATAAAAAAGTAAAGACCCGGATCTCGTTCCCACAAACAAGAAGTCATCTAAGAGGAATAAAAACGTTTGGACTTTATTTCAATAACCTTACACTATTAATTGTATCATTTATGGAAACCTCCTGCTTTAGTAACTGCTTTTGCCTTTCGAACAACATTCCAGTGACTCATGTAAGTGATGCAGCTCTTGCTCTATATCTTCTATAAGTGTAGTTGGTTTAACTGCACAATCCATCACATACCTTCGCTCGCCTCTTGAAATTTGTCAAAAATTGCAGTAGATCGGCTTGTGACGTAATACTCTCTAATATCGTACTTACGCATGACTTTTGAGTTTTTAAAGTCATTTTCACATGCTTCTCAATTTTTAAGGCTGTGTTTTTTTCATTGCAGCGAAATTATGTCGAAAATAATTTTGTAATTCATTTCTAGTCTTATTTTTAATTAAGAATTTGCAGGTTTTTAGTGATTCAACATTATACTGATTCAGGAGCACTTGAAGACTAAATGGGCTGCAAGGGCATAAGCCCGAAGAGGGGTGTATGTGGGGTCTCCTTCCCCACTAACCGTTCTCTGATTCAGGTAAGAGTAATTTGTTTTCAGGTGTGTATTTTGTAAAAAGTAAATACTAACCCACAAAACACTGTCAATAATATTTCCAACATGGCAAAAGGTGACTTTGCCCATTGCCAATCGGTTTTGGCAACATTGTAAAAAATTCGGGAGATAGAAAGCGTGTGATGAACCATGCAGTTTCACCAGTGTGGATTCCATATGATTGGCGGATCCAAAGGCAATCCCTCCAGGATTATATTATGGAAAATGAAAATGAAAAGTACCAAGCACCCATGACCCTCTTGGTATAGGTTCGGTTCCCATCAGGCATGTAAAATCATTCTTTTCTTTGTAATTTATCATTTAATATTACCACACCATCGGCTACAATGAAAAAATTTTCCCATACTTTAAGCTTTATAAGACCTAAAATATTGTTTCAGGTATTTAGTTGTATACAGTGGCAAGGGAGTTAAACCTATAGACATCACGAGAAAGAAACGAAATGTCAGTATCATGAGACAACAATGTAATGTGCCTAATAAAGTAGTGATACTCTTTTACAATAGGGTAACCACTTCTATTTTGGCGAGTGTTTTCTTTGCAGTGACCATAAGCGTACGCAGAAAGTTCGTAAAGGGGGAGTTATAGGCTCAATGGGAGGGGTTACAAAGCTACAAAACTCACAGATTCCTATGTTAAATACTATAGAATATTTTATTGCAATGGGAGAGGGGGTTATAACCCCGATCAACATCCCCTGCATAAGCCAAGTGCACCTTGCACCCTTTCGGTTACATAAATATAACACTGATGCCAAGACATTGATTTCTTTTATTGTTTTTGATTAAAAACAACCACCAAACGCTACCGAGAGCCACTCTTATTGATGGCCTGCGAAGCGCATAGCCATGCTCTGCACTCTTTTGGTTATGAAAATAGACATGATGCTGATATCGAGACATTCATGAGTTTATTTTTCATTAAAAATAACTTTAGACTTAAAAGTTGAGTGTGTGTGGGGGCTGGTCTACAAGATCTCTGTGGATAGAGGCATGGGGGATAGTACGGGCTACGTTACCAAAAACTCATTCTATCCCCCTTGAAAACGCTGTAAATTCCACTAGATTGTGTTGTCACGTGGAAGAGTGTGATGCCACGTAGGTGCATACGAAGCCAAAACAAACTGTGAACGAGTGTGCCATGTTTTTTTTAGATGCAAGGAGATGTTTTGCTTCAGTATTTTGCCTGAATCACTGAAAGCCTAGTGGGAGATGTCCCCACACACCCCAAAAAATCCTATCAGTAAAGCACGGAGTGGTACTCTCCCGCCGTAAAAGCAATGGCGGCTACCGCTGTGTGCCAATTGCCAGGTTTAAAGGTTTTGGAAACACTGCCCTAGACTTAGGTGGTAACGTAATGTGTAACAGCGCCCAGGCATGCTTCACATACAGCATAGACACACTCCTAACCTAGAGTCCAATTATGCCAATAAACTGTATACTGAGCAATAGTACAAACTGGTAAAATATGAAAGGGTGGAAATAATGGAGAACTTTAAATACAGCAAACAATTACATTGCATTTTCTGAAAATTTATCGGTTAAAGATTACACTTTTAACATTCACTACGTATTTTTGGTACAAGCTGAAAAATTATTTTCATCAAAATATTGACACTGGTAAAAAAAAGTATTCTGTAATTTGGAATGCTTCTTTTAATTACTTACCATAAGCCGCTATAGTTTCGATACACAGACCCGCAGGTAATTTTTTAACAAGATGAATAACTTCGTACGCCTCATGCATCTTTAACCATAAACTGCGCGATTAAAAGGCAAAATCTGAATTCAAAACACTCATACCCACTGATAGCAATTTCTACAACTGCAACAGTATTGCTACTTTTGGACTGTTGTGAAAGTGAAAAGGTATTGAAAGTGAAACTAACAGTGAGCACCTATATAAAACATAATGAAAAGTGCGTGTATCTGTCAAAATATTATAGTCAAGCAGCAAAAGAACTATTTATCTAATCAAATATCCAATAACAAAAAAAAAAAAGATAGTTATCATTATATTGCGGAATTGCCTCGGGCTGAATCACTTATTGTGAATAAATGTGTTCCTATGTTATTTTGAGAGAATTATTACATGCTATTATTGTTTGAACATTTATATTTATGAAACATAAACATTGCAAGTCACTCGAATTTTGTCATATTATAAAATATAATGAAGTGTAATGAATCATGTAACCCCTGGTTGTTGAAATCAAGTGACTGGAAGTTAAATCAAGTGACTGGAAGTTAAATCAAGTGACTGGAAGTTAAATCAAGTGACTAGCAAGTTCGTTAAGAAAAACCGTGAGAAACGGCATCCACCAGAGTTATGATTGTGTTAAAATCTCCACTCCTTGTGCCTTCATGGAACATTTATTTATTTATTTACTTATTTATTTTTAATTGTGCAAGGACGAATTCGAAAAGTTGTCCTTGCGCAATTAAAAAAAGAAAAAGGGAAAAAGGTGCCTTCGTGGAACACTACAGATGAAAATTCTTGCAACATGAGAGCATTGGATATTCAATTATCTTCCATCCAAACTGCTAACCACATGATAAAGCTTTTAATCCAATCATTCGCACTTTCGTGGAACACAAAACCTTTCCTTCTGCCAACCTTTCAAGCCCCACATAAGTGTACCATTAAAAACAAACAAAGCACACCATGTGTATAACCTAATTTTTGACAACTAATACTTCTGTGAAACTTATATATCATTTTTCAAAATGTTGCATGCAATATATATCAGGTTTCAATAAATTATTACTATAATCGTTTCACAAACCTACAAGATCTGAAATACCGAGTTTCTGGAGATAAAATTCTCATAGAATGATTCGCAATCAAGTTAATCAAAAACTTTACCTTTCAAGGGTTAAGTAATACCCTTTACCTTAATGCAACATATTTTTTATTTTTATAAGGAATGGTAACGTTCTGTCTCAGTTGGTTCAATTTCAGATTTCTGATTAGACAATGTCGTGCTAATCGTATGTGTTTTTAAATAAGTATTATCATAATATTTTCATTTTATTATAATAATAATTTTGATTGTTTATTTATTTATATATTATTTGTCTACTTGTAGTCATGATTATAATTTTTTTATATGTAATTCTGTACCTTTTAATATTTCATAATTTTTAGATCACGCAGTTGAAGTGCAACTTCCGTTCATGATCTGTCGCCAATCGGCGCCACAACAATTGAGAGATGGCGACAAACGATTATTTAGAAAATATTGCAAATTTTTCGCCAACGTCAAAGTAGCAATCGCCAAAAGAAACTCTAGCTCTAATGCATCGCAATTCTTTGCGTTTTAACCTTGCTTCCGCATTAAAAAAATTTTTTTTTTGATATGGTTCCTTTTTTAAAGAAATATGCACTACTGCACGAGACGTTACCCACATCAATTCTAGCCAGTGTTTCCAAAACTGGCAATCTTCTAGCCAGTGTTTCTAAAACTGGCAATCAGCACAAGGTGACTAGCCGCTACGTTGTTTGTGGCATTTTTGGGGATTTTCCTGATTCTTCCACTTCCCCTCACTCCTAACCTAGTGTTTCATCTAAAGCGAAATAGAAGGGCGCAATGCCCTGCCGAACCTATTAGTGCCCTGCCCTTCAATTTGTCCGCCCTTGTGCCCAAATGTCCCACCCAGCCCTCGGAAAATAACGCACCATCCTTCCCCGATGATGATTCAAATTCCCACGTTAGAATCCAAAACATGTGACAAAATTTGTTGATTTATAAAAATTTTGTACTTCATTATTTCATTTCTGTAATAACACTGATGGTTTTGGCAAAATGAAATTGCTGACGAATATTTGTAAACAAATCACTGTTGCCAGGTTTGCAGACTTTCAACCACGGACTACTGCGATAAACGTTAGCGGTTCCACGTATTTTTGAGATCAAATTTTTGTTAAAATCAATTTGTTTGTCTTTAAGCTTTAAACTAAGCATGTTTTACATCCCTATTTTATGAAGCTTACTTGTCATATAGTATAGGATATTTGAATAAATGAAATTATTATAAGATATTGTTTAACTAAATCATGGTTATATTAATTATTTTGTATGAAGTTGAGATTTTTTAATCTTGCCATCTGGCAACATTGCCGTTAGATTGCAATCACGTGCATTTACCCCTTATCTTCCCCACCCCTAAAAACGGAGTATGCACACATTTTCATCGTCTTCTTGCACTTTCGACATTTATACTTGCATGCAATTAATCTCTTACGGCCCACTCACTCACACTTTTCTTACCTTGCATACGTAATCCATAAAAAAAACCATTTAAACTCTCAGACATTTCTGCTGTAACGAACAAACAAATGTAAAGTAAGCAGAAAATGACGTCTCAAACGAGTTCTCACTGCATCATACACACATATGTGAAGTCATACTATGTTGCATCATAAACCTATCTAGTCCACTTTTCAGCGATTTCTAGAGGATAGTGAGAGAAGTGGGTAACGTCTCATGCAGTTATTCCAAAAATTAAATGGCCCTCCTTTTTTTAAAAAAAAATTGGAAGACCCTACTTTTGTAATAACTACCGATTCAAGGCTTGATCAGTGTCAGGTTTCATGAACGATATTCATTCAGCGACATTTTCGTGCATTTAATAAAAGAGCAATGCCACCTAACCTCATAATTTAAAAATAATGACAGGTAAGTTCAGAAAAAAGTTGCTAAGGGTTGCTATTTATGCAGTAGTACAGTGGTTTCCAATTAGTTTTCTTTGCGGGCCACTTTGGATCTTCCTTTTCAGTCAATGGGCCAGAATATATAAAAGCGAAATTCTTGCACACTATATAGATATTGGTGTAACTAGTGATGGGGAGGCTAAGGGGCTCATCCCATCAAAAATTTCAGGGCATCAGTACAGAATAAAGGTTTGCTTCTGTCGCCAATTGTGCCAACTTCCTTCTCGGGTTTCGTTGTGGTGCAATAATGTTCCGGGGGTTGCTTTTGCTTAAGTGTGTGTGGTGGGGGGGAGGGTACAGATCTTAAGTGCAGAACACTTCTTTGCCTATTAAGAACTTTACAGGAAAATACTGATTCGCCAGTTACCGATTCAAGAAGCACATCACTAATGTGATCGAAATAGACTGTGAGGGCACAGCCTGAAGCGGGGGTGGGAGGTGTCTTCCCCCGCAACCCCTTCACTGATTCAGGACAATTTTGGGACCCAAAAACACTGTAAACGGTATGGTGGATTTACCTCTGTGTTTCAACGTCAAAAATCAATGGCTGTCATCGATCTTTCTGGCAATATTCCAATGCGGATGCTGCGATAATGCTATGATAAGCTTAAGCTTGTGGCCAAGAAATTTCCTTCACCTCATTTTTAGAATACACGCAGAGTTTTGGCAACCAGCTAGGCGACAAGCCTTTCTTCTGCACTGTTACAATTTTCTGATTCAATGAAATAGCATTGAGGTAAGAGCTTTAGCCCCCCTCTAGGAAAAAATTGGGAACAGTGCAGAAGAAAGGCTTGTCGCTAAAACTCTTCATAAGTAAAGTCTGGTTTATTTAATATACAGCTAAATTATATAGGATTTTGTTGGCACACGAAAGTGGCTACTAACTTAAATGAAGTGGCCCCTAATAAAAAGAGCCGTGCTGGCCTGTGGCCACTAACCACATATCTAAGTTTTAAGCTTTACCTTAAAGTCACTGACAAGTTGGAAACACTACTCTGAAAAAACAAAATGACAGCAACTATGAGGAAGGCGAATTTGATTAGTATCAAAACATGATAGCAAAATTAAAGTAACTATACGGGGGACATTTATGAAAAATAAGAATTATTGGGAAATATTTTTGTAGTTTAATTATGACATTACTGTTATAAAAATTTTATTTGTAATAAATACTTTTTTTAAAGGGCCGTTGAAAGATCATCTGAAAGTAACCAGTTCAAAAGCCATGGAAGATAATCTCGTGCCAAGCGATTCTTCTAAAAGAAAGCAAGATGAATTGAACTCGGATGATGTTAGTAACGAAAGTAAAAAAATCAAAACTGAAGTAAGGAGTACATGATTCTATTATAGGTTTTTTTCTGGTAGTTTTTATAAACTATATTATTTTATTGATAAATTTTTTGTGCTATCTGCAAGAATGCTTGTACCATGGAGCATCTCGATTTTACGAACTCGTATACCCCCTTCCTCTCAAAAAAAGTATGTAATTGAGAATTATCATTAATTCTATGGCATATTTTTTAGGGGCCAATGCATTAGTTCACAAAAATGTGTTGTTCATAAATTGGGGGTGTGGAAAAATGCGAGTCTATTCTGGTCAGTAGTGCAATTAAAGCAAAATTGTAAAAACTTTTATCTCGTTGAATTGCAGTTACAGGCCTAGTTTTTCATCAAAATTGTTGTCAACAATCACTAAAATACCATAAACAAACCAATAAATCAAGATGG
>QLNU02015003.1:48996511-49037508 GCA_006491805.2 Dysdera silvatica | reverse complement strand
GTAAAAACTGAATTCGAAATATGCTAATTAATAGAAGCAAAAAAAAAAAATACGGTGCAGTTATTTTAAAATCGTTATAAAAATGACGTCACTAATAGCTATTTCGATAGCGTTAACCAGCTATCGTCGTCAGAGCGAATGGCGGCTTCTGTTTATGTCCGTGCTGTTGGTCGGTGTTGCCATCACGTCGGTTGGAAACTTGATTGGGCGGAGGAGTAAAGCGTATTTGTGGAGACGCCTTTAGCCGTGAGACACAAAAGGTTTTTCCAAGTGGATGATATAGAGTTACTAAGGAGTTGATCATTAACTGCAACGTTGATGTTTGCTAGAATGTGAAATGCCTCAAAGAAACTGAGATCAAGTGTTGAGTTGACTTTTTTAATAATATGTGCATTGGAGAATAGAAACTGATGTCCGAATTCCCATGAATGTTTTGCCAGAGCCGATTTATGAAATTCTTGCTTGCTTTTCTTAAAATAGTTAGTAGTATATTTACGTTTTTAAAATAATTGCACTATAATTTTTTTGCTTCTATTGATTAATGCAGTGTGTCGCTATTAAACCGTTTATGCTAATTCAGTTTGAAATTTGATATTAAAAATTTGCAATGCAGCAACCTCTCCCATTCATAACGTTTAAGGCGATGGGGCAAAAACACTGTTAAACGGAAAAGGTTGTTAATCATAATGTGTGTAATTAGATGAAGCATTTGCTAGGTTTGCGAAATACTGTCATTAATTGGAATGATGTTATTGGGCAAGATTATTGAGATGTACGTTTTTTTAACTTGATGAAAACTATGTGTTGTGTACTTCGTGTTTTATGGTGCAAAGTTCTTAAGATCGTGGCATGTACTTGTTATAACACAAGATTGTTACGATTGTGGCATGCCAGGACCTAAGTTTTCCAAGGGAATGGAACCTTTTTGCTGAAGGAATCAAACCCTAGGTCAGGGGTTCCCAAACTTCTCCAAGTCGTGGCACCCTTAGAAAATTAGAATTCTTCACGACATCCTAGTCATATAATATCTGTGGTAGCTATATTTCACATTTGCACAACTATGAAGAAGGAATTAGGTAAGTGTAAGAAATTAATACGATTCATATTTAAAATTCACACAAGTACGATAACTGGTAGGGAAATTAGGGAAAAATGGTAGATTTTTTTAATTGCGAAATAGGGCTTGACATGCTACTGTCATTTCCTTTTCCACGTTGATTTTCAAATTGTCGAAGCTGTCTTGTGGCAGCCCTGATCTCTCTCTCCGTGGAACTCCAGAGTTCTGTGGCACACACTTTAGGAACCTCTTCTCCAGATTGTAAAATGAATTAGTGAGAACTATTTACCTGGATGGGGGAGGGGAATTGAACCTATGTATGAATTTTATGGAAAACTAAAATTTCAGTTACATGTGTGGAAATGTAATTAACCCCCTTTGTCATTATATATATTCTTCTCTATTGATATGATTTGTTTCTACTCAACAAAACTTTAACAAAACACTTTTCTCCAACTTTCATAAGTTGGGAAAGGAATTGAGACAACGTCTGGCTGGATTTAAACCAAAAATCTCTTCATAGACAAGCCCTTTTATATTGGCACCTAGATTGTATGGGCATGTAAATAGAATGGGGCATTGTCGAAGATGATGATGGACTTTGTGCCTGAGGTAAGCAAAAAATAGATATTGTAAAGCATGGATAGCTGATATTCAAGATTCCATGGAAAAGCGAAACATTACTGCTAATGCATAGAAAAAAGGGACTCAAGCCTTCCCCACACGCATTGAATATCAAAACGTATTATTTTCTCTAGTGCCACGCCACGTGATTTTCTGTAAAACCACTTCACCCCCCACCCATAATTTTTTAGTTGCTAATCCACTGATGCATCGTAATGTAGAATGGATCAAATCATTACATGGTTGAGGGTATCTCCAAATGGGAAAGACACTCTGAATTAAATAAAAAAAAAATTGAGATATACTGATTATGTGTGTCATTTTTTATATAATGCATCAAAGTCAATGTTAAAACTTGTGTTCAAATGTAACTCTATTTTTAGAAATCATGGTGTACAAACAGTTGAATCTGAATTAATGAATGCATTGCTGAAAGCAGAAATAATTTTGCCAGAAGAATTAGCCACCCCTCAGCTCATGAAATTCCAAAGGGCCGCTCGGACTGACAAAGGTGTTTCAGCAGCTCGACAGATTGTTTCCTTGAAGATTCCGATCAAGGAAATAGCAGACACATTTCCAGATAAAGTAAACCAGCATCTTCCTCCAGAAATTAAAGTTCTTTGTAAGCATTTTAAAACAATCTCTTAACTGTTATCTTCCAAATACAGTCAAATAATTAAACGTTTTGGGAAACAATGAAGCAAAACATTGACTGCAATTTTTTTTTATATTTTTTTTTGTGGTCAAAGCTGGGAAAGTTGGAAAAAATCTTCCTAATCTCCATTTTGAATTGCTAAATCTCCTTTGAATATGAAGTTGCTTTTCCCAGAGTCAATTTTTGCAACCAGGTCTATGCAGTTTTGCCATAAAACTTGGGGAAAATCTGTAAAAACTGAGGAATGTTTTTTCTCCAGTATGAATAGGAACCCTGTATGATCAGCTGAACCTATCACATGAGCCCGTTATTAAAATGTTTTTGAAAATAAGGAACAGTTAACGTTTTTGCTATATTCTGAAGAGGGTTGTTAAATTCTAAATGAATCTTAGTCAATTCTGAGCAATTCTTTTGCCATCTACAGAAGAGGATAATTGAATTCCATACTAACTACTTGTAAAATTTTGACAGCTCAGTTGTATTTGATTTGAAAGACACATCACATTAAACAAGGTTGGGAGTGTGGAGGATTGCATAATAAATTTAACGTAGTGCGTCCTTGAAAGTTTAAATTTGCAAAAATAATCATTAATACGGAAAATATTAATGGAAAACTGGTATCCCCAAAACAGAATGTTTTACAATGTTCTGCAGGAGATGCATGTATGTATATATATATATTATATACATTTTTAAATTCTATAAAATGTAAATTCCTTTTTTAATAGAAATGTAGAAAACATTTATCGGATAGATTATGTTTTTATTTCTTTATTTATTTTAAGGAAAAAAAATTGATTCACCCTTCGATTGTTCTGCAATGAAGCTGTTTGTTTTGCAATGTGTGTCACACTTTTTAGCACATTTTCCTTTGGAGAGTGGTGTATTGTCTATCGGGTGGTTTTTGCTGATTTTAAAACGTAATCTTCTGGGTTTTATTACATGTTATGTATGTTTTAATGCAGAAATTAATCTTAAAATTTTTCGGTACAGAAAATACTTTATTGGATGTAGTATACTTATTATACTATTGGTTTTCTTACATTCTCTTTAGTAATATTGATACCTGTGACTTATTGCAACAATGTTGCACATCTCTGACTATAATTGCGATATGAGAATATTGTCCCCACAGCAGAATGTTTTGCAGTGTTCTGTAACAAGCCTTCAGCATATAAAAAAAAAGGCAAAAGACGCATGTGCATAAATGTGTTGTATGCATTTTTAAATTCTATAAAGCGTAAATTCCTTTTTAATAGGAACGTAGAAAACAGTTATTGATTTGCTGATTTCTTTATTTTAAGACAAAAAATTAAAATTGATTCACCGCACAATTGTTTTGCTGTGAAGCTGTTTGTTCTGCGACATGCGGCACATTTTTTAGCACATTCTGCTTTGGGGAATATTGCTATGAATTTTCATTTATGTTATTGGAAAAATGTATGTAAATCAATAATTTGGCTTTTATTTTTTTTTCCCCCAGGTGCAAAACGGGTTACACAAGCGTTTGATGCTAAAATTGCCTGTGATGCTAGAACATATTCATACATGCTGCCCACATTTGCATTTTCCGATTCAGAATCTGAAGTCGACGAACTTTATAGAATATCAGGTTTATAATGTTTCTGCTTCTTAATTGCAGGTGTTAACATTAGAATTGTCAGCTGAGTGACAGCAAAGGTTGACCAAACATTATACAATAATTTCTGCCACCCACGTTTCAATTACAGCTCAAACTAGAGCTTTTTTTATATTTGGAGAAAAAGAGACGCTTTCCCCATCCTGGATTCGAACCAGGGTCCCTCCGTTTAGCCCGGAGTGTCTTGACCTACTAGACGAATGAGGACAAGAACAAACGCATTTTTCTCCGTATGTAAAGATGTAAGATATTATTACCCTTCACAGGGATAACACAATTGCCAAATATGGTCAACACAGAAAAGCCTCCGGGGCGAGATTTTTGTGAGTTTTCGTGGGGGAATTTATTATACAATAATTTTTGCCACCCACGTATTAATTAGCTCAAACTAGAGCTTATGTAATTTTGGAGAAAAAGAGGCGCCGTCCTCATCCTGGATTCTGTGAACATCTTCAGGTAAAAAGATGAATTTATTCATTTTGCTTATGAGCAAAATTGTGAAACGGCATGGGCCCTGTGGTGGTGCAGTGTGGTAAAGTATTCGCCTAGTGCGACATTAACTTAGGTTTGACTCCCAATGGTGAATTGTAGGAAATTGAACAACGGAAAATTGTAAGTCCATTGATTCCTTGGAAAACGGTAGGACCCGGTGCAGAATGACCGTTGTAGATTTTGAGCTGTTAAAAAAAAAACACCCACACCATGAAGTAGCATGGAAATAGGTAGTCCAGATCAGACATGTATGGAAGAAAAATATTCTGAAATCAATCACATGGTTTATGGACCATCATTTTATTATCAAGGGCTGCCTATTGGAAGTGTGAAGTTAAAGATTTTGGAATTCCGGATTTGTTATGCTTAACTTGTAGTAGAAAACGTAGCCTTGATTGCACGTAGGAATTTTTAAAGCAAATGGATGGAGGTGTGCTGAGATATTTGGATTGACTTTAATTATCATGTATTTCAAAACATTTATATTTAATTGTTTTTATTTACTTTTTTTTTTTCAGATGACAGACTAAAAGATGTAAATAATTTTTTGAAAACTTACGTTGGTACTCATAACTTCTACAATTTCACATCTGGAAGGTATAATTCACTTCATTTTATTTCTCATTTAGAGAGGACATCATCTTGAATCTTCTGTTTCTTGTGTCTTTCTGTTGTGATAAACAGCCCATTTTAACGCATGAGAATAATTATTATTTCGCTAGGTTAGCCAGTGATGCCAGTTGCAAACGCTTCATCATTTCTTGTGAGGTAAATTCTTATAAATATTATATTGATTTATAAGCGTTGAATGAAATGGCCTTTAAGAATGAACCAATTTTCTCTTGTCGCTTTCTGTATATGTGTCCACCTTGCATTAATATTCAAAATTTACAGGAAAAGTTATTACACACACAGGAATTTTGATTTTTGGACATGTAAAATTTCTAGGTATCAAAATCTGGAATTTTTTTAGTATTGGAATAGGAAATTTGTGTATATATATTAAAAAAAAATGTAATGCAGGTTGACTATCCTTGATCTGAAATGTTAGGAGTGGAGAGTATTTCAGGTTTTATATTTTCTCTAATTTTCGAATACATAATATGGTGAGGATATAACCCTAGTCTCTCTCTCTTGTCTAAATTCCCATGCACCTGATTTTTTGCCAAAACTGCCACCCCTCCCTTCGCACAATAGTATCCCATCCCTTTTTCTTCTTGTCTTTAAGTACTTCTGTTCACATGGTACAATTCTTTACTGGCGCACTGAAAAATAACAATGAAATCATAGGGAGTATGCATGCACACTTCCCTGCCCCCTTGTTTCATTGGGCAAGGGGTGGTCTTATAATCAAGATGGACCAGAAAGTAATAAAAATTGCTTAAATTAGACATAGCCCAGTGTTACACCAATTATGTACTACTATACTAAATTATATAATGTCGCGGTATAGCCCGGATGCTCTTGCGCCATAAAAATCCAAACAAACAAATTATATAACGGTATAATAACACTAATTCTAGCTTACAGTGAAACTGAACAGTAAATTATGGTCTTATTTTAAAGAGCTGCTCTGTGACAACGAAATGTATTTCAGGATTTTACACATTGGGGTTTATTTAACTTGTACATTTAAATGCTGAAATATGAGATTTCTCTGAATAGCGAAATAATATAAAACTTTTGGTATACTATTTAAAATACAGTGTGTTATATTCCATATTATTGTGCCTAATGACTTATACAAAATGTTGTAAAACTGAAATTCAATAGAATCTTGCTAACTTGACCCTCAGATAAGTTAACGTTCTGAATAACTTAAAGATTTTTTGAAGTTCATTTGGTCTAATGCAGCAGTCGCCAACCGGTAATCCTCAGAAAAAGCTGGACATTATTTGCATTTTTAATGTTTGATTAATAACAAAACAAAAATAATATTCTAAGAAATTCTCATATTCTGAATGACAATTTTTGCTTTTGTATTGCACTAAATTCACGACATGTGGTCCATGAGGCCCGAAAGGTTGGCGACTGCTGGTCTAATGTATTGTTCTATAAGAGAAAAATGTCAATAAGTCGACATCGCAAAACGGATACACGCTTAGGTCAACGTAAATAAATCAATCTTCTTTCTTATTTTTTAACATTGGCAAAGGAAACTTCATGAGAAATTTTTTGGGCGAAAATAGAAAATTATACTTACCATCTGCACATAGAAATATCCTTACAGTCAAATTTTGTGTCTTGATGTGCTATCTATTTTGCAGCTCCTAGACCAGGGCATTATTAAAAATTTCAATCATTTTTTTTTTTTGTTAAAAACTTGTATAAATGTTTAATGAGAATGTTGATGTTAGTGTCAAATTATGGTAATAGATGCTGTAGAAATGGTTGATTCTGCTTGGTATGCAGTTACAGAAATTGTTATTGGAAATTGCTTTCTACATGCAAGATTTCCTTTTGACATTGAATAAAGGAAGTGGCTGTGTGAAAGACATACAGTTGACAATGATCTTCGTCTGCAGAAATAATAGGTGAAGAGGAAATTTTTTTAATTATTGTAAAGCCGCCTGTGTGTGCAAGAACTCCTAATGATGAAAGCTTAGAAAATAAACGTTCGAACCCACAGCGAAGTTTTACAAGCCATGGATACAATCCATCAATTTTCCCAATTTTAAAATGGCACAGACATCAGCATAAAGTTTGCAAAATTATTTGGGGGGGGGGCAAGCACATATTATGTACATTTATACGTAAAACTGTAATTCATTTCAAATTATTGGGAGGTCTCTGGCTCCACGGGCCCATATAACTCTACGCCTATGGGCACAGAAGTAGTTTTGAAACATTTATATAGTTCATATTCAGTGAAAATATAGATTGCAATTCAGACTTTTCAGGTGTAACCTTTATTGTCAAAAGTTCAAATGATTTTATTCATTGCAGAAAGCGCTGATTCACTGTGTAATTTAATATAAACAAAAATCTGTAAAAAAGTTTTGTCAAATAACAATAATTAGAAAATTATAATTTTATTCTTTAAAAATTTAAATTATTATTTTTTTTTTTTTTTTAAATTTATCTCTGTCTTGATAACTTGACACCTACATAACTTAATATGAATTGCTTACCCTTTGACGTGTCAATTATCGAGACTCCGCCTTATTAATAAATAATAGCAAATTTTGTGCAAAACCATTTTTATTTTCTTGAATTTTAAAAAGTTCAGTTTTTCTCATTTTTTTCAAATTTAAATGTAAAGCTAGTAATTTCCATAAATATGCTTTGTACAGGGTTTGTCCCAAAAGTTCCCGAAATGATTTTTTTTAAAATCATTTATTCAATATCAGTTTACAATCTTTTCAGAACTTTTCAAAGTATTCTCCCCCTGCTTCGATGCACCGTTGCCAACGCTTCACCCAATCATTGAAGGCGCCCTGGAAGTCGTCAACGGGAATCTCCTTCAGTGAGGTCGTCGCGGCTGCTTTTACCGCCTCCAGCGTCCCATGCCGAGTTCCTTTCAGGGTTCTTTTGATCCTTGGGAACAAAAAGAAATCCGCTGGTGCCAGATCGGGGCTGTACGGCGGCTGGGGCAGCGTTGCCACACCCATTTTGGCCAGCAACTCGGAGACAATGAGCGCGGTGTGGGTTGACGCGTTGTCATGGTGCAAGATCCAATTGTCGCGAATTTCGTTTCGGACGCGTCGAACCCTGTTGCGCAACCGTTTGAGCACTTCACAGTAAAACTCCTTGTTGACTGTTTGTCCTTGTGGCACGAATTCACTGTGAACTACACCTTTTCTGTCAAAAAACACAATGAGCATTGCCTTGATTCGCGATTTGCTCATCCTTGCTTTTTTCGGGCGAGGAGACTCCTTGGTGTGCCACTCGCTGCTCTGGCGCTTTGATTCGGGATCGTACTGAAAAATCCACGTCTCGTCCCCTGTGATCACTCTGTCCAAAAATTCTGGGTCCGTTTCGTAGCGTTCATGCAATTCCTGGCACTTCAACAAACGCTGCTCCTTCATCTCACTCGTCAGGACTTTTGGCACCATTTTCGAGCAGACTTTCCTCATTTGAAGATCCTCCGTTAAAATGCGATGAACGATTGTTTTGGGTATTCCACACTCCTCTGCAATCACCCGAACACTTAATCGTCGGTCATTGTCCAAAACTTGACGCACTTTTTGCACCGAGTCGTCCGTTTGTGATGTCGACGGGCGTCCAGAGCGGTCGTCGTCGTTGACGGACTCCCGACCTTCCCGGAACCGCTTGTGCCACATGAAAGTTTGGCTTTTTTTCATCGCCCCGTCACCGTAGGCTTTCCGAAGCATTTCGAGTGTCTCCGCCCCGTTTTTACCCAGTTTCACACAAAATTTGATTGCATAACGCTGCTCCAAAAACTGGTCCATTTTTTGATCGACGAGGGTGCAGTAGATACCTCTGCGCGGAGCGTGACCCTGCCTCAACAACTGCCCGCAGGCGACTGATACCGGTCTCGTTTCCAAGCTCAGATCCCCCACCAACTTCTCCGCCCCGTCAGCCAGCGTTGCCAACTACAAAAAATCATTCCGGGAACTTCTGGGACAAACCCTGTAAAAATGCATTTTTCATGTGTAAAGTTTGCTTAATTATCATAAAAATGATCAGTTTAGTTATCAGAAGGAATTGCTGTAATTGAAACCTTACTGTCTTTTAATCGTTATTTTAGGAAGTTATTTGAAACACCGCCACATATAGCTCTTGCTAGCATTATTTTTGTTTTTTTGTAAAAACAAAAAAAAATTGCATCTCTCTGAGACAAAGTTGAACCGGCTATAACTTTATTTGGACCAGAGTATCATAATCGGCAGGCCATCAGTGTACTAGAAACTATGTTTTTATATATATGTATGTTTTTTGGACATCCTTCTATAATAATTATTTTAATTTTTCCCACAAATTATAAAAGTACTACCCTAGTATTAACTATTTGGTAATTGTACATTATCTTGAAAAAGCCATTGTTTTAGTGATGTGGAAATTGAAGTACCAGTCTGTCTTGATTTGTAGTGTGGCCAGCCTTTTACAAAAGACGGTTTAGAATTTGTAGTGATAACGATCAAAGGGCAAAGTTTTATGCTTCATCAGATTCGCAAGATGATCGGCTTGGCTATCGCTGTCATTAGGAAACTCGTTCCCGCTGACGACATATTACAGAAAATCTGGAAGATGGACAGGGTAGGTGTGAAACTTTATTTAAAATGTAAAGCGTCTATTGTAACTGTTTTAAACTATTACATGTGATTGTGAGACAACTTCAGAACTATAATAAGTGATAATGTTCGTTGGGAAAGGTGTGATACAGCAAAGCAGTATATTTTAGTTTAATGACTTGCTGCATTTTATTTTTTGTTAGTACTTGGACATAAAATTAATAACTGGGATTTAATCTGTGTCTGACAAAATATTGTAAGTCGATGTGGCTGTACTATTTTTCTTAAGCTTTATTTTAAACATTTGCTTTGTTAAGCTCTGTTCTCAATGTTTTGTACAAATCCATCCTCAATATCTGTTTCGTTAAACTTTATCGATATTTGCTTTAAAGCTACTGATGCCCTTAGACATGCATGCTGTGACAGTTAATTGGTATTAAGCATTTTTTTTATATATAAGCAGTCTGTAAGTAAACACGTGGACCTATGATACGGTTAGCAAGATTATCAGCACCCATTTCCACTAATCAGTATTAGAACATTTTAGTCGTATTTTAAATTATAATAAATCTATTTTTCAGAGAATGAGAGAATTGTGCTATTAATGGCTATATAGTTGTAGTTTATTGGGGTTTGGTTTTTATATGGCTATTTTATCAGTTGTAAAAAATAAGGTTGAGAAACTTTTTTAAGGTCAAGGAATGTATAAAAATAGTCAAGAAAAGGTCAAGGAATTGGGTTTCTTATTTTTAGTAGACACCCTGATTAAATCATCCATCCTGTTTCGCATGACCCACAGTGTAGTATTGGGACGTTAAACAGAAGCAAAGTACTGAAAGAAATTGTTCTGGGCACTTTTGACTCAATTTGCCCTGGAAAAGTAGTCCTGTTGTGATGTGCTCGTTTATTGTGTTGTGTATTTAGATTCGATTGCAATGGTGTCGCAGAATGCATATAATTTTTTAGCCGATCATGGTCTGAGGCTTCGTTCTAGGTAACACAAGTTCAGGTTCCTTCGGAAACTGTGGGTCCCAATCAAGACCATTCACCCGTGGGGGGGGGAGTAACCCGAACCCATATTTTTGAGCCATATTATTAAATGTAAAATAAAATTCCACATGAGGGGAAAAGTTTGTTTTCTTCTCCTCCCCTCTCATTTGAAATCCTGTGCATGGGCTGTGGTTCCAGCAAAGCACAACATTTGCACATGAACAGCAAGGGTCATGCTGTGCTGCTTTGCCGTTCATGTGGCATAATAAACAAACAAAAAGGGGTTGTGTGTAGTAATGCTACTTTTAGAATTGTAGATTTCTCAAAATGTAAATATGGTTTCTTAATCAGTAAGTAATCTTGTCGAATTTTTCAATGTTCTTAGGCAAACTTGAAAATGTTCTGCATAATAATTCCGAGAGTCGCATTTTTTGGCTCAAACTAGAGCTTTTGAGTTTCAGGAGAAAAAGAGGCATCATAGTCAAACTAGGGGTCTCTCTGTTGAACCTGGAGTGCCTTAACCACTAGGCCATCGAGGGCAGGAACGAAGTTCCTTTGCTCCGTGTATATAAGGTTGTAAGAAATTATTGCCTTCTCTGGGACAACACAATTGCCAAATGGTTATTGTTGGCGCAGTATATGTTGGCGACTGTACAACTCTTCTTGCCACCCCTCGCCAATCTAGCACATGTAGCTTTTTGTAAGTACAGAGTTGTATTTGGTAATTCGTGGGAGTAAGAGCTCTCATGCTTGGAATAAAATGTTATTTGTTAATCTCCGTATTCTTGAGTTGTAGTGACGTTATTTACAAGACTGTGGTGTCTTTTATGGAATAAGGCTATAGTGCCTTTTATAGTACAAGATTGTTTCTCTTTTATGGAAAATGCAAAAGTTATAACATAGATTAAGGAAAAGTGCCCGTCATTATCACCAGCGAAATAAGAGGATACCCGAAAGGACGTATCCCTCACGAAACCTTACAGTGGTCAACACAGAAAGCCTCCAGGACAAGCGTTTTTTTGGGGAGGGGGAAAATTTATTGTACATAATAATTCTGGCACCCACTTTTTTTTAGTTCAAACTAGAGTTTTTCTTCTATAACAAAAGACTTTAGTTTCAGCTAAAAAAAAAAAAAAGTGGGTGTGGTGTATGTATAATAAATTTCCCATGAAAAAACATAAAAGCTTGCCCGGAAACTTTCTGTGTTGACCGTTTGGGAATTATGTTATTCCTCGAAGGGTAATAATACCTTACAACCTTGAAAAGTTCTGTTTTAAATATTTTTCAACGTGCTGTTCGATTTTTCATACATGTGTGTATATAACATTAATAGCACTTTAATGATGTACATTGCTTGACATTGTGAAGTTGCCCCACCCATAAAGGAAGAACACATCCAGGTTGGGGCAGTATTATCGTTATTATTGTCAGTTTCCATTACACTTTGATAATACGAAAGAAAATTAGTTTTTTTTTTTTCTTCTAAAGGTTGACATTCCAATGGCTCCTAGTGTAGGCTTAATGTTAGAAGAAGTGCACTATGACTGGTATAACAAAAAGTATGGCGGTGATGGATTACATGAGCCCCTGCAATGGGACAGTTATCAGGTAAAAATTTCGAAATGGTGGAGTCTGTTTTGTGTTAGCTATAAAAGGTTTCCAGGATTACTATGAATATGTTTTACCTTTCCTGCTACAGTAGAACCCTGAAATAGTAAGACTACAAGAGGGTGTTTTATATATGTAAAGTATTTTTGAGCACGGATAATCAGCACATGCATAATCAAGGGTACAACATAATAAAAAAATAGTAATTTTAATGGTAATCAATAATGGCAAATAAAAAATTTTTAATAGCAGTAATTGCTAATGGTATAATATTAGGGTGTCAAACAGTTATTTATAAGCATTTAGTAAAGGATGTTAAACTATCAAGTCTATTGTATGCGAACCATCGTATCGACCTGAGGCATTTAAAAAAAAAATTTATCGTTTGATTATTATGATGGCTTTTATTTATGACATTAATGAACAGTTTTTAAAATTGCTTATTCATAAAAAATAAAATTTGATAATACCTTCTATAATCTTCAACGTACGTCTATATTTTTGTTCCCATCATCCCATGGGGAAGACTTTCAGTGCCATGTCAAGATTTTCGGACAATAAAAAATGATAATGGCAGAACAACAAATGTAGGTGAAAATGTTAATGGGATATTACTACTTCATGCTGTGATAACGTAATTGCTAAATATTGTTCGACACATTAAGCCACAGGGAGAAGTTATGATTTTGAAAATGTTTACTTATACAAGTTTGCTTATTGTTTAGTGTACATACTTATTCCTCTTTTAGGATATTATTAATAAGTTTCGAGAAGAGCACATATTAGCCACCATGGTCTTGGCAGAACGGAATGAAAAGTCGTATCCTTTTTTTAACTGAAAGTCTCATTTCACTTTATAATATTTATGATTGAGAATGAAATGACAAATTTACAATAATCATTTTATAACATTGCAAATTAATTATAAATCTTGTGTATAAGAATTGTCCCTGCTCATGGCTATATCTATATCATTAATGAATTGTCAAAATGCTGGTTTGTATTTAATTAGTGAATTTCAATTCACACTGAACTCAGTGCCATATTTCCCAATAGGCTATACTAGGCTATAGACTAGGGCGGCAAAATTTTGTGTATTGAATCTGATATAACAAAATCAATACCATACGATGATATAATCAGATGTTTTGCCGAGAAGAAAGCTAGACGTCATGCTTTCCATTTAAATACCAGTGTTCGATAGGCTTTTATTTTTTGCTAAAATTAAAATTTATTTCAATAAAATTGAATTTGATTTATTATATACCAAAAAGAGATAATACTTCAATATAAGTTAATATTGTTTAATGTTTATGTTTCAATTTATGAGTTTGTTTTTCAACATATTTATTGTCATTACAGAAGTTTTTGGCGTATACTGCATGTAATAGTTTTTACATTTCTACCACTGATTGGGGTGGGTGGTGGTGGAAGGGTAGGAAAAGGCAGCAAAAATAGCCTAGGGGTGGCAAAATGGTAAATCTGCCTATGATTGAACTTGGTATAGTTTTTGCACCGTTTATCTATCAGTGATAAAAAGGATAAAATAGTTTCTGTAACTACAACAATCACAGCTATTATTTATTAATAATCAGAGTTCGCACTACTGCGCGGTTCCCGCAATTTGTTGCCAAATCTCATTTAAAAAAAATAACTTGCACTCTTTTCCCACTCTAGGCTCAACAGAAGTACCCTGGTTCAACTCCAGGTTCATTAAATTGTATTCATAACTCCATTTTGTACTACGTTGCTAATTTCGTTTTATATATACAGTATATAATCTGACTCACATTGTGCATTTATTATGTAATTACTTAGTTTGAATTTGAAATTAAAGTTAATTTGAAGAATTAAATTCTTGAGTTCACACTTGGATTTTTAAAATCACATTTAATTTTGAAGTTAAGGTGGGATAATCTCACCTAATATTTTTTCCTAGTGTGAACACTGATAACATAATTGGTAATTAGTTTATTGGAAAAAATGACAAGTTAGCGACAAAATTCGAAACCTTCTAAACTTAAATATCGACCTTGTTTGATTTTTAAAATGCATTTCTTTTTAATTAGTTCTATCAAAGTTGCGAAACAAATAATTTGCTTAAAGTTAACTGCATAGGGCGTTCTTATAGAAAAATAACTTAATAATAAAAAGTTTCCATGTAATCAGTTTCTTCATATGGTCTAATTCCATTTTATTATATCGTATGATCATATTATGGGGCAATAATTTGTCTTATTCTGAGTACTGTCATTTTGAAACAAATTTCACTTTTCCGGCTCAACTTGTTTATTAACTCATGTGCAAGTTTCAACTTCACTTCCTGGCTATTTCCTAATCTCTTAATATTGTATCTAAATGGGCAAGAAACTTATCAATGATATGTTTCAAGATAAAACAAGACGTCATGCTGTTTTTCTAAAACAGTGTAGTTTAGGGGGTTGATATCATAGGCACTATAGGTTTGGATTAAATATTAGTAATAATGTCATTAAGCATGGTTTTTTTTTATCCAGCGTTTCATGCAGATGTCCTTCGACAAAAACTGACTTCAGTGAATTCCTGATGAACACAAAGTATTGCCATTTTATGCTGTTGATGACATCTGCATATATTAAGGGTTTCATGCTAGAAGATCATGTGCACCATAGAAATGTTGAGTTGATATGCCTTTCTGGTAATACACCCTCGATATATGTCTCTGTAAATTTTATTTATTTATTATTAGCTATGTTTATTATTATTGGATAGGACCTTAATGTATTATTAGTATGTTGCAATGGCTACAGACACTGCCGCATCATACGTACGATGTCAGGGAGCCAAAAGCACCAGAACCAAAAGCAGCGAATGAGGAAGAGACGGAAAGTACATTATCTCCAGATACTACTGCTGCTGCTGTACCTAGTAATCAATAAAACTGTCTTTTTAATAATTTGAATGTCTTTCTTTATCCCTGAGAATTTATCATTAGTATGAAGACCCATTGTACGGAGCGACATGACCTTAGCTATCCTTTTTCTGTAAAACACAACTTTTATGATTTTTTTTGTCTGTCTTACTCACTGCTTTTTCTCTTGACAGTGCGGTATAATGTGTGCGTTTATTTTTCCTGCAACTCCATGGTCCTGGGTATGGTTCCCTAGGCGATGCGGTTTGTATATCTTGGGAAAATTTGATCTCGACGTGACATTATTTTGACTGTCCTTTTGTCATAAAACATGAATATCCTATACAATTTAACCTTTTTAACATGAATTGTTTTCCGAATCCCCATCAGCTTTGTAGTAACAGTAATAAGATTCTATCTTTTCTGATAACGCAAGTATGTTGCCTTGAGTCGTTAATAAAGCTTGACTATATACTTACATGTGATATCCATAAATCAAAGACATTTATTTACACTGGTGAAGCTCTCCAAAGACTGAGGGGGGCGAGCCTTGATATAAACATATAAATTTTACTTGTGATCAAGGAAGCATTCAATGCATTATAAATATATAGAATTTTTTTTTTCCAACCAGTGCAAGGAAAAATTAGAACAAGGGAAAGAGATGCTTAACCGTATGCAGTTTTATGGTCACTAATGTTGAAAGTTTTTGTTCATTTATATATTTAAGGCACAAAGTTCATGCCGCATTGTGACCTATAAGATTCCGAGGAATTCAAATCTCTTTGAGGCATAGGGAACCAGCTCACTGACTACAGCGATTAATTAGTTGATGAGCAGGATTTTTTTCCACTGTTAGCAATCGAAACTTATAGCATGCAAGGCGAACAATTTACCACTGCATCACCATAAAAGTGATTACAGTAAAACGATTTACCACTCCACGCCTAGCATGAAATCATTTGCCATTTATGACAAAACAGGACGCATTGTGACTGAAAAAATTAGAATAAAAGAACGTCACTTAATAGCGAGTAGTTTTATGGTCATCAACGATGAAAGTGAGCTTTCGGCCCTGTAAAGGGGGCCCACGTTCAATATGTGATATGAATATTTTTTTTAAACTGGTTTGGGCATGTAAGTGAAGTTACACACTAAAATATGGAGGAAAAAAAACCCCATTTAATAGCTGATAGTTTGATAGTTATGAAGGTTGGAAGTGACTTTTTTGTCATGATTTACAGCCCTGTGTTTGATATCGGAATTGCAAACTAGTAGTGTACCAACTTTAAAATTAGCGTGGAATTGGAGTGGTTTTGAAGATCGTGTGATGCTGATGGGGAAATATAGAAAATTTGTTTTGATATCGGGGGGCTTGAGCTTCCCTATGCTGCTGTTGTAAACGTCTTTTCTTTTTCTTTTAAAAACAGTTTCGCTGTAGTACACAAAACTGGAAAATAGCTGAACGCGTGAAGTTATGTGGGTCAGTGAATTCCACCCCCCCACCAATAATTTAAAGTAAATTGTAATTTTACATATATTATGTAATATGCAAATGTCTGTAATATGTGTTTGGGCCCCCAATAATTTGGAAAATTTTACATTACTGGCTGAACGTTAGCTCAGAAACAGCAAAGGAGCACTGAAGTGATTAAATAGATGGCAATTTTATGGCCATTTAGGGGTGCAGCAGTTCAAAACTCATGCGGGGAGGATGCTCGGACGGCTTTAAAAAAGTTCATAGTTTAGCGTTGCGGAGAACAAGAATATTTTGTTACCCAATGGGAGGCCTTGTGCCCCTTCTTATGCCACTGTAGTCATTAACCATTAAAATAAAGTTTTGTCAGTGAAAATAGTTCGGAGTGTAATACCGGACTTGTAAAATTGTCATTTAATTTTTTAACTTATTTTCAGCATGCCAAATACATTAATATACTGAAAGAAGGGGGAGAAAAGTATCCAATGGCTGGCAATTTGACGATCATAAATGTTGAAAGTAGCTTTTCATATTGCTGTATAGGGTCCAATCGATTCCCGTATTGCAAATGTCATCTTTTTCTTACTTTGTTTAATTTGAATAAATTTAAAACTGTTGAATGAAACCATTCGCCATTTGAAATAAAAAAAAAACAATCAGAGAGAGAGAGAGAGAGAGAGAGAGAAATGGGTTCATTTTTGCCATCAACTTCCAAATTGAAGAAGACACTGAAAAAAATAAAATACAATAAATATTTTATTTTTAGTACGGTAATAAAACAAAATGCATATAAGCTATGCTTACTACATAAGTTATGCACGTTTGTTAAAACCAAATTGTGGCTTAATATATTCTATCGACTACAATTATGATAAATTAAACATTGCCACAAAACAAAAAGTTTTGGAAATATTGCTCTAGGTGGAGTATTGGTTCCTCCCTTTCATAAAACAGGAGGTTTTGATGCATCAAGCTTAATAAGCTTGATTTTGTGTTAATGTAGGGGTTCGGAGGTCATGTTTAACCATTAGTCCCACACTGCAACTTTGGAAAGTAGAATATACAAGGTTATTTCTAAGGGTGCATGTATTGTTTGGGCATGCGCAGTTATCCATACTGCTGTTAAAATTTAATACATAAGTACATTTTCAACCGATCAGTACACAAAATCTACCGTAAAAAAGCTATTTCGAGTACATTTTTAACGTCAAAGAACAATTTGCATTGTGTACAATTTCATGCAAGACAAAAAATTTATTTCGAGTAAAAATAATTTCCAGGAGGAGCTGACTATATTTCCAGGGGACTCAGTCCCCCTCTGGCCCCAGCCTGACTACGGCTCTGCATTACGTACTCAGTCCCCTCTAGCCACAGCCTGACTGCGGCTCTGCATTACGTACTCAGTCCCCTCTAGCCACAGCCTGACTGCGGCTCTGCATTACGTACTCAGTCCCCTCTAGCCACAGCCTGACTACGGCTCTGCATTACGTACTCAGTCCCCTCTAGCCACAGCCTGACTACGGCTCTGCATTACGTACTCAGTCCCCTCTAGCCACAGCCTGACTACGGCTCTGCATTACATTTGACGGTGTGACGATTTGAAAATTACTTTCTAAAGTCATGTTATGAATTTTAAAGAAAGCATTTAAACTACTAGCCGGTGAAGAAAAAGCGTTTCTTCTCCGATTTGAATCGGGATTTTCTGTATATGCAGAAACTAAAACCGAATACATAAGCTGCCACGACGTTGAACCTGACCTTCGTGTATAGCCAGGGTGTCTATCAGGTCATGAAAGTCACGGAAAAGTCAAGAAATGAGAAAAAGGTCACGGAAGTCAAGAAAAGGTAATTAAATCGATAGTGTAGGTCACAGTTACGCCAATTTTTTCAATGTTACGCTTGTGTTGAATTGTAATTTTCATACTATTTTTTACTGGTTTAGTTATTTTTACGTATTTTTGTCATAGCTTGGCAATTTTTAGCTATTTTTTATGTAGATATTTTGTCAGTCAAAAAAAAAGTCGGGAACTTTTTTTTAAGATCAAGAAATGTACGAAACGTAGTCAAGGAATTGGATTTCTTACTTTCAGTAGACACCCTGGTATAGTTATCTTCAATAAAACCGGACATAATCATAATAATATGTTATTCCTTATAATTTTACACATCACGGGATTATAAAAGTGATTTGTTTGGGAAATGGAAAGAAAGCAGTAACGGGGATCTCTTTTCAGTAGAAAGAGCAAGGGATTTTCCGCATTCTGCAAGAACAACAAAAATTCGATCCTCGTTTAATGATTGGCAATGTTACTCGTATAAAGAGATTCGCACACACTGGGATATTGCTTAACAGAGTTTATGAGCACAGTTTTGACTCGAAGACGTCACAAGTGAAGACCAAAGGTAGAGTCTTTGAGAGCTATACAGCGAGATTTTTTTTTTGTTTGTTTGTTAGTAGGACCTGGAGAACAAGTGAAACGAAAAATGCAGAAAATTATAGACGAATTTTGTGTTGCCATCTGCGGGTGCTTTCGTGGAGAATATTAAAGAGGAAATGCAAACGAAAAAGCCAGCGAAAGAGATGAAATGAGCGTGGGGAGGGAGACCCCAAAGGCATTGACGAAATGTGCAAAACTAAACAGCCCCATTCCTCTTATTATTTCCTACTGCGTTTCAGTTTTACGGCGCAAGGACAACAAGGGTTGTACTCGTCGGGATCTTCAGTTTTCCGAGGAATCCTAACCTCTGAAAGCCTAGGGAAGCAAACGCTGGACTACAGTGTGTAGTTAATCAGTAAGCGTTCATTGTTTTGGCACAGCTGTGGGTTGAACTCGGGATAATCGCGTGCTAGGGATGAGACGGGTTCATCCCAGGCTTGGGTGGGCCCGTGCTCATAAGACGGATGTAACTAAATCCGAAGACTGATTTTCTATATTGAAGTTTCGGGCTCGAGCTCAAATTTCCACGAAGTATTTCGGGCTCAGTCTTCAAAAATTGAGCCCGAACTTATCTCTAATGCACGCTATGCCAACGCGTTACCATTGCGCCACAGCAGGGCCATTGCATATTACATTTTGTAATTAAACGTTTTTGTTTTGTATCTACTGCTTATTACTACCTTACATATAGACCTTACTTGAAGAACACATGTTGAAAGTGAAAATGAGGCAGGGGCTCCAGGGTCAAATTTTTTCTTAAAAAGGGTTCCGCGGGAGAGAAGTTTAGGAACCACTGCCGTAAAGTATTTACTCTGAAATATATTTCACACTGTAAATCATTTACTCTCTACCACTACGTACTCTGAATTATTCACTCTAATATTACATGTTGTAAATTATTTACTTCTATATTACTACATTATACTGTAACTTATTTACTCTATACCGTAACTTATTTACTCTATATTACTACGTTATACACTATGTAAATAAATTATAAACTCACCCATAAAGCACAGATAACTTACGATTGTAACAAGCATTTGATATAAATTTATGCAAATAATATACCAACGGTGATTATATATATACCAATTACAACTTTTGAAAATGGTGAACAATTTTGTTCGTGAAAAAAATAATCATTTACAACCTGTAAAGAAACATAAATTCAATGTGGAAAATTTCAGGAAATCAGAAATTAATAGCAAGTCGGTTCTCCTTGCTTTTCAGTAATATGTATCATTCTGTCAGGCATTGTTTGAAGTAGTTTTCTTACAACAGCTAAGTTTATATTTTCTCAGGAATTCGAAATTGTTATTTGGAGATCATTCACACGATGGTGTTGCTTGTTGCGCCAATATGCAGCCTTTGCCATAAAACCCCACACATTTTCAACCTGATCCATGTCTAGAGAAAGCGAGGGCCATGGAATGACATCAACCTTTTCCAGTTCAAACCACTCCTTGGTGGATATTGATGCATGTACACTGGCATTGTTCTGTTGGTACTTCCAATTCGGGTCGCCTAAATGGGATTAAGAGATCATACATTAATTCCTGATATATTTGGAGTTCATAGTGCCCTGAAGGAATACGATGTCTGCTTTTCCTCCTGCTCCGAATGCTACTCATACCATCACTCCGTTACCTCCTTGCTGTCTACTCAGCCTTTTCTTTAGCTGTGTTCGTAGATCATGTCAATATGACGAATATCCATCAGGGCCATTCAGACAGAAATGTTTCATCAGAAAACACTATTTCATTCCACTCATGGTGCCATTTTTACAGTTTTTTTTTACACTAATCGAGCCTATTTAACGTATGACTAGTAGTAAGTTTCGGTTTGCTTTTATTTTCCTGAACTTTACGTTCAAATTTACATTTAAACTTTTCCATACAGTTTATTGGGATGCAGGTGTTGATAGTACACGTGAAATTTCACAAATGGACACCTGCTCATAAGTGGCAAGTATTTAAACGTGCCTGTGGTTCCGGGGTAACAGTTTTGGTGGTCTACCTGATCTTTTTTGGGTTCCACAATTATCACCTTTTTCGATGACAGTTTGGACAGCAGTTTGTGAGCGTTCTATTTTACGGGCTAGTCCTCTTGTTGACTGTCCCTTGCAAGTTAGCAAATATATTTTTCTGGCGTAAGTTTCATTTAGTTCTTTTCCTCAATGCATACTCACAAAACGCAATTTTCATCACAACATTGGATCCATATGATAGCCTACATGTATCATATGATGTGTATAAAACTACACATGTGCAAATTAGTTAACAGGCTCGCAGTTCGTGAATTTGCATGTTGAGTTTATATTTTCTTTACATGTTGTAAATGATTATTTTTTCTTACGAAAATGTTTTTTCACTATTTTCAAAAGTTGTAAGTGGTATATGTATGCAATTGCCGTTGGTACATTATTTGCATAAATTTATATCAAACGCTTATTGCAATCATAAGTTATTTATGTTTTACCGGTGAGTTTATGCATTTTATTTTATAATTAATATATAACTTATTTTACGTATACTTATAACTTATTTACATAGTGTACTGTAACTTATTTACATAATTATTACTGTAACTTATTTACATAATTATTACTGCTTTGGCTACTCTATATTACTACAGTGCCTGCAGCTTATTTGCTCTATATTGCTACGTTACGCAGCTTATTTGCCTCCATATTACTACGTTACGCAGCTTATTTACTCCTTATTACTGTATCATCATCATCATCATCATATTCAACCATTATCTATCCACTGCTGGATGAAGGTCTCTCCAAATGCTTTCCACACAAGTCTATCCTGAGCAATTCGCTTCCACGTCACCCCAACCTGTTTTCTTATTTCATCCACCCATCTAGTTTGAGGACGTTTTCTAGGTCTTCGGTGGTCTCTTGGAATCCAGTTCAGAATTTCTGTTGTCCATCGTTGATCAGTTCTTCTTGCAATATGCCCAGCCCATCGCCATTTCAGCCCTTTTACTTTAACAATGATGTCCTCTACTCTAGTTTGCTCTCTCACCCAAGTGTTCCTTTTTCGATCTCTCCTAGTTATTCCAAGCATGCACCTCTCCATGCTCCTTTGCGTTGTCTGTAACTTTCGTATTGCTCCAACTGTTAGACTCCATGTCTCTGATCCATAAGAGAGGACTGGCAATACACACTGGTTGAAGACCTTTCTTTTTAGACACAAAGGCAATTTCCCCTTCAGGATAAAACTGTTTCTTCCAAATGCACTCCAGCCAAGTTTAATACGTCTGTTGAGTTCTTTCATAATGTTGCCATCCATTGAAATCAGCTGGCCAAGGTAAATATATGAATCAGCAGTTTCTGTATACTGTAAACTATTTACTCTATAATACGACTGTGCATTATTTACTCTACAATACGAATATACATTATTTTCTACGTAATATTACATACCGTAAATTATTACTTTAATTATGAATTATGTAAAGCTTTATGAAATGATCTCCAATTTTGGGCACAAGTATAATTTTGAAATCATCGACTTTTTTGTCGATTGACTTGCATTTTATCCCCGGTCTCTTTGTTTTTCTTGCTCACCAAGAAAACGCAATAATTTAGTCGATCGTGGCTGTTTTGACCTTGGGTAATATTTGATGGTCTGAGCGATACAGCTAATGTACATTCATTGTGTACAATTAGTTGTATGTTTGCATAATAAGCTCTTCAGTAAACATTCTTAGGGTGTTACCATTTTCAAATTAAGGTTGCTAGTGGTAACATCACTAGATTGTATGTCTACTTCAACGTTATGTCATAATTGCGTTTCCGAAGGTAGCTTCATGTCATCGTTTTGTGACTTCCATTAGAGTAATGCGATTTTTTACTGAGAAAAACAAAATCAATTATTGATTAGCTTTTGCATGGAACGATATTAGGCTAACCCATGGTATGCGTAGTGGCATTTCAGAAAAAGTGTGAATGATTCAAATGAATGGGAAAGGCAACCATTAGCATACTCAGAAAGTTCATGGGGAGTTGGCGCTATAGAGTTACAATTTCATATATTCATATGCATATATAAAAAGAAGCTGAAATCTTTTCCTAAATGGTTTTTCGCGCGCGTAAAACTAGTTAGGAAAGACGCCCTTACCTCTACTGCAATGAAACAACCCGTTTGTTACTTCAGCTGCTTTGAATTCTAACGCGACTGGTGGACAACTTTTCGCGAACAGACCATACTCGTATGGGCGCCCGTGCATACAATATATAGGTTTGGTTTCCGAAGTTTGAAATTTTACATTTCAAACTGGTTTTAACCGGTGGCGTGGCGTAGGGGTGACACATGGACGAAAGCCCCAGGAGCAAAATTTTTAGGGATGCAAAATTTAATATTGAACAGGGGTAACTGAGTGCTAACGGGCTTTAGCGGACGCAATATTTTACTTGCCCCGTGCGCTGTCAACCCACTTTGCGTTGCTGGATTTAACGACTATTTTCGTTGGTCATAACCTTCCCGTTATACATAGGCGTACGCAGAAAGTTCATAAATGGGCGGGAGGGGGGTGGGGGTGGATACAGAGCTAGAACTCCATGTATATAAAATTTCAGTACAATAGGGGGAGGTTATAACCAGGGCCGGCACAAGAAAATTTGCCGCTCTAGGCGAACGATGTGTGGGTCCCCTTCCGCCCGGTAAAAAAGTTGACACCCCAATGCATCTTGCAACAATTGAAGAGTGCAAAAATACAGCACATCTCGTCCTACCACTATAGTTCCGGTTATAACGAAGTATGATAATCTCAGCTTATCTGATAACAAACAAATAAATGATCAAAAACAATCTGTTTTTTTTTTTGCTATTGAAGGAAAAAAATTTAATTCTCAATGTCGTTATAACCCACAAAGATATGAAAAATAGAGAGCATTCTCCAAGCCTCTAGTGAGGCAGTGGTACTGCTCGCACCACTGAAAGGTGTAGCGGTAATGGGAAACTGTTATTCAGATTTATGCAAATTGTTTAGAGGAAAATTTGTTAGAAAAAAAGAGTTAGAGAGAGTCTATTAGAGGAAAAAGCAAGAAATTAAGGGTGTAAAAAAAAATTGAATAAGAGAAACCTGTATAAATAAGTTAAAATATTGATAAAGCCATTCAATCGAAAATTATTCATTCAGTTCCGTTTGTTTATATTGTGAAGTTTTAATTAATCATCCTACAGTATTAAGTATTTTTGAAAAAAAAAATCTGTCGTGGTGTCGCCCCAGGCGGCCGCCTAATTCGCCTATATGGCCATGCCGGTCCTGGTTGCAACGCCCATCAATACCCACTACGTACGCCAGTGTCGTTATATACTGGTCTTACTGTGTATAGAAAGAGCGCTATGGAACGTAAACCCAGAGATTGTGGGTTCGATGATATCCTAGTTGTAAGTAGTAAGTAATTCTTTGGTCCTCCGACTCTTAGTCCGGTTTCATACGGAGGATATACGCATGCAATACGAATATGATAGATACACAGTTTACATTAAAACAAAAGGCGATTCGTACGGACAAGAAAGTTCTTGAATCCGGATAAATTATTAATAGGATGATCCCGTATATTCCTTTTTGAACTAATCTTTTATATATTAGTGAAACACTACCTACTTCAAACTCCGGCGCAGTATAGCCCAGATGCTCTTGCGCCATAAAAAATCCAAACAAACAATACTTCAAACTCCCATATCACAATATAGACTGTGCACAAAAGCTTGAACATGCGTTTCGGAGAATAAATTGAGGCAGAATGGGGTTACGGAAAAAGCAGATTGAGAGAACGCAGAATCGCAAGAGAATCCTGTTCAGAATACGAGTGTATCTCTTACACGAATCACATCAGTGGCGTAGCGTAAGAAAGGGGGGCTCAAGTCCCAATTATATATCGGAACACATTATTTTCTCACATTTCGTTACATAATTTTCTTTAAAGCCATTTGAGCCCCCCATAACTTTTTAAGAATTGCTACGTTACTGAATCCATGTTACAAGGTCCTCATGTAAAACGCCGTGAAGGTAAAGGAAGATCCTACTGTGGGGAAAAAATGTGAAGTAACCAGACCCACTTTCACACCAATTTCTGATAGCCTTTTCTTAGAGAGTTCTCTTCCCCCCTCTAATAATAATAATACTTCATTTCTTATTATTTTGTACATTGGAAGACTATAAAAACGATTTGCTTGGGAAATGGAAAGAGAGCAGTAGCGATGCTAGAAACATCGCTCTCTTTCTGGCAGGAAGAGCAAGCGATTGATCGTATCCTCCAAGAACAACGAATAAAAATTTGATTCGCGCATTAAAATCGACATCATTAGAAAGATATTCGCGCACACTGGGACATCAGTTAACAAAATTTATGAGCATAGTCTTGACTTGAAGAAGTCTCAGATGGAGGCTGAAGAGGGGTCCAAAGGTGGGAGTATTTGGGAGCTGCAGATCGAAATTATTTTTTCTTTTTAGAGGGACTTGGAAAACAAGTGAAACGAAAAAAATAGCAAATCGAAGACGAGTTTTGGGTTCTCTCTGACATACTTACGCATAAAAAAAAGCGTCGTGCATGGTTGTACTCAGTAATTTAGCAGTCAACGTTTTGGGGCGCAAACTCGATTTCAGTCCAGTCGAATTCGGATATAACGGATATTGAGGGACCGAAGTAGTTTTTTCGTCATAGCCGTTATTCGATATAACAATGTATCATGCAATAAATTAAACTAATCTAAATAATTTGTGTGTTATATTCGTGTTTGTTATAACAGAGTTTCACTGTATGTATGCTATGATGTAAGTACGTTGTCAAAACCGTATTTGTATTTTTTTTTAAGAATCCATTCGTATCTCAATTTTCCAGTGATCGCATTTCTGACTTTTGAACTGGTTGACCAAGTCCTAATCTTAGTCAGTTGGACTTGCACACATGTATCGTGGTTAGGAATCCATGTTAAGTTGTTGATTCTGTCGCGTGTGGTCTGTTGTACATAGTTATAAAACACAAAACGCAAGAAATCATCTCAAGTAATAAATAATCAGTGTTGCTCCATTCTGACTACTAAAAAAAAGGAAGAAAAAACACTAGAAATTGTTTCCTTTTGTGAGTATTATTACCTAATAAGCAATTTACACGCGTCCCACTAATTTTAGTTTTAGCTGTTCCTTCACGCAATTGGCAACTCTTGGCAATGGAAAAATGCACCTAAAATAACTTTGCACGGCCAATCTGGCAACAACTCTTATGGTGTGAAATTAAGAATGAAGCAGATGAAAAAGAGCCTTGTTTGTACACTGCACGTTCCAAAATTTCTTCTTCGTGTTTTTACGACGCCAGGGTTGAGATGGTTATGTTGTACCGGGGCCTACAGTTTCACGCGGAAGTTGGACGTCTGCTGCCAACAATACCAAACCCTGGGTTACACTTCTTCTTCTTCTGTGATTGGAAAATTTGGCCGCATCTGCAGCCTGTATTGCCATAACGATGAGGTTTCTTTCCTGCCCCACGAATGATGACGTATGACAGAGGCTTGAATCATGGCGGTGTTCCATGATTCAAAAAAGGTAGGACAGGGCCTGGATGAGATTTGATGAAGTGGGGTAGGAGCAATGAGTGATGATTTGGCGACCACAGAAAACAGTCTGCTGAAGACACAGGACGCCAAGACAAATTACGGCACGGAAGGAGCGGACCCGGAGATGACAGTCAAGGAGATGGAAAAGCACAGCATGGCAGGCGAAGGCCATCAACAGCCGAAACAGCAGAGGCATCATAGACAGCAAGGACAAACATGAGATAGAAGAGATGAGCAGAGGCAGCCACGGACTCTGGAAAGGAAACAGTGCTGAACACCCTGACGCATTCTTTGGAAGCAGACACACAGCCATTGTAAGAGAAAGCATTGAACAGAAAGTGACGGAGAAGGGGACAGAAAAGGCAACCCAATCAAATCCGGTCCATCGATACGAGGCAATACCAGGGTCAATAACCAGAGCCATAACCTTGAAGTCAAGACATAGAAGAGGGCGAAAAAAGTGAAAATGGAGGAAAAGGAAGAGCAATGTGCGGAGCGTCCGCTCCCTCGGAGAACCAGAGCTGGAATCCCTGGGTTACACTAGGGAGAAACACGGCATGCATTCCACGATACATTAGATGACGAACCCGTGTTGATGGCATGACAGATGAAAGTGCTTACCGCTACACCACGGTAAATCAGCGAACTTGCATCTCTCCGAGAATTTCTTAAGCTAGGTTTACATTCAGCCATTGCCACTGTTTCTAATTCTGCTGTATTTACACCCCAAAATACTTTTGTGGAAGCATCAAAGGCAGTGAGTATTTACATTGCCGATTCATACTTACTTCGCATTCGACCTCGGGCTGGCGTAGAATTAGTTGCAGCTTCAGCGCTCTACCTCCTTTGACTTCCGCACAAAAACAGCCAACGAAGGGAGCGGCAGGGGCATGGTCAGCGCAAGTGACATGTTTATATACTCGAGCTGCCCACTTTCATGCTCACTTCCCTGCTCACTGCCAGGAAAGTGGGCTGAATGTAATATGAGGCGTTTGAGCTTAATGAACAAACCCACAGACTACAGCTAGAGGTTTAGTTATCTGCCAGCGTTTTTTCTTCGCCATTTTGAGTGGGACCTGGATTAACGATACACTAGTAAACCGCGTTACTACTGCGGGACCCCCAAGGTTGTGTCATGAGTCACTTGGGACGGGAACGACGGCTTAACGCGGCCTCCGAATCACGATTATTCACAGCCTGGTTTATTAGACACCGAACTTAGCCTAACACCCACGAAGGCGATTGTCATAATTGCTGATGAGCACCCGATAAGGCGGATTCATTCTTTAAGAAAAATGTGTTCCTTGAACTAATTTCAGTTCTTTAAACCTAGCATAATGATTTAATAATAATAAAAAAAAAAATTCAACCCGATATACATATTTTATGATACATAACGTGAGCGATATAAGAATTATAGCTGCAAGGATATATAGATCATTACATTATTTCAAGCTTTGGATTAAAAATTAGAAAGAACATAAAGCAGTAGTTTGTTTCAGGATTATCTTCCATACACGGGAGCTGTTCGAGTATTACGTAAATACATTTCTGGCCACATTATATCCCTTTCACCCTCATAAGAAAAAAATAAGTAAATGCCTGGCATTCCCCAAACCCTCCTGCTTACGTAAGATTTCGGTTCTCTAATATTTTGAAATCAGTTTTTGAAATAAAAATGCAGTTTTTGATGCAAATTCCAATACTTATTTGTAAGTTCGTTATAATATTAAACGCTTATTTATAGATAGATAGATATATTACTCGTATATAGATTTATATAATCACAACAAATTGTTACATTTAAAAAAGTTTTAATACGCTTTAATCTACTCTATAAACGTATCGCTTTGTCACTGTATGTATCAAAACTATTTGATATATGCATAATTAATATATATATATATATTCGTGATATTAATATAATAAAAATAATTTTAGAGAGGAGATAGTTTGACAGGTTTTTCCAATTAGTCACATGGCTCCCTCAGATCCTTCAAATACGAATGCGTAAGGCAGATGTAATTAGTTATGGTGGTGACTTGAACATCCTCAGCTGATTTTCCATTGACCATAAGCGGATTCACTGAGGCACTGACAATGCTGACAAGGTGGTTCAACAAGGAAAAGGAACCGATAGATTATAGTGGATATACTCAGTATAAAGCGGACTTTTGACACGGTACACTGACTTTTTGGGGCGGTTTGTAGTGTACATTCGCGTCAGTTCAACAGTACAAAACTCGATTGGTTATGTTGTACTATATCTTCTATCACCTGGACTGAACAATTGACTCTTCCTAGCCTCTTGAAGAACTCCAACGGATGGCTGAGGTGAAAAAAAAAATGGCGAAAACAGTAGCGTATCGCTCAGTACGTCCATTGTCCCGTCAAAGACATGGTTTCGAATTCGATCACGCTTTTCCCGTTGTAATTCATCGGGTTCAGTCATTACTGGTAAGGGGTAGGGGGCAGGAGCCCCTATTTCCCACAGTTCCGAGGTATCCATTATTGGAGGACCCATTTAAAAGTCATCTCTGAAATGGGTCCTGATTACGGGTACGCCCCGTCGTCCACGTCGTCCCCTATTTTTTTGTTACAGAAACTGCAAAGCCCCCCACAGATAGACTTCCGAGTTCACTTACTTTTCAATGGTGTCTTGTTCTTTGAAAACCTTTGAAAGCAGACAAAACGACATCGATTGAGCATTTTGCGAACAGGAGGGATTGGTTTGGGGGGGGGATAATACCCCTTCCTCCTTCTTATATTATTATTATTATTATCGTCCATGATTGACTGAACTTGTCGCTATATCCGTAGTAAGTTCATGATTCGGGAAGGTTGAAAAATAGATAGTAATATGAATAATGTTAATATGTTGTTTTCATTTTATTTTACGTGGTTATCCAATAGAAAGAGAGAGGGAGAACAAATGTAAATATCCGCCTAAAGCTTTGCAAATTTTTGAACTAAAATACTGAATATTAATTGTAACGAAAAAAGTTTTATTGGCCTCTTGTACAAAGGAAGCCTAATAATTCTTAATTAATTTTTTACTTCGGCGTCGTTTAATCAATTTCTTTGAGAACTTGATTCAAACATTTTAATAAATGTTATAAGCTATCAAATGAAAAAGTGAAATGGAATTAAGTAAGAAACAAGATATTTTTAAAATATCAGGGTGGTTTACTGATTGATTTATGACTGTCGAAAAAAAAAAGGATTATTTTAACAATCTAAATTAACGTCATTAGAATGACGTTAATTTAGCTTAGGGGATAAAAATTCTAGGCATATGGTACTAGGTATATAATACATTTGTGGCAGCATCAAAGGCAGTGAGTGTTTACATTGCCGCTTCATACTTACTTCGCATTCGACTTCGGGCGGGTATAGAATTAGTTGCAGCTTCAGCACTCTACCTCCTTTGACTTCCGCACAAAAACCGCCAACGAAGGGAGCGGCGAGCAATGGCAAGAGCCATTAAATAAAAAATAAATTGTTTTATTTAAGATTTAAAAGTAACATAAGGAGGAGGAATATCTGAAGAAATTTTGTTTTTGCTTGAAAGAGAGAAAAATAATTTTTTAAGAAAAACTAAAAATATTGCGTGTTATGAATAGAAATTTCTTGTGAATAGGTAGCTTATATTCGGTTTGATTTTATTTTCAACGAAGCGACAATTTTTAAATCTATTCTTGGTGTGTACGCATTCAAACAGGGTTTTCTGGTCATGTTTGAAGCTAATAACCCATTTGGGGCCCATCCTAGATGCGTACAATGAGGGAGGAAGAAAAGCACAATGGAGGTGAAGTAAATCTATTAAAAGAATTAGAGCTGGGCGATTTAGCGCCTGTTTTACTTATAGAAATGTATCTCTATTTCAAGTGTATATTTGAATACCTATTCAACAAAACCTAAAAGCAAAGAATCTGCTGCATAGCATAATTATAATTCAGAATAGCTTTTTATATTTTTTTAAACGCTACAATTTAAAAAATACGGAAAATATTTCCTAACGAGTTTAATATCCAGTAAGTTCTTATATTCGATGTCCTTTTGACAATTTTAACAAAATTGTTTCTTTAATTAATTTTGAAAATTTTTCATATAAATGTGTAAAATATTATATACTGTCTATGTAAATTTTTAAACTAAGTAAGGTATAATTAATATTAACTATATAATTATTTGAAAGAAAAGAAGACAAATACTTTTAAAAATGTCAGAAATGAGCTGCCACTCCGAAGCCTGGATAAAACTGTGACGGAAAGTAATTGCAAAAATTTTCATTTATATAAAAATTTATACAGTATAGAAATATGGAATTATATTTGCGTACCTCTAAATGGTAGTAACCATAACTATGAGCTCATTCTCTCACCATGTACGCAAATAGGATGTACGCAAATACGACGACACCGTATTCGAACCGTGAACTCGCAGATTACCAACCATAAGGTATTAATAAATATGAACACGTTTGATTCCTTCTAAAGATTATGATCTTCCATTCTTTTTCAAAATTTTGCGTAAAAAAAGTTGAGGAAAAATTTACGAAAAACGTCTTCACTATAATTGGACTGGTTTATGTACTCTGATATTAAGTTTGCTGAATGCATTTTGCATTGAGCATATAGCAGTATTTAAAAAAATCCCTTTATGTAAACTACGAATGTCTGAGAATTTAATTTTCAGCCTACAAATATAATTTTTTCCACTATTGAATATAATATTTAATTCCAAAATTATTCTCACACTCAAAAGAAATATAGGAAAACATAACCCTGAAGTCGCGAATGGTTTATTCACAAATGCTATTATTTGCACTTATAAGGCAATTTTAAAGTAAACAAGAAATAAATAGAATATACTATGTATATTGTACACATAGTTAAAACTTCAACAAGATAAAGCTAAGCTTAACTCAAGCTCACAGTTATACACAAGTGGTGAAATAGGCTGTACTGGCTAAAATAAGTATATTTTTGAGTTGTTTTCCTTTATCTTTTAATAAATTATATTATGAATAGCAGATCTTAAAAACTACCATGTGTCCAGTGAGTGAAATGTATAAGTTGTAGTCTGTTGATCCTGGCACTAATAAATTGCACAAACCGCCGCCAGGAGAGAAAAGTGTTTAATAAAACTTCTAAATTGTTTTTAATATTTTATTTCATATTTTACTGTTTCGGTTACGAAAATGTGCGAACATAGCCTTTTCGTTTTTGCAAAAGCGCCAAGTAGGAATTCCCGAACTAACAAAACAAGCTTTAGCTATCTTCTTTCCAGTAAATCCACCCTAATGATTCACTTGGTTTTCTAGAGCAGCTCGTATATGACGATTGGTCAACATGTATATCTGAAATATTAAATATTGATTTCCGACTATGGTAGCCATTTGCAAATTTCCTCGGTATGGCGTAAGAATTATGAAAATATACAGTTAGTGTGTTTTTTTAAACACCCTGTATGTTCATACATAAAGCTCGTACATTTAGCACTACTTCTATTAATTTAAAACGAAGCCTACATTTTCCGTTTTGTCAGGGTCCCAGGTCTGTAGTCAGGACGAAGAGGTAACTGGGGCAAGATAAAGAACATATGGGGCACAAGGCACACGGGATTGTTCTAGGTCCAGGCCCCCGCTGGCCCCGGCTTGACTACAGGTCTCTCAGGGCCTATAGCCACCTCAACATGGTATTGCATATAGGTGGATAAACACTGATTAATTTAACGCAGATAAAAGAGCTTTTAACAAAATAATAAATATATCATAGGCTATCTAATGATTTATAATATAGTAGCCTTGTTTTCCTTCTACTCGGCGATACAATAATTCGTTTCTATTTTAATATTACTAGAGAAGCTATTCGGCTTCTATGGTGATGGTTTGCCAATAGGGTTACCTTCTACGAATTACAATATGCATATACAGTAGAACCTGCCTAAATCGACCACCTTTAGGACTGGACTGCAATGGCCACCATAGACAGGTGGTCACTATACACGACAGACTTTGGTATAGGCATAAGTCCCTGTCAGTTCTCTTATAAAAAATGGTCACTATATCGAGGTGGGCAATTTACAAAGGTGGTCACTTTACCAGGTTCTACGGTATATTATCACGCTATGGATAATCATTAATTATGATCCGTTTGTATTTGCACGATTCTCTTTAATATTTTATCCTTTGCTTTTGATACCTTTAATCCCAATTATCATCAAGCCATTATTGGATGAACGCACCCCTAAGTCACTTTCTACACACCTATGTTAAGCTATTAATTCTATTCTGTTATGTTAAGCTATGTATTCTATTCTGTTCATCGTTATTCTGGCCCATCTTCTTATCTCAACAATTCGATTTCGGTTAAAGCTATCTTTTGGCTGAAAATGCGTATTTCCAAGTTCACTTAACCTTAAATCAATACAGTCGAAACTGTTAAAGTGAACACTCACAGTGTTTAAAAAAAATTGTGTACGATATTACCCTTCACAGGGATAACACAATTGCCAAATATTGGTCAACACACAAAGCCACCGGGGCGAGATTTTTGTGAGTTTTTCGTGGGGGATTTTTTATTACAAATAAATTTGACACCCACGTATTAGTAGCTCAATCTAGAGCTATTTTTCTCCTAAGGTGTCTAGTAGGTCAAGACACCGCGGGCTCAACGCGGGGACCCTGGTTCGAATACAGGATAAGGAAGGCGTCTCTTTTTCTTCTAAACAAAAATAGCTCTAGATTGAGCTACTAATACGTTGGTGTCAAATTTATTTGTAATAAAATTTGTGTACCTTACACGGAAAGGATAGGATGGTATTAATATTACTATATAATTGGACCTGGGATTTAGGAAACGGTGCACGTTAAAAGTAATTCACATTAAACGTGTTCACGTTAAAAAGCCGTTGGCTGTATTTAAAATATGAGGTTCTATTTATAATGAAGGCTAACTTTTATTAGACGCAAGTGAGATTTTACTTTCGCAGGGAATAACAAAGTCAAATTCTACAGAATATGAACAGTTCTATAGACTTTCCAGCATTCAATACATTCGAGACCAGCTCCTCAATGAGAACAAAAGATACCATACCAAATTCTTTTCTTATCCTGAAGTAATTTACTTCTGAAAGCCCTCAACACAAAGCAGACTTACACCTCATAAAATGGTCATTCTTCAAGCTTTTCTTCTACTAAACTTTGGCAAAACGATCTTGGACGATCCCTTTCGTCCAGTTAATTCGTAGATATCTCATTCACGTCGTGCTCTTGAGATAACGGGCTTGGCAAGAGAGATTTATGACCTCTGGGGGTCGTCTACTTTGTGTTTTACAACAGGGGTGGGACGGGCACCCATCTAGATCCATTAAACTGTTTGCACCTAACTGTCAAGGTTGTGGGGTCAGTTTAGCTTTACAAAGAGATGGCCATTAGAGGGCCCAATATCGCTTCCATCTACGGGGGTGGGATAGCCAAATGTACCACACGCTTTTTGAAATTGGGAGGTAGTGAAAATCTACTGTTTAATTGACTGCGTTAGATGAATACCTTGGGGACGTGAAGAATTTCTAGCTCCAGGTTATTTCTATCCAGAGTACTTCATGGCCGTGTGCCTTCATTCACGTTTGCTGCTAATCTCACTGACAGAATATTACGAGAACTTTTAAAGATTGGGCAAATTTATTGCCATCGGCTGTTGTCGTCACTATCTGAAAAAAGGATAACAACTAAAGTTATAGTTGTATTTGTTGTACAACAGTGACGTTGTAGTGTTATAGTGAATAATGTTGTATGAAATGTGTAGAGTTTATTTGGTAGCGTATAATAAATATTATAGAAGTCTATTGCGTTCATATTATAGACGTTAGCGTACACATAAAGTTCATAAAGGAGGTGGGGTTATTACATATCAACAGCTACACACACACGCATATAATATATATGTGTGTGCGTTTTAAAGAGTATTTATTTAACATGCACCATAAAATATTACATGTTTTGATTTCCTCAATTAAGACATATATGTTACGTTGTTAATAAAATTTACGTCATATATATATGTATATACACATACAAAAATATATACAAGGTATGTACAAAAACAACAAAATCAATTGAAGTAAGAATGATCGGTGGGAAGTGTGTGTGTGTGTATCAGGAGTGGATGCATATTTTCATTTTCGGGCGGTCAAGAACAGAATTTGCCATGGTCTTGGAATAACATCCTTCATTTATCATGGAAGTTGGAATTTTTTACAGTGGAAAAACATATTTTTTGGGGGTCATGACCCCTGTGACCCCATGCGTCCGCGCTTGGTATATTTACAAACTTGCATCGCAATGGGGGGGTTATGGTCCTATTCAACCGCCCCTGAATACGCCAGTGCCCATGGAACAGTATGCATTGCAGTTTTGTGTAATAAAGGTACAGAGCATTGTATACTATGTAAACATATATAGAGAAGTAGGTATCGTAGGCACACACTGTAGAGCAGCGGTCGCCAACCGGTGGTCCGCGAGAAAATTTTGGTGGTCTGCAGCAAAATCTGGACATTATTTGCATTTTTAATGTTTTATTAATAATAAAACAAAAATAATATTCTAAGAAATTCTCATATTCTGAATGACAATTTTCACCTTTATATTGCACTAAATTCACGAAATGTGGTCCGCGGGATTTAAAATTATGAATTTAGTGGTCCGTGAGGTCTGAAAGGTTGGCGACCGCTGCTGTAAAGCAGTAGGTGAGGTATTTAGTTTTTTTTAATTAAGTTAAAAATAGCGCACGATTAAATGATAAAAAATACCCAGAGATTTTCGATTGGAAGTGTTGTTTATATATGAATTACTTTCTAATAAATATATACAGTAGATTTCCGATTATTCGGCCCCTAGGCCACACAAACAATATTAGTTTATCCGGCGATTCGGATAAACGAATATTTAAAGAAACAGTGAAAGACTTAAAAAAAAATCAAAAGAAAAAAAAATTGGAAAATATAATAATAAACTAATATTCGAAGAAACTATTCGTTTATCCAAAAACACATGTAAAATATCATTTAAATTAGATTAAAGAGAACTAAATTAAAGAAAATCTTCAAGATGATATTAATAAATATTTATTTACTATTTATTTTTACAAAGTAATCGCCAACTTTCAATTGTATTTTTGGTTTACTTTCATGTTCTTTTTAAGTAAAATCGCTCCATTTTTTTGATTGTTTGTTTGGATTTTTTATGGCGCAAGAGCATCTGGGCTATACTGCGCCGGCCCATTCTTTTGAAAGAATTGTATGCTATCGACGTAATTTTTATGAAAAAATAGGAGGAGCGCGCGCATAAAGTTCATAAGGGGGGTATGGAGTTATAAGGACTGGGAGGGAGGTTATGAGGGCTGTAACCCCGTATATTCATGTGTATATAAAAATTGTATCGTAATGGGGTTATGACCTTATCAACCTCCCCAATGCTTACGCTAATGTCTGTAACAGAAAGTTCATGCATGAAGTATTGGCAGTTAATGTAAAGTCTGGAAAGCGTAAGATTACAGTATTTTGAATTAGAAAATAAAATCAGGTATAATAATAATAATATTCCCATTTTTATTTTTATAAAATGCATATCCCCTTTTTTATGTTTTTCATAATATCCCCGTTTTATTTTTTTACAGCATTTTACATTTACAATATTCCCGCTTTTATCTATGGAACGCCAGTAAAATTTATCCGAATTACATTTTGAAAAGCCAATCCGGTTTCCCATATACAGAATCCAACTACGTTTGCTTAAAAAAACGAATTTCATTGGACTAAAATCCATTTCCATAGCATTCAAATATTCCGGATAATGAAAGTTTCGTGTTCTGATAATTTCAAATTAAGTAAAAAAAAAAAAAAGCACGTATTTTTTTGTATACACAGCATGGATCACATTTTATTTTAGAAAAAGAAGTTAATGGTATTTGAAGTATCGAAATTTTTGTATATTCATAGCGACATAATATGCTTACTGATCGACGTTGATAACTTGGCAGTCGATAACAATGTTGATAACTTAATATGTTTACTGATCAACGATGGACAACAGAAATTCTGAACTGGATTCCAAGAGACCACCGAAGACCTAGAAAACGTCCTCAAACTAGATGGGTGGATGAAATAAGAAAACAGGTTGGGGTGACGTGGAAGCGAATTGCTCAGGATAGACCTTCATCCAGCAGTAGATGGATAATGGCTGAATAGGATGATGACTTAATATGCTTATAATATAAGCACAGTCTAATATGTTTATAACGACAACAGTCATTATATCAAAATTCTGAATTCCCCTCGCGAGCCCCATAGAAATAACATTATTTCCTTCTTATTATGACGTCATGAAATACCCACAAAACTCGGGTATAAAGCAAAAGTAAATTATTAATGCGTAGTCTAATGGGATCACTTTATACTTCCTATGCACGTGTATCGGAATTTTTTCTTCTAGCTTTTGAAGCTATTCTTTCTTCTTGTTTTCTTTATAAAAAGGTTCCAACAATAGATAGAAAAAATAGTGCATTGATGGCACCAATGCAATTTCTAAGAGACAGACAAAAATGGCGTCTCACTGAATCTGTTAGCATCCGATTTTACATACGTCCAGTTTCAACCCTCTCCTCGCATTTATTCGTTAAAATTGGTTGACTTTCAAACTTTGAACTCGTTCTAGTCAAACGTTTTAAATGTTCTTGAAAAGTGTTTACTCCCCTCTTCCCCTATTTACCCCTCGCCATAATCACGCTCACCCCTCTGATTTTGGATGAAAACGAAATGAACTCGCTCCAGGCCTGTAGCCAGGATGAAGGGGCAACTGGGGCGAGGCTAAGGGCATATGGGGCACAAGGCATCTTGGGATTGTTCTATATATATGTAAATAGTTTGACGGGGCAACTGGAACACAAGCATGGGGCAACTGAGCCCACGCCCCTTCTGGCCCCATCTTCGCTGAAGGCCTGATTCATCCGTTTCTGCTAACGTTAAAGGCCCACGCTGGATAACTTTTATTCTACCCTGAATTTTTGCATGCACCGATATTCTACAATTATTCCCAACTTTTAAAATGGCTAGGAAACAAAAAGCTTTATCATTGGATGACAAAACTGCGGTAATAAAAATAAATAATACAGTGTCACCTCCCAAAAAGGGATACATACGGAACGGGACATTTTGTCCCTTAAATGGAGGGGTCCCTTCTTCGGAGGTATATGTGTTGATATGTAAGTATACTAGAGAACAGGAAAATCGTTCCTTAAATGAAGATGTCCCTCAGTTGAAGGTTTTCCTTACAGGAGGCAACGATGTATTTCAGTTTCAACATATCACGTAATTTTCCTATTTAAGCATTTGATTTAAAATAAAAGTACGCATTGTATGCATTAATAATACCATTTACGACATTTAGTACTATGCATAGTTTGTTCGCGGAAAATTGACATCAAATTCCATTAGAATTCAGGGGAGCTGACGTCACAATGACTTTTCTAATATAGAGTTCTTAATTATTCTTCATTAGCCTGTCTCGATTATTGAAAAAAAATAATAATGGTAGCTTACGTTAGTTTCTTTTTTCAGCAGTGATCTTGCAAAATAATTAATAAGTAGTAAGTATAATAATAAACATAATATATAAGTATAATAATAATATGTAATGATATAATAAATATAATTAAAATGGGTGAAACTTGAACTGAACAATGAACTGCAGATCAAGCGGATAGTGATTATCTCCTTGAAGCTGTGTAATATACAGGTACAACAATGTATAATGGACATAATAATAACAAATGTTAAAACGAGGAAAAGAAACATCTCCTTAGCATGGACTGATTATAGAAAAGCATACGACTCACTCCCACATAGCTGGATTACAAAATCCTTAGAAATGCTTAGAATTAGCTCCAATGTTGTGAAATTAGTAAGTCAGAGCATGAATAAATGGAAAACAACGTTATATGCAAGCAATGAACTCTTAGGGGAGGTAAAGATCCAAAAAAGGTATATTCCAGGGGGAATCTTTATCACCCCTTTTATTCACACTTGCATTGATCCCATTAACAACAATCCTGAACAATACAAGAATGGGATATGAAATATCAAAACAAAATGGGGAAAATTTCACACTTACTGTATATGGATGATCTAAAATTATTTGGAAAATCCAGAAAGGAAATGAAGTCTTTATTAAACACGGTGAGAATTTTTAGTGAAGATATCAAGATGCAATGTGGCCTAGACAAATGTGTCACGATCACAATAAAAAAAAAGGAAAGATAGAAAACATAGAGTATATAATTCTTGGCAACGAGCAAGCAATCAAACAACTTTTCAACGAAGAGCATTACAAGTACTTGGACATGTTAGAACTAGATGAAATCCTTCACAGTAATATGAAAACCACCACATGCTCAGAGTACATGAAACGTTTACGAAAAATTTTGAAATCAAAATTGAATGGCGGAAACACCATTAGAACCATAAACAACTGGGCTCTTTGTGATTTTTTTCTGTGCTTGTTACTGGCCATACCAGTAATAAGATACACGGCAGGGATTATTGATTGGACATCAATCGACTTGGATAACTTAGACCGAAAAACACACAAACAAATGACCATAAACCATGATCTTCGTCCACGGAGTGACATAGATAGACTGTACTTACCGAGGAGAGAAGGAAGAAGAAGCCTCTTACAAATTAAACAAACTGTTGAAGAGGGAAAAAAAAGACCTCAATGAATATTTAATTAAAAGTAAGGAGAAGCTCCTAATGGAAGTGGCTTCAAGAAAGCTAATAAAGGTTTCAGACTCAAAGAAGTCCTTCAAACTAAATGAACTTCAAAAACGTCGCACAAATTGACAAAACAAACCCCCCTCCATGGGCAATGTTTGAAAGAAATTGAGGAAAAAAGTCGATCGTCAGCATAACTGGAGATAGTTGCAATTGTGAACTTTAAAAAAAGAAACCGAAGTCATGATCTTTACTGCACAAGAGCAAGCACTGCAAACAAACGTGATGACATCAAAAATCCAAAGGCAAAACGAGCAGTAAATGCAGGCTGTGTAAAGTAAAAGATGAGACAGTCTACCACTTAATCAGTGGCCGTAGTAAAATAGCTCAATCAGACTACAAAAAAAAAAAAGAAGACATGACAGAGTGGCTACCCTGATTTACTGGAATATCTGCAGAACTTATGAGATCACGGTAACCAAGAACTACTGGGAACATGAAAAAAAAAAGTTACACAAAATGCTCAAATAAAAATCCTGTGGGACTTTCGGCTTTAAACAGACAGACATTTAAAACACAATATACCAGACATAACATTGGTGAAGGAAAAACAGGTATTTATCATCGACATTGCAATACCAGGTGACAGCAGAATTAAAGAGAAGGAATTCGAAAAAATCTCCAAATATCGTGACCTTGCAATAGAAATTAATAGACTCTGGAAAAAACAAGTAACAGTCATCTCGATTGTGATAGGTGCACTGGGGGCCATCACACCTAATTTAAAGAACTTCCTAGAAAAACTGGACATTACTGACATAACGACAACAGACCTACAAAAAACTGCCTTACTGGGCACCGCCTATATATTAAGAAGATATATGGACAGTTCTCAGGTTTCTGGGTGAGACTTGAACTGAACCAAGAACTCCAGATCAAGAGGATAGTGATTATCTCCTTGAGACGCTGTGTAATACAACAATGTATACCAGACATAATAATAATAATAATAATAATAAGTCTTATCAGCAACAGGTATAATACCAACCACACTCCAAAAGAACTTGGAAATACTTGAAATTGAACCAAACACATATATTCAGATGCAAAAAGCAACAATACTAAACACCTGCCGAACAGTCAGAAAATTTTTAAACTTGGCACCAGAATGAAACATACAAAATTATTTTCACACTGAAGGTAGACTTGAGAACTTGGCACCACTCGTCTTAAGCCTAATCCGCCAAGTGCGAGAACACACACACACACACAAAATAATAGTAATAATACTATAATAAACATGATGATAATAATATATAATAATATAATAAACATGATGATAATAATATATAATAATATAATAAACATGATGATAATAATATATAATAATATAATAAACATGATGATAATAATATATAATAATATAATAAACATGATGATAATAATATATAATAATATAATAAACATGATGATAATAATATAATAATAAGTGTAATAATAAGTAGTAGTAGTAAGTAGAAAAAAATGCGTTCTCACGTATTCCTATGCTAAATATACACAATTTCACTGCAGTGGGTACAATCC
>QLNU02015003.1:48931410-48991761 GCA_006491805.2 Dysdera silvatica | reverse complement strand
TTAAAAAGTTTTTAATTTTTAGACCTCTTAGTCAATTACCCTGTATGCATAACACGGCCATTAATAAAATAAACTCTCTTTGATATAGGTATGCTTGAACGCCATCGTTAGCTATTTTATTTGAAACAATATTTACATATCTTACGAAAAATTTACAATAGAATTTTGTTCATATCTGAAGGGAAAATTTTCTGATTTCTTGAAGGAAAGTAGTCGTCGGCTTATAATTTGTGAGTTGCACATGGCACACTGGCAATAGTATAAATAAGACCGCGTGAGATGGGAGGGGCAAAAGTTAAGGGTGGATTTGCGCATTTTAATGTTAAAATAAGGGCCATATGATTCTTCGACTGTTTATTTGCGTTCGCGAGTCTTATAAGGTAACTAATTTCCCCTTGCCCACGATAACTCCCCAATAAAAATTTAATATTCGTATTTTGTAGGCTTGGAAGATTTCAGCTGTCTAAGCCTACAGAAACGTTAGGTACTTTGGAACTGTACTTTTCCGCAAAATAATTTTTTAAGAACGAACTATAAAATAAATTCTGATATGTCTGCCAGGAAGAATAATTTGAAATTGAGTTTTTCTTAAAAATAAATAAATAAAAAATGCAAAACTCATGGATAAAATCTCCTCCACAATTTTTGCTTCTCGCACTACTCCTCAGAGAAATATACATTCTATAATCTATAATAAGTGCTAATTTGTAATGTACAATATAAAAATTAATAGGCTCAATAGTAAATTCTCATAAATCTAACAATAAAGAACCAAAATTAATTGATCTTGTACGACACACCAGAGGTATCCAACTGGAATGACTCTTGTAAAAAGTTAAATTTATAAATTCTATTTATTTATTTATTTATTTATTTATGGGTGTGTGTGTGTGCGTGCGTGTGTGTGTGGTATGCAAGAAAAGGAAATGGGAAGGGTGGCCAGGGGCGGGTTTATAGGTCATATAAGGGAGGCAATTAATGACTTGATTTTTGAAAATGATACCTCATTGGACCTTTACCTTGTACCTTTTCAATGTTAAATTTTCATTCAAGGGGAGCGATCGCTCCGCCCCTAAATCTGCGCCTGAAAGTGGCTAGGGCTATATGTATATCGAAATTTTCTCAAATAAAGTTCAATCAAATTCCACATACAATATGGCATAAATGCATATTACTCACTGGTGCATGGAGACGTTGTACAGTTAGTTAATGAATTATGAATATTCTACGTTTGAATTGAAATAATTATAACAAATATTAACAAAAATCTAATCAAAACCACAGAAAAAACCTACTCTTCTTTCTTATGTAAGATCTCATTAATTCTTGAAGGGCATCTTGTAATAAGTTCCGGCATTCTCCTAATTCTACCCCAAAGTATAAAACATAAGAAATCCAATATATTCTTGCTCTGTATTTATTTTCATACTGCTTAAAAAATGTATCACACACAATATGTAACTCAAATGGTTTGAATAAATATTATGGTTATATGTGTTTTCGCATTTAGCGATAAAGACTTGTGACAGATAGCGCCAAACACTGGCCTCCTTTCTGCAAGTTATTCCATCGCTGGGTCTATGAACTTTCTGAATGTTTGTAATATGATTAAAATTCTGGCCTTTGGACCTTTTGGTAGCTCATTATAGATGTTGGTTTTGCTTCCAAGCATATTTTTAAGAACTCTGTGCAGTCTACTTGGTATTATGTTTGCCGCAGACAGAATTATAGAAACAATGTCAATTCTTACCATATGCCACATGTCTTTAATTTCATATCTGTGTCTTGGCATTTGGAGATTTCTGTTGTGTATGTGACTTACATGCTGTTTGTATTAGGAATTGCTATATCAAAAATGCTTGAGGTTTTATTAGCTTTATTAATTAGGGTTATGCTTAGCAGATTATGTGTTATTGTCTTGTCAGTTACTATTGCCCTATCTGAGTACAGCTTACATGTTTCATTCTCTAAAATAATTTCTAATTCATATTTGTAATAGACAGTGTCGCTGCCACAAAGCCAATTCTGACGGCTAGTTTTTGGTACATCATTTTTACCATTCATGCCGATTATTTTTATCACTTTCTGCAACTTAGTTAATAAAATGTGAGTTCAGTCAATCTTGCAAATGGAATGCAGCCTTTGAAAATATAAAATTTCTTTGAAGTATATACTCATTAGCCAGTTGCGCAGTAATTGAAAAACTATGGGGGACGGGGGATCTAGTAGCTTTAAAGAAGATCACGTGATGCTGCTACCGTAGATTGGGCAGGGGTATTGGGAAAGGTGGTCGCCGAAGGCGACAGAGTAATCCCAGATGCGATACTGCCTTGAAGAAAACAAGGTACCTTGATAGCCAATGGGGTCTTGAGCCCGCGAGCCCCCATTCCCTACGTCACCATTGTTAACTGCCTCGACTAACTTAATACTCTTGGAAAGATATAATGTCCCTTCCCAGGACTCGTTCTAGGTAGCTACCTGCCTGTTTATCACAGAGCTTTTGTCGTTACTGTGAGTGCTCTTTTGGCTACAGGTTTAGGGATTGATAATGGTTAAGTATGCTGATGATATGTGTGAATGTGTTTGAAATCTGTTTAACATTTAATTTAGATTTATTTTAAATATACCGTATTGTATATCCCTATAGTCCGTTCGCGGAAAATTGACCAGTGGTATCGTTAGAATCACGGGAGCTGACGTCACAAACGGGTTGGTTCATCAAAATAGAGGAAAGGGCGTCATTTCATAACTGGTCCGCGCACGTTTGTCTGCGCGAAAACCAGTTATGAAATGACGCCTTCCCCTCTGTTGTAATGAACCAACCCGTTTGTGACGTCAGCTCTCGTTATTTCTAAAGGTACCACTGGTCAATTTTCCGCGAGCGAATTATACCTGGGCCCATAAAAAGGCCAAGTAGTATTGTATAAATAAATAAACAAATCACACACACACACACACACACACACACACACACACACACACACACACACACATATATATAAATTTTTATGTCATAACTTTTATAACGCCTTTTTTTTACTGCTTCAAATGTGTCTCATTCCATCTGAATGTGAAATTTTGGTGGTAAGGACGGTCAAAAAATAAAAATATCTATTTTTTCTATAAAGACTGTCCATTTTCTTCATGTATTGCTTGGAATTTTATTTTAAATTTTACTTTTGTTTAAGATCTCTAATCCCACGCACATATACAAGCGCGCGCGCACACACACACATGCAACACAAACATTTAGGAAAGCATGAATAAATGATGGTCGTTTATTTCCACTTTCTCGTGAGGTCTAAAATATCGAGTTACACCCCATTTGAGTTTTGACAAATGGTAGGCATGCCCTCTCACATTCTGCCCCACTGAATATTTAAACGTGTAAAACAACTTTTTGGACAAATACGTAAGTATGGGTACATGAAAAACTACTTTCGTGGAACTGCTTCGGTTAAATAAAATTTACGTTAAGCTTAGTCTCAGTTAAATAAAGGTTCGGTTAAATTAAATTTTAGCTTATATATCTCTGAAATTCTGTTAAGTTAGAGCTGAACCCGTAATTTCAGTGTCAACAAATTTAAGCTTAACACGAGATGATAATGAATAAAATCTGATATCAAGTCACTAACTTCTATTTTTTATCACATCTAATCTCCGACTTTTAAAGATAAACTCACTTATAAATTAACGTGCATTATATTTTTATTATAGCAATATTTATATGTTACTATAGGCTATATTTTTCAAATAATGTTGTAAATTGCACTTATTAATATAAATCCTCTATCATTATATGTACAATTATAATTTTATCTTTCTTCCGGTGCAGGATTAAGTGATAATGATCGCAATTACAAAAAAACTTGCAGCAAATAACTGCAACGAATAATGAAGTATAAGGAAAATTTTAAAAATAATTTAATAATAAATGTATACAGTATATAAACAGCAATAATAATAATAATATCTTTAATAATAAAGAACATACACACATACGTGCACACATATATATATATATATATATATATATATATATAACACGACCAAGTAGCGAAAATAGTCCACCAGAAATTGGCAGCGAATGCTGCCTTTCTGACAGAAAAATGCCCGTACTACAAATATGAGCCAGAGACCGTGCATGAGAACGAAACACACAAGCTTTACTGGGATAGAGCAATCATAACAGACAAGACAGTCCCACATAACCGTCCTGACATAACCCTCGTCGATAAATCGAATAAGACCACGTACTTAATCGACATAGCAGTACCCAACACCAATAACATACAGACAACCTACACAACGAAAATCACCAAGTACCAAGATCTCAGACATGAAGTACGAGATATATGGGGTATGGAAAAGATCCTCATCATCCCGTTAGTCATCTCAGCAACAGGGATAGTACCAAAAACGCTTGCGACGAATTTGGAGATACTCAACATTGACCCAAACACCTACATTGAAATACAAAAAGCCACAATCCTAAACACGTGTCACATTGTCAGGAAGTTTCTAGACATGGCACATTAAGAAGTGATGTAAAAAGAGGCTTGGGAACATGGCGCTCTGCCCGTCCCAAAGCCTGTTTCCGCCAAGAATGGGCGAGGAAAACCTTATATATATATATATATGTAAGAACTTTTTGTTTTAAATAATTTTTTTTTTATTTTAATGAGAAGAACGGGGCTGTGTTTTGTTTTGCTCAGTTCGGCGATGTCCGGTTTTATTGTGGGTAGCCGCAAACAGGGGCGGACTGGGTCGCCGGCCCCGGGGTCGGTGCGCCCTCCGAAAATCCAAAGTATTAAGAGGACCTAGGTCGCCCTTGGTCGCAAACAAATGTTTGATTCAGCTTGAAAGCTGCTTCTGTACTTAACTTTAGAGTTTCTGAATAGAAAAAGAAATCCATCTTCATATAAAGCCCCTCGTTTTATCGGCCGGTGATATAATTTCTTTTCTTAAATTTAACTAAAAATTCTAAAAAAGGCTTACTTTGAAAGGCATTTTATTAGTGATATGATGTCAATGAGGAATTCAAAGTTAGTTGATATTGGGCACTTTGGTTTAGAAGTAATGGCTAATGTATTTACCAGCCAGTCACATTCCCTCAGCACTAGCGTATGCAGTTGGAGGGGAGGGGGTGTTGATGGGTGTTATACCGCCCATTGAGATAAAATTTTCTATATATACACATAAATATATGGCGTTGTAGCTCTGTAACCCTTCCTCTTATGCACTTCCTGCATATGCTATTCGGTATTACTTCCTGGGATGTTAGAAACTATTTCTAAATACAATTTCTCGCATAGACATCGCAGCTGCTCGCGATTGTTATCCAATATGCCTTCGAGTGCCCCCGACTGATGTTTAGAAATGTAATATTAAGATCATTGTTTGGTGGTAACCATATAATGGAGAAAATAATTTCCTCAAAGTTTTGAACACCCATTTATTTTTTAGTGGACAACGAATTAATCTTTTCAGCTTTTATTTTCAATTCTTCCTCGGAGACCTCTGCTTTCGGAAATGGGAAAGAGATGTACATCAGAAGAGAGTTGCATATGTTCGCAGAATATAAATATTAAATTTAAGTTGGTTGGAAATAAGGTTATAGATAAAATTAACTTTGATTTAGCTGTTTCGACAAGATGGCAATTCTTTGTGAAGAGTTCTTTCCTCAGTTCGCCTTTGAAGGGGATAACTTCATTCTTCCTCCCACTATGGTCTTCTCTATAACCCATTGCCTTAAAAACTATCAATTTTTGCAGCATTGACTTTACCTCCTAGGTAAACTAAAGCTCCATTCTTTAAAATTGTACCCTTCCCGAAAAACGTCGACTTTTGTTGACCATTCAACTCGTCCCCCCTAACGATAATCTTGTTTGGAGGTCTGTTCTATTGAGGGAAAACTATTCTTTTGAAAACCAGTAAAATAAGTCATTCTACACCTGAAGAAGTGTCCCCTGTCCATTAGCGTAATTTTCTTGAACCAGCAGCGTATTTTCAAACTGACCACAGCGGGAGACCGAGGGGAAGATACACTATCTGCCGGAGGGTCGGCTGCTAATGATTTGGGGATACCTTTTTCTCGGCCGTTAAAATGGGCACAGATACCGTTCCTTGCATCTCTATTGTCAGCAGCAGGGAAGGGGGTAGTTGAGAATTATTACAACTGCTTTGTAGGATGGGCCATGCAGGACAACAGCTGCGTATTTTAAAATTCATTAGTCACAGCTCTAGGGCAACAATTATGAAGACGTGCAGGTTCCAAGGCTCGGTGGATTCGTTCTGGACGCAAAGTTGAAATTCACTTTCATTTTAGAATATTTCTTCGTCTGTGCTTCTTACAAGATTCCAGGACAGAAAAGACAAGCCTCATTGAAAAAAACAATCATTTAAATAATATCTCACAGATGCCGATATTTTACTGATGGAGCAAAAGGTTTATGGCTTTGCAATCATTAAAGCACATTTTTTTTATTAAATAACCTTTAATCTTTTAATTTCAAAACTGGAAACATCTCTCTAGCCTTGACGGAGCGGCTATTTTTCATTCGTTGGAAAATTAATTATACATTTTAATTAAATAATTAAAATGACATTTAAATTAGGCTGTGAATCAAATTGCCTAACGTTTGCTAAATATTAAATATTTGATCTTCTATTTTAAAATCGTAATGTTATGTTGGCATGCTGCGTACCCCCATGCTACAAAAGATACCTATACTTTTGAGTGAAACTTTCCCTTATGTATATTTTCAGTTGGATGTGTTTTTATGGTGCAAGGATAGCGAAGCTCATATTGCGTCGAGATCTACTGCTTTTCGAGAAATACGAACTTTTCAAGGAAGCAAACATCGGACTTCGGTGGGCAGTATTTCATAAGGGTATCACAGTTACAACGCCATCTATTTATATATACTTATACAAAAATGCATGGCAATGGGGGCTGATGATCCCCATCAATCCCCCCCCCCTCTGCGTGTCAGTGGTTGTTATTCCTCGTAAGAGACTGACTGGAGCGAAGACTATCCTGTCTGGGATTGCAGTGCCACCATCGGCAGCCACCCTTCCCAGAATAGCACCCCCTTGCCCACTCTACTGGAGCAAATACCTACTGAACATAGATTCGTCTGTTCTTTCGTCTGACACAGGGACCATTGGTAGCTAATATTAAATATGCAGAATTTTCTCTGAATAGCGTCGTTCTAACTAACGTTTCTCTTTAACGGCCGTATTTTTGCCGGTCCCGTTAAATACTTCATAGATTTACACATGTTCCAATTAGGAAACGAATAAAAAAAGACATTTTCTTTAATATTCAGTATGGTAGAACACATATTCGGAAAAATACAGCCCACATGTACAGATTGGTAGTAGCATCAACATTTCCAATTTCCATCCACCAAACGATTTTTGGGTCGTAACTCGGTAAGGAAACCTCTTCCGAAAAAAAGAAAAATCGTGTTACTTATTTTGGTATACCCTACCACCCCTCAAAGTCTGTACACGTGGTAACCGAACACCCTGTATATATATATATATATATTATTTTTAAATCACAATTCTGTTTATCTTTTGAGTAAAACATTTTATATTAATATGGGCCGAATTTTTTTCCCTTTCGGCATCATCATCATCTATACAAAGTTGAAGGAAATTCTTTTCAAGTACCCACCACGCATGTCTATTTTGATTAATTCGCGTTATCTCCATGGTATGTGAAGTAATTATCTTTAAAGTTTCGTTGGTTTTGTTTTTGTTACCATGCGTGAATTATGATTGATATGCAATATAAGAATAACATGAATGAAGTACATGTAGCTTTCGTTTGCTAATTGGCGGCTTCCAAGTCAGGAAGGGGTAACAATGTCGATGTCGATGTCGAAGAAAATAAGCACAAAAAAGTCATTGACATGTTACATGATCATCAATGTCAAAGATATTATCTACACATTTGTAGATGAAGCTTTCCTCAAATTCTAACCATTATGAAATGGCCACATGTAGAGTTATTGGTGGTAAACCTCCCCACAACATTAGTCTGAGGACAAGTGGATTGTTCAGTTCTTTCTCAATGTTGCTTCCTGATTAGGATTAAAATAAAAGTTTTGTTTCATAGATATGTAAAATTTCTTGACAGCGCTAATTTAGATGAGGGGCATTCTACTAGGTTACCTGTCCCGGTGGGTTTTACTCACCTTTGTCAATGCTAAGAGTGTGAATTTCCTCGTCTAGTTCAATACCAATTGCCTGCCTTACGTGCCATACCCTTCCACTCTTAGGTCAGAGTTTTATTAAACGATGCAATTTCCTTGTATTTTACAAAATTAAAAGTAAAATACAACACACGCAAATAACATTAAATACGTAAAAATACTCTTTTAATACGTTAAAAAATGTGTGTTTCAAGCGCTAAAAATACGCGAAAAATGTTAAATTTCAATATCTAATTTTTCCTATTCACTGTTATATTTATAAGAATATTATATTCATTGGCGTATGCAGGAGGATTGGGGGGGTTGTAACCTCCTCATGGTGATGAAATTTTTGTAGATATATATATATCTATATACATATAATTGTAGCTCTGTAAGCCCCCTCTCCCCGTTGTAAGTCTGTATGAACTTTCTGTATAAGCCTATGATCATATTTAATTATACTAAAACGTTAAAATTATTATTATTGTTTTAATTTATGAAAATAATTCCTACTTATATACGGTTTTACTTTAGTAACGCATGTAATATTATTATTTTGCGCTATTTTATTTCTTTTTCTCATAAGTAAAGGATATTTCTAACTTTTCAGTTTTGAAAAATTTGATTTTCTCTACAATATTATCAAAAAACGGATTATAATTCTATCGTTTTAGTTTTGTCATTATCAACATATTGCATATTCATAGAAATACGTTTATTCTATCCATAAAAATACGTTCCACAATATAACTCAGTAGTATATTAAAAAAAAAAAGCTTATGTTATATTTTTAATATAAAATTAAACATTTAATTATATTATATGTCAAATCTTGATGAAGCGACTTCTGAAAGGTATGCTAAGCCGTTTAAACGCATAATCTGTCGTTTTAATTGAGGAAAATAGCTTTAGTTAGGTCACCAATTACGTTTGCTCTAGTGTCCCTCATCCTTTTCCTAAAAGATTATCGTCTTATAGCTGACAAATGTGGGGCAGCTGTTCAGAAAGATCCCACCTTCTCTGCCCCTGTCTCCTCCACTCAAAGCTCGCTTTTTCCCCGACAGGAGGAAGGGACCACTCACTGCCCCCCGTTTGATCCCGCATCCTAGGTTCCCTTCTTGTAACCATAGCTACCATGGTAGAGTCGGCTGCTGATTGGCTGATCTCCGCTCCGCCCATTCCGACGCTGTCTTAAGCCCTTTACTATTTCTCCATTCAGTCGCCACACGGCTATCGTACTGACCATAGGACGATTTTCGCTTTTTAATTTTCTTTGCCCTTGATAACACATACAGTAAATTCTTTATTTTTCTTAGAGAAATAGAGATTCATTCTCCAAAGTTCCTTTAAGTTCCATAATTGGACGATAATCTTTGTCTGGATTCAGAAACCGTGTGCGCTTTCCAATTGTATCGTGAAATCTAAGTTGGTAAAGAAACTACGATCATATTTGATTCGTTATCGAAAGTTCAAGACTTTGATTTCGTAGTTTAAAGTGTGAATCTATTCTGTAAAGAAACGTCCAAAAGGAAAGAAGATTAAGACGTTGTCTGAACATCACTAAGCTTTGATCCATGGGCAATTAGGCTTCATAATTATAGAAAGCACATTGTTGAGCTGCTAGAAGATGCAATTAAGCTCAGCTACTACAGGTGAAGCCCCTCAGGAATATGACTGTCCCAATAGAGACTTGACTTCACCAGCCATCCTCAGAGTAAACACTCAGCCGATCACCATGACTAACTGTCACTCGCCAAGTGTGTCCCTCTCTCGATCTCCGTCCAGGAGTCCAGACATCATCACGTCCACCAAACCCACCATCAACAAATCCTCAAATAAGACATTTTCCTTCTCCGTCGACTCTCTTCTATCCAATGACAGTAGTTCCAAAAACTCGAATAGTCCAGTATCCACAAGTATCATCACCTCTTCAACATCTTCTATAGTTAATCATCAGGACAGTTTAGTACCTGGAGCACGATTGCTGGCAGATGCCGTAGCCAGGAGGTTTAGCGTTGAAAGAATCTTAGAAAATGGACTTAAAACGAACTCTGCAATGTTTTTGCATCCTGCGCCGCTTCCGCCGCCAACGGGAGCTTTATCCTCCTCTTCCCCGCATCATCCTGTCCAAAAGCCGGCATCGGAACCCAGTCTAAGTCCGAATCCATGGAATCATCACCATCACCCCTCTCTCGGCGTTTCCTTACCGTGGTTTCAAATGGGAAGAGCCTTATCTCCAATTCAAAGTAAGTTGAATTCTTCATGTATTATCTCTCTAAAATGTAGTTTAAAAATATGATAGGTTTTGCAAATATAGGGGAATGACAGTTTTCTACTAAAATATTTTAAGTTTTGGATTTCGGTTCTATAGGATCTAGCTAAAAATTTAAAATCACTTAACATTTCATTATATTCTTTAAAATCACAAATTGTTTTTTAAAGAAATTTTGATCTAGTCTTGTCGTTTATTTTGCTATGTTTTCTTTCTTCTTGGAGATTTCGTTAATGTTTCCAATACAAATTTCTGACAAGTTGTATTTTCAATTTTCCCACTCCCCTATTTTAGTACTTTTTTTAAATGCTTTAACTTGCTTGCGTAAATTTTGATCTAAAGTTTTTCTAATTCGTTTCCGTTTCTTGTTAGTCCTGTAGTTACGCATATTGATAAATACTTATACTAAACTTACTACTTATGTTAAAATACTTATGTTAAAATACTTATGTTAAAATACTTATGTTAAAATTAAAGTATTCGAAGACTAAATATTAATTCTTCCGAGAGACGGGGATAGCCGAAACGTTATTCAAGTTTTATATTTTAGTATTGATCATAGTATTGATCGTCTAGTACATTACGTAGCTTGCTAAGATGATTTAGTAAAACACAGTCTTAATATATATGTATATTTAAATATAAATTATATGTATATTTAAACATAAATTATATGTATATTTAAATATAAATTATATGTATATTTAAATATAAATTATATGTATATTTAAATATTTATTATAAATTATATGTATATTTAAATATAAATTATACGTATATTTAAATATAAATTATATGTATATTTAAATATAAATGATATGTATATTTAAATATAAATTATATGTATTTAAATAAATTATATGTATATTTAAATTTTTAACCAAATTTATTCATAGTCACTGACAAACAATTCTTAGGTATATTTAGGTTATTATCATCATATAATATGCTGCTTTCGTGAAGGAATTATTTTACAATGGTTAAGCTGTTCTTTTGATGAATTTACATTCTTTATGTGAATATTTTTTATAGAAAAATTATAATTTCCCATAAGCTCAACGAAAGCAAAATGAAAGATTTGAAAATTTAAAAGTTAAAAAAAAAAAAGTCTGGATTATTGTTCTTGCATCACAAAATATCATGACTACTTATGACTAATTTATTGTGATTACAAGTTGTAATTTGTGAAGATTATAGGTCAGTTGCTAATTAAAATGTTTCGATAACGTTTATTAAATCACTTGAATTTTCAGATATTTGGCATTATCGTTGTTTATATTTTGACTTTTTCATCATATATCATTCATCCGTAAGTGTTTTTTGCCCAGTTACTTTATTGTCCAATCAGAAACTTCGCATTAACTGTGCTCTAACTCTCTTTTAAGAGCATGACTAGTGTGCTCTTAGAAACAGAGGCAATTTATGGTTTAATTTATGGCTTGGACCTGACCCCTTTGACCCTGACGACCCCTCTCCTCCTCTCGTCTTTCAGGCACTGTAAGAGACGATGCTATCAGCAATGAGTAATTGACCACTGCAACTGACCGAACGTATTGGATAGTGAATCGCAGGAGTTAATTGTCAGTGTAATATCCCGACCAGTCAGTTACCGTAACAACTACAACTTCAATTAATGCAATTATAACACAGGTATTGCATAATTAAAACCAATCACGTAACATGAGTTAGAAGAGGGGAGATATCGAAGTAATATGTGAAAATACAAAGAAGACAGTTGCCTAATAAAATCATAAGCTTAAAATGATATTTATTTAAATCTTCCATCATTTGAAATCCATGGAAAAAGTCATGGATGGCCAGCAACGTAGTTTTAAAATTATTGAGGGGGGGAGGGGGACAAGCTCATATTATATACATTTTGCAACATATGTAAAATTGCAATTTATTTTTATTTATTGGGGTGGAGTGGGAGCTAAGCCCCATGGGCCCGTATAACTCTACGCCCATGCAAACGACTGAACATCTATGTATCTAAATATTGTATGATGAATGAATATTAACATTTTTGGTATTCAGTTCATACTTACAATCAAATTGATAATAACCATAAGTTTCTAAAATTTGGGTTCTGGAATAAAAGCAGAATAATTTCTTAAAAATAATGCAAGCTATGTAATTTTCCTTAATCCATTCAATACTATTCCAGCATTTAAAATCACATTGACATTATCTAAAAAATAAAAATGCAATTCACAACGCATTTATTGCGTACAACATTTAAGAAACGCTCAAAAACCACTCAGTGGCATTTGGACCAATCAGGCGCTGGTTTTCCAGACCAGCACCTGATTGGTTAAAATACCACTGAGTCTTTTTTCAAGTGTTATACTACGCAATAAATGCGTTGTGAATTGCATTTTTGTTTGTAATTTTTATTTTGCACAGTACGTCAATAATCATATTTTTATTTACTGACATTGATTGTTTATTCATTATCTCGTTGTACATGTTTTAAACGAAATCTGAATTAACAGTAATAGCATAACAAAAAATATTAATGCAGAAATAAACATTTAATAACAAAGAAAATCGATATCCTTATAATAGAAATAAGATACAAAGTACCAGGGAAGAAATTTACATACAAAAGGTTAAACACTGGTAAAATAGCAAACGAAAAAGATCACCCAAGTTTTCGGACGCGTCAGCAGAAGTCCTTCACCACTTCTGTTGAAGGACTACTGCTGACGCATCCGAAAGCTTGGATGATCTTTTTCATTGCTATTTTATCAGTGTTTAACTTTTTGTATGTACATATCCTTATAATTATTAACAACAGAAATCAATATCATTATAACTAACAGCAAAGAAAAACAACACTATTATAGCTAACAACAAGAGAAATTAACAATATTATAGCTAATAAGAAAAAAAATCATATTCATTACAATCAATAACAAAAGAGATCAAAGTTATCATGACCAATAACAAAAGAAATCAACGTCATCTTAACTGATAACAAAGGAAGTTAATATCGTTTTAAGTAATGGTAAAGGAAATCAATATCACTATAGCTAATGACAAAGGTGATTACAACATTATCATAACTAATAAGAAAGCAAATTACATCATCATAACTAATAAGAAAGCAAATTACATCATCATAACTAATAAGAAAGCAAATTACATCATCATAACTAATAAGAAAGCAAATTACATCATCATAACTAATAAGAAATTAATCAACGTCATTGTAACCAATAATAATGAAATTATCAGTTATTATATCGTTATAACTAATAGCAAAGTCAATCAACATTTCTATAAGTAACGACAAAGGAAATAAACGTAATTATAGCGAATAGCAAAGGAAATGAATATCATTATAACTGATAACAAAGGAAATCAACGTCATTATAACTAACAACAAAGGAAATCAATATCATTATAACTGATAACAAAGGAAACCAACATCATTATAACTGATAACAAAGGAAACCAACATCAATATAGCTAATAATAAGGGGATCATTATAAGAAATCAGCATCATTATAACTGATAACAAAGGAAACAAGGGGGGGGGTAGAATTATAGGGGGCCCATTGGACTCGAAACTTCCCAGATAATAATTTAAATTAAATTGCAATTTAACGTGTATTTTAATGTATAAATATACATAGTAGGTACCTCCAATAATTTTGAAAACTACGTGCTGACAGAAAATCAACGTATTACAACCAATAACAAGGAAATCCACATCATTATAGTCAATAATTATTGTTATAGCTAATAACAAAGGAAATCATGTAAGAAGGACTGAGGTATTGGATAACTTTGCAAAATATTATATTTTGAAATATTCAATTTAAAAATATAATCGCATTCTTGTGGTCTGTTCGAGAACACGTGATTAGAGTGGTGGCTGTTATCTTTACTTTGTTAGGGGGCTGATGGTAAAACTAGCAAATTTGCGAAAATGGTTTTTAAATGAGGTGAAACAGGCCTAGAATTACAATGCGATGCTATCTACCTGTTAATTTATAGCTTCCGTGGAAAACGAGTGAACTTTGACCCCACTAATTGACCCACCCAGCTCAAAATAACCCCAACACTGACCCCTTCTTTTTTTCTCCCCACCCTTTTTAAAATGGGTTTGCGACGAACCATTCCGGGGAAAAACACACCCTTCCCTTTACCCCCCCTACCACCACCTTGCCCTGTGGGAACCCGCAACATTCAAAAGGGATTGACATCCAAGATTTATGGGTTTTGCCGAGGAGATCGCCCAGGGGCTAAGATTTTTTTCGCTTTTACATCGCAGGATGAGAGACGACTCTATTTACATGACGCGAAGAATAGGTTTTGAAGCTTGAAAGCGTTAAGAAAAGTTGCTACTGTAATTTCCTCTGAGGATAGCATCTCCATTTCTGTAACGCACAAAGAAACGGAGCCAGATATGTCTTGTGAAGTGTTTAACCACTTGTGGGACTCCGAGAAGAAAATATTTCAAAAATTCTTTAGGAATAATTTTTATAGAAAAAATTCTTCAGTATATTCGTCTCAAACTCTAGACAGTTTCATACGTATCTCGGTGGTAAAGTTATAAAAGATCTTCACCCCTTTTTAGTGAAATACAGCACACCAGGAATTCCAAGACTTATTTTCGTAGTTTTACGCATTGTTAATGCCCACTGTGAGTTTTAGCATGCTTTTAGTTTAAGTTCTTTGAATGTTTACGGACTTTTTGAATAACACATTTTTAATTTTATTGCACAAGGGCAGATACATTATACGTAAGGGGTATTGATGGGGTTATAACGCCAGTGCAATGAAATTTTGTATATTTAACATAGGAATATGTGAGTTGTAGCTCTGTAACCCCACCCTCATTGAACCTATAACCCCCTTTACGTACTTTCTTCATAAGCCCATGGACAGATAAGACCACATGATGTGACAGAATCTGTAGGTTTCCGAAGAATACAAACCCCTTCACTAGAGCAGCCGTTTTCAAACTGTAATTTGCGGAGTCCTGCGGGTTCTTTAAACTTTTGATACATGTCACCCACTTACTTTGGACCTATAACCCACAAATGAACACTTAAACGAAAAAATGGACCTTTAGGATCCTTAATAAGTTTTAAGAGTGAAAAGGGAACCTATGAAAAAAAGAATTTGATAAGAAATGACTTACAGAATCAGGCTTGATACTGGAAATCTGTGAGAAAAGCTGTCAGTGGCACTACCTGCCGAAACGCGTATAGATTGCGTGCTAAACCAACTCATTATCACTTCTTCACCACAGGACTGGACAACACGGAGTGATATACATATGTAAAATCTCTGCAATATATGTTAATAGAGTTGCTTTAGCTTTTAAATATCAACCTGTGCGTTTTGATCTACCTATGATTAAGTAAAACAGAGGCGAACTGCTTATGATTTGCAAAAAGTTATGTTTAAAATTATGCTCGCTGGTGGGAACCTACGCCTAATCCGATTATGGCAAAAATATTCGCCCCAATTGTATTTATACCAAGACATTGCGGAAAAGAATCGACGTTTCATGAAATAATTAAATTCTAAGCTAAAACACGTTAACGTCTGCTCTGTTCTACGGAGCCATTTTTTACTGCTTAAAGAGATAATATACCCTGAAAAACGTGAATAGGATCATAGGCGTAGGCAGTAAGTTCGTAAGGGAGGTTATAGGCTCAATGGGTTGGGGGGGGGGTTACAAATCTACAACTTATATGTTCCTACATTAAACATACACAATTTCATTGCAATGGGGGTTACAACCCCCATCAACACCTCCCCTGTGTACGCCAATGAATAGGATGAACACTTATTTAAAAATTAATAGCTTTTTATTTTCGTTTCGCTGTTACTGGGGACTCGTAGAGCAATAGATGCTATTCTATCTATTGAGTGAGAGATTTTTTTTAAGGCACGTATATCAAAGGCCACGAAACTAATCTTCCATAGCTCGCAGACGAATAGCATTCAAACACAGAACTCTAAAATAATTAATTCAATTATGATATACACAACTTCCTTATACAATCATGTTTATAACATCAGAGAAGTCGCTATTTAAGAGGCAGGTGTTTTCTCCAAATGTTGCTTCGATGGTGTACTCATTAAGAAAGTATCTATATAAATGTCCTTCAACTTTCTTGAGGTCATGAAAGAGCAAGAACATACATGCGCAATTAATTGTGTACTGATGTGTACTGATTTTTAAACCACGTGTAGTACGTTAAACTAAAAATACATTCTCATCAATTTTTCGACATTTTATAAAATAAAGTTTTCATCCATTTCTGATGATATCGTTACATTACTTAATTCTCAACTAATAATAGTGTCATTTATTATCAAGTATGTTTCTCGTTAAATTAAAAGAAAACACTTCAGAAAGTCTGCATTTTTTCACAAAATGCAAGATCGAACAATTATCATACGTTTTATTATACAAATCGCTTATTGTTTCTTTACAAGTTGATTTAAAATTCCTTTATGGATGCTGCATCTGTTAAAATTCCTTTATGGATGCTGCATCTGTTAAAATTCCCTTCTTTATCTGCTTATTACTGTTTTACATTTATTTCCTTTAAGCCTTTTCCTATTTATTTTATTGTGGCGATTTTTTTCTACTTTTTGTATTTTTACTCAATCTTTTGTTTTCTTAATAATTAACTTTTTGATTTACGTTGGTACTGGTTTACGTAGGGGGGGTGTTGATGGGGTCTTAACCCCCATTGTGATGCAATTTCGTATACATATGAATATAGGAAGTTGTAGCTCTGTACTCCCTTATAAATCTGTCATCTACCCCTCCTGAATTTTCTGCCTGCACTAATAAAAGTAGACCATGATTATTTAAATGTTTAGTCTTCATTGAAAGTTTTAATCTTGAACAAATTTTAAAAATATTGAAAATGGATCCACTACAAATATTAGCGATATATTAATGCGAAGAGAAATTACACATATAACTCGAAAACCATTTCCTCCAAAAGACTGGATGGTCCAATTCGCAATACAACTTTATTTAAAATTTTTATTTTAAAACAGTTATTTGCATTTTATCGCGTTGTGTGCTTTTCAAATTTTATTGAATTCTTATTAAGTTTTGTAGACCACAGGTATTTCTACAATACATGTATAACAATATTCGAATTGTCTTTTAAACAATGCTAATATCAGCAATAACTAGAAAATGATACGCAATATACATATACGTTTGTAGAAATATAATGATGGGGACCATACTGTATATGTAATTGACGCAGTAGTGTACTGGATGGTCCGTTTCCTAGTTTCGATGACAGATGGGGATCATATTCAATCGTATCGGCGAGATAGAAGCACGTTGGCAAATACAGACGTGTAATAGGATGGACAGATTAGGATTATGCAAATACACAGCTAATGCAGTAAATTTATAGATGAGGTAAATCAAATGTGAACCATTTTGTATATATTAATTTAAATGTTCGTGGACTGTTTTCTAAGTTCCGCTGATGCAAGAAGTATAACAAACACAAGTATTTACTTTGAAAACAAAGGAATAAGTGCAGTGAAATTAATTTTGTATATGTCATATGATGCAGAGAATTACATTTATATGCAAACATGTATAGAAACTGCAACATAGGCTTATATAGAAAGTTTTGTTAAATGTTTTTACAAACGTTTCACTTTCTTCTTTTTATAATTGAGTTTTGCTCTTAAGATATTCCTTTCGGACCAGACCCGTACACAGGGGTGTAAAGGGCTAAATAAGCATTTCTCTTATAAGGATTTTACTTATTCAGATGGAGAGGCAGTGGTTAGACCCCCATAACTTCATCCTTGTGCCCATGGGCGTACGCAGAAAGTTCGTAAGGGGGTTATATTGGGGGGGTTACAGGCTACAACTCCCATATTCCTATGTTAAGCATGCACAAAAATTTCATTGCAGTGGGGGTTTACAACCCCATCAACACCCCCTTGCGTAAGCCAATGCTTGTGCGCACTGGCGTACGCAGGGGGGGGGGGTGATGGTGGTGTAATCCCAAACAGCGATGCAATTTTGTGTATATACATATGAATATGTGAAGTTGGAGCCCTATAAAACCTTCCCACGATAAACCTGTGACGCCCTTTATGAATTTGCTGCGCGTGCCTATACCCTGTGCATGGTCTCTCTTGTGTGTGGTCTCTCTTTAATCACTTTGCTTTTGCCAAAATGGCGGAGATAAATTTTGAAGCAACAAGTGCCCAGATAAAATCTTTCATGTAGATTGGAAATAGTTTGATTAAGAAGAAAACAACGTTTGAAAACCTCGGAATACGGATTAGTAGAAATGTGACCGAAACTCCTTGGATCCAAACCTAGAATTTCAGCATAGTAGATGAATGTGTTACTACCACGCCACCTTGTGGCATCCGATATGAATGCTTTTTCAATAAATATTATTTTAATTGCGATATGCTGTGTTATTATATAGTAATCTCCCTCAGTTACGTTGTCCTACTAAACGTCCTTTGCTGTTCAACGACGTTTTTTCTCCGTCTCCTTAAAAGTAGTAAACGGAAGATATTCTGTTCTCCAAAATGAGAATTAGGGCTCAACAATGGATTGTCAGACTCCACAATTGCGACGCTAGAGTGATTAACCCACAATCACCTTAATTTATCTAAACAGATCCCTCTTTGGTAGGCACAGAGAGGAAAAATATAACAAACAGTTATTTCGACACTGGCGTAAGGTTTAAAAACACGACGTTTCGGGAGCCAACTGCTCCCTTTGTCAAGTGAAGGCAGAAAATATTCTGCCTTCACTTGACAAAGGCAGCATTGTCCATCGTGTTCTAAAACTTATGACAGTGTTGAAATAACTGTTTGTTATGGAATCTCCTGGTGAAACTCTGTATTGTTTCGTTAGAAAAAGATAACACTCCCATGCATGACTATATCTAGAGGCTTCATGGTCAAAACATTGGAATTGGGATCCAACGATGGTGGTTCCAATATAGCCAGTGTACGTTGACAAGTTTTTCCCCTTTAGCTATTGTAACTCAAAAAAATCGGGCTATGTTTGAATACTAACTGTTAAAGTTCGAACTTAATACAGTAAAATCTTTGAATAGCGGACATTTCGGGATTTGAGTAACTGCCCACTATTTTGGATGGTTAGGAAATAACAAGCATTGGAACTAGTAATTGGAAAGCTGACTTTTAGACAGTGGTATCCTTTATTCGGAGGTGTCCGTTACATGAGATTTTATTGTGTTTGGTATACGACTGGATCATCAAGGGAAAAACAAGATTTTTAATGAAGCATTTAGATATAGCCACAGCAAAACACTGCTCCCTTTAACTCCCTTTCCCGGCCACCTTTGCAAACGACTATTTTACAAACATCTGAATATCAAGAATACGATTAACGTTACTCACCATCTAACTTCATGATTTCAATTTGAAACACTTTTTGGTAATATCGTGATAGGTGGTTATAAGGAAATTACATCCTGGGAAAAAAAAGACGGCAGCAGAGAATCGAATATTATTTATTGATTTATAAATTTCATTTTAAATGGTTTTTAACTCAAACCTTCCCGTGGTTCCCTTCCCGATCGTCAAAATTAAATTCATTTTTGATTTTCCTCGCAATATCAAATATTTTTTTTACACGTAATCTGCAAAACGCGGTCCGCTATCAGCGACCTGATTCCTACACCACCCTATCATCATATTCTAATTTGGAAAGATGCTTGGATATCGAATTCCATTTTTATTTATTTATTTCGCGGCCATCCCAATATCTAGGCAAAAAATGATTTTAATCTTCGATGAAGATCTTGAAGACCTCGTGCATGTAATTTAGCTTTTTTTCTTAAAAAACTGCGCAGATACTGAAAATCTTAAATTATAAAAGCCTACTACCTAACGATATTTAATTTGCATTACTTTGCATTATAGTGTCTTCTTGATGTTTGCCTATTTTTAATAAAATTAGATGTTTATTTGTTAAGCTTGTATTCCTGCGCGTTTTATTGAGAAAAAACTTCCATGAGTATGTTAATCCAAGCGTCATAAATACTAAAACCTTTTTAACGGACACTCCTGAATAGCGGACATCTCTATTCAATGGTAATTTTTTTCTAATTTCATGTCCCAGTAATTTTTATTCCCTAACCCTTCCGAATAGTGGACGGACACTTAAGTTTCTGTGTCTACTATTGAAAGGTTTTATTGTATTCTGTTATCATATATGAGTTATTAGATATATGTATGAAGAATAATATTTTAGCTACGTAAATTCTTTTACAACTGCGTTAAAAGTTTTGATTTTAAGATTAAAACTAAATTGTACTTTCATTAAAACTTATTAATATAAATTAGTTTATTTCTCTTGCACTTCATATTTTAATTTTGTCACTATGTGTATGTAGTACTTGGCTTATATAATCACACACTTTTCTAACGGCCATGAACACATTTTTCTGAAAAACGTTCCAAAATACAATTGGGAAAGTTTCCGCTTGAATATATAGCATTTTCTCTTCCAATATGGTTTTCTATCATTATTTGACATACCACACATAATTCGATTGAAGGAGTATTTGTCGAAGAAAAATCTTAATAATACATTGATACTTAATTTAAAGAAACGTGTGTAAAGTATTTTTAAGTACACGCATTTTTTTCCTTGTTTTGCATATCCATAAATTTGTGGTCATATTGAATTTCAGTGTTAAATTGTATGATAAGTTGTTCTCATAATACGTATGTAGTTCAATTTATTGTGTTCATTTTTTTTTTTTGTAAACTGATTTTTTGAGTTCTTCGGTTTTATTTTGAGCATTTATGTTCATAAAAAGGGATATAAAATTTAATATTGATATTTGAACATATACTATTACTAAATACTAACTTCTATTAATAAAAGAGGGATTTTCAACATCACTGACAGCTATAATATATTTAATAATTTTTGGAAAAAAAAAGGTCAGCTAAGAGCAATAATTAACTTGATTAGATGCACTAAAGAATAGATTTGCTATTTTTTAATTTTGATGGAATTTTACAATGAAATTGAACGTTGAATATTGGATTTATACCTCCGTATCGATTAATTATAATTGATAATTCAACAAGTTTCGATGTTCGTTTACAATATAGAGGTTGGCGGAAAAAAAACCAGTCAAAATTGTATTGGCATGATATTAATGAAGCGTTTTGCGTACTGTTTTTGATATTTAATTGCGTTTTTAGTAAGTACGTAATACTATACGCAAACATTTTTGCATAAGGAAAAAAATTGAAGTAAATTAAAGTTTTTAAGTGAATAAAATTGAAGTAATACTGTAAATTCCAAAAGTATCCGACAGTGACATTCTAGTAATAATCAAAAGTATAGAGTAAAAGATAGTGGTTTCCGAGCGTTTGCTCTAAAAGTAGCTGACAATGGCGATCCAGTGTTAGCGCTAAAATTATGTAGTAAATAGTAGCGCTCCAGTGTTAACTCCTAAAATGGTTAACAGTTACGTTCCAGTGTTAACTGCAAAAAGCAGTTAATAGAGTGATGTTCCAGCGTACAGTTATAGATCCACAGCAGTTAACAGCAATGTTCCAGTATACAGTTATAGATCCACAGCAGTTAACAGTAATGTTCCAGTATACAGTTATAGATCCACATCAGTTAACAGTAATGTTCCAGTATACAGTTATAGATCCACATCAGTTAACAGTTATGCTCCAGTATACAGTTATAGATCCACAGCAGTTAACAGTAATGCTCCAGTATACAGTTATAAATCCACAGTAGTTAACAGCAATGTTCCAAAAATAGCTAATAGTGGTTTTCCAGTGTTAACTCTACATGTATGTTGTTAATAGTGACGCTCCAATGTTAACTCCGAGAGTATGCAGATAATAGTGGCTTTCAACACAATTCCAGCTCCAAAAGCAGTTGGTACTAGCGTTCTAATACTAACTCCGAACGTTTGCAATAACAGCATTCTAATACTAACTCCGAACGTTTGCAATAACAGCATTCTAATTTTAAAAGTACTTTTTACATCAAAATCTAATACTTTAAAACATTGTGACCATGTTTCAGATTTGAATGAAACATTCCGCTGATTGATTCATCCGCTGTTGTTTGAGCAATTTGTACATACCCACATATACCGACTTTGTCGGTCATTTTGCGTGCTGGGCAATCCTAAAATTCTCAGTAGGGTCGGCGTTGGTCATTTGGTCTTCTAGAGGTGAAGGAGGGATGGGGCAGGCTCATGGGCGAATTGTAATTTGTCACGGAAATAGGAAGCACAAGGCGTGAGCCTCCGGCACTCACGCTAAAGGTGAGTGCCAGCGAAGTAGGAGCTTTAATAGCGTTCATTACTTCCTCTCACGCACTTTACCAGCTTCTTATATTGAAGCTCGGCCGACGCGTTTTTGACGTCTCTGTTTTCAACCCTTCGCGGGGTGTCGGAAGCGTTTTAATGACTTACTCTGGAAAACGCAGCGTTTGTGTTTTTTCCCAGGATTTTGCTTATCAATTAGGCTGCGGGCGTCTAATTCCCAGGCGATTCATCCGTCACTCTTCACCTATTCTCAGCGACGGAGTTTTCGTTGCATGAACCGCACGCGATGAAAAAATTTCGTCTGGACTGTGCCAGCAGGGACACAAGCGTATTTGATGAAAGCGTTCTATCCTTGAACACGCGACAGCATACGGTTTTAATTGAAAAATTAGTTTGCACAATATGATATTCTATAATTGAGAGGAGGTTGAAGGATAAACACACACATGTGGAAAATTATGTGAAAATCTGAAGTAGTTAAGCATGAATTTATGTGCAGTAATTTAACATATAACTTATGATAAAATTCTTATCGAGGCATAGTAGGGCAGTGGTATTAAACTGTATTTGGAAGCATGGGCGTAGCCAAGGATGGTTTTGGGGGTTGTAACCCCCCATTGAAATGAAATTTTGTATATTTAACATAGGAATATATGAGCTGTAGCTCTGTAACCCTCTTCATTGAGCCTACAACACCCCCTTATGAACTTTTTGCCTACGCTTATGCTTGCAAGGTGGCATGCGAATGCCAACATTGGTTTATGTTACTTGTGCATATACATACTTTAAGAATATCCTACGAAAAATAAATTTCAATATTTTTGCTCAATTTCCGTGTTTAAATGTAATAAAGTCAGTGGCAGATTACATGGTGCAGGCGTTCCTCAGAGCTTAATATACATAATGGCAAGATTATAGACATCCGTTTACACACGCAAACAAAATGTAATAGACCTTTAATACTCTCGCTGTTTATTAATAATATATACACTGATTGTATATAAACTCTGCAAACTAGTAATTTGTTTATAGTCTTAATTAGGAGATTGGATGGGAGATTGGTTCTGTTACATCGTAGTACGTATGTAGTATGTGTATATAGCATATACGGTACAGGGACAGCGTTCTTCGGGGGAGAGAGACGTATAGCAAAATTTTTTATATTAATTATTTGTATGTTATATAACATATTATTAAATTAATTCATGGTCTATTATGAATAGAATTAATATTAAATCTCTCACAAACTGCACTTCTTGGAAAACCTTTTAGCGGAGATGATGATTTGATTATTTTGTCATTTCGAGAACCACATAAGCTATTTTAAACGAGACAGATATCTCATCGTGACCACCGAATTATGCCTAGTTTTCTCATCCATAGTTGGACGTGTTATTATACCATAGTAAGAAAGGAATGCCTACTATGCTACATTACTATAGAAACTTCTAACGTTTATGTAATTTTAAGACACAAGCGACATGGTATAATAGGAAGAAAAGGAAACACCGGTTTATTTTAACTTAAATGTTATATTACGCTTGATTTAAAACATTCTTGTTTATACATAAGGTTTAGAAATAGAAGGCGCGCGCACACACACATACGGTGACCATCAGGACCGGGACAGGATTTACGAGGCCCTGGGCAGTTTGGTAGATCGGGCTTTCCAACTATTCATATTTAATGACAAATCATGTTTTTCACATTACTAAACTTTCGCGCTGGCCCCTTTAGGACCCCGGGCCTCTGCGCATTCGTTCCCCTTTTCCCATGTCTCCGGCCCTGATGATCATGCCTTTTTCTGGACACAAACCGGCGGCTTCCGAATTACCGCTCCGAAACTTTGACAACACAGTTACTGAGGCCAACCATGTGCCGCCTTTTTTCCAATACCTTCACGTATGATAATCGTGACAACTCTGGTAAGAAAGGAAGTAATTATTGAAATGCGTGGGTATAAAATGCGAATAATGATTAATTTTACTTTTAAGAGGACTCCAGAGATCGGAACTATTTTAAAATACTTGTAAACAGTTCTGGAAACATTTTAAAATCTCAGATATGTACTTTAAAGTATGGAAAATCGTGTTCGAGTTCCGCTGGCGCCCAGCGACTGACGTTTTTGACTAATCCGTGATCCGGGTTGGATTCCTTAGGGGATAGAGGTTCGGATCCCATAGAAAACTTTAGGTCCTGGAGTAGTAGGAATTCAATTGTCCTTGCACCATAAAACTCAAATAAATAATTTGTATTCGAAAGATTTTAGAACGAAACGTAAATACTGATAATTGATGACTTTTGGAGATTAACTTAAGAAATATTGTTAAATTAGTGAGTCCTTTTTTGTCCGAGCATAGAAGTTATATTTTATAGCAGCTAATTACTGACGAGTTTATTTTTAGTTTTCAGAAAAATACAACTCGTCTTCCGCCTGAAATTACTCAAAACCACTGCTGCTTTAACATGCAGAAACTATTTAAACGTTAATAAGCAAGAAATACTTTTTTTTCTTTGGTATTTTAAATCCTATAATTTGGAGCAAGGTTCACTGGCTCACTTTCTTCCCATCTGGCAGCCAGGATAGTTCTATTTACATGAATATCTACAACAAAATTAAAGTTTAAAAGTTAAAACAATTTCGGATGCGAGTAAAGTTCATGTCAAAACCTGAACTGCACCGAGAGCAGGATGGAGTTGAGGCAATATCAATGCGATGTAAGTGTTGTTGCGAAAAGCGTTTAGAAAAAAAGATGCAATTCTTGTATCTTGTGTGAATCAATATTTGCGCAAGAACGCATGCAGCATACTAATAAAGGACGCGATATAATTGCTCGAATATTTGTTATTAACTATCGTCAATAAAATTTGGTAATAAAATTTAAATGCTTAATGTAAAAGAAGACTTTACTTGGCGATGTTTACTCTGAATTTTTTAAATTTAGTGCTAACTTTAAAAATTTAGTGTATATCTCTCGACTCAAGGAAATTCGAGCTTTTCCAAAGAGAGAATATGTTTTAGTCAAGGGGAAAAAGTATTTTAAACTATTCTTTATTCTTCTATTAGAACCGGGTGACGTTCTGAAGTTGCCAGCTGTGAATTGCCGGTTAAGGAAACATAAGAGCAATCGCAAGCCCAGGACGCCATTCACAACTCAGCAATTGCTGGCTTTGGAAAGAAAATTCCGATCAAAACAGTATTTATCCATAGCTGAAAGGGCCGAGTTTTCCTCCTCTCTCAACTTGACGGAAACGCAAGTCAAAATCTGGTTCCAAAATCGGCGAGCCAAGAAAAAGCGACTCATGGAAGCTGAAGTTGAAAAACTGAGGATGGCAACATTCATGCCTTCTTTTGGTTTCGGAATGGCGGGAACGGCACACGGGTACCTAACGACAGCGGCCGTGCCATCGTCTGCACGCTTAGGTTCCTCGACATTGTCTCGACAGTTCCCGACGACACCACTAGTGGGATCCTATCCATTCTATCAGCTTTGACCGCTGAAGTAACAACCTATGGCAATGACTTGGCTTTAACGAAGAAGGAAGAAACCTTCTTTAATAACTGTGGAACCTGATCGAATTCGAGGATTCGTAAAAACATTAGTACACTTTTGTATGTGTTATTGGTTTAAACAATTTCAACTGAGATCGATCCGGAGACAATGGCCTTGAAGGGGAAGAGATACCCTGAATTGTTTTCATCTTCAGAATGCTGTTAAAGATTGGTGAATTTGTTATATTTCAGTTCTAAGTGGCATACCTCAATTGAGAGCATCATGTATCCAGTACCATTCTTACAAATATATGAAGATGCAATTGCTTGAAATATTGTAGTATTAACTTTTCGAAAGGATTGTGCACCAACGTTGCTACAGAAAAAAACTTTCGGTATAAAAGTGCTATCCCCACACATGCATTTTTTGAACGATGTCTTGGGTTTGCCTACTTTCTTGTTTTTGTGTTTGCCAGGGATTTCAAATTGGGCGTCGCGTGTTTCTGTCAAGGGCGTCGTGACGTTGACTAATATTCCACATAGTGTGTTATATGAAAATGTTTATAACATGTGTTTTGAATATTGTTTTATGTTTGAAAGCCGTCGATAAGTTATGAGAGCTGAAGGGAGTCGTGGGTTAAGAGAGTTTGAATACCTCTAGTCTAGTTGATTGATGCTTTTGCCTCAAAATATGTTTGTCACATGTGTAACGATAAATATTTAATTATTCAGAAGCAATTAACAATTAATTGATGCGTTTATTGAAACTTTAAAAATTTGCATGAAATAAGGAAGATATCAATTATGATTTAACGTATCTTGTTGATTAATTAAGATGATTTAAAAAAGTTAATTTCTTTTGAAATTTGAATACGCATACTGATTTATGTATTTTCTTTAATATGTATTTATTTGAAAAATGCATTATATATCTGCTATAAGAAAATACTGACTTTCGTACTTAAATAACGTAATGTATATCTTGTTTACAATAAAATATTTTGCTTACAAATTAATACGTATTAACAGCATTGAAATAAAATGTTGAAGAATATGTTTACGGTAGCAAAACGCCAAAAAGTTAACTCAGAATATTATGTAAATAATTGATAATTAAATAATAAATAATTATGTAAATTCTGTATATGAAAATTATCACTTCTTGCATTTGCATAAAGTGAAATTGGCTATGTAGTTTATACGCTCTGTATATAAAATAAATATCGTTTATAAACTACAAAGAATTTCTATTTATTTCATGTTTCCAGCTGCTGTAAATGTACACATAATACTTAAAATATACTAACATTTTAATTATATACTAATTAATTATGGAGTAAAAATATAGAATTAGAAAACTTAAAATAATTTTAAATCCATGTTTTTTAGAAAGTTTGGAAATATTTATTTCTCCGAACTTTTCAATGGCGGATTGCTTTCGAAAATTTACAGAATAAACCCCAACGTTTGATACTGACAACAGTTTAGTTATGCGTTTTTATTTTCATAAGGAAATAATTATATAAAATAAATTTATAATCAATAATTGTTAGAAAAATTAATAAATTTCGTAGGAAATAATTTCAATTCGCTAAAGCGTTAATCAAGGTCAATTAATTAACTTCAAAAATAAATTGTAGGCAGAATTAGTTTATTTTGAAATTTGTAATTTGTTTTGCTATAGAAATTATATAAAATACTATTGCTAAACACATAGAAAGTATTCAAACATTTATTATCTAAAGCTAATAAAAGTCATTCCTTGTGTAGCAAAAAGCTTATTGAATTATTCAGTGAAATATTATTCGAAGGTGCATATTAATTAATTGAGAAATTTAATGGTCCTAAGATTTTTATGTTGCCAACCACAATAAAAGAAATGTAAGTTAAACTTAGTTGAAACGCGTTTTTCTTTTGCATTGTGATTTAAGAATTTTTTTAAAAATGTAATTCTTACATGAAATTTAAAAAAAAAAAAGCGTTTACGGGTCTCATGCACTAATGGTAATGTCCAAAAATATTTCCTTGGTAAATAAATACATGTAGTATACTATGTATTGTTTACTTTTATTTGGGTTAATTGCATAATAAATAAAATAAAGATATAATCGTAGTATTTTAAACCCTTTGTGGTTTGCTCGGCTATTTATTTTTATAACTCACCTTTTTTTTATATAATTTCGAAGACATTTCTGTATCAACAACTTATAAAGACAGGTAATATACTTATCAGTGATGAAAAGGAAAACAAATAATAAAAATATCGATGCAAAAACAAATAGTGGTAGCAACAGTGTATTTTCCAGTTCATAATGTTATATCATATGGTTCGGGAAGAATAATTAAAAGCGTGATATATCTGTGGTCATAGGGAATAAGTGGTTAAGTCAAAAAATGGCAAAAGTAAGTGCACTGTGGTTTCAGCGTACAGAGTTTCAGAAAATTAATTATTCTTCAAACCATTAAATTTAGAACTTTTTTGAGTCACACTGATGTCAACCATTTTTTTTTTTTCAAAAATTGTATATGCAGAAAAAGTTCTAACGTAGAAAAATGCTGCCTTGAAAAATCGCGATTTTATACTTAACCAGTTATTACCCGGACCACAGATATATAAGTCAAGAATGATGTGTATATATTGCTGAGCTACAAGGGAATCAAGATTTTGAAATTGTCTAAAAGGAGAAAGAATGCCAACAATAATTTTTTTTTAAATATTCTCTATTTTTCTTTGCAGAACCCGGTGAACCCCCGAAGTTACCAGCTGTAAAGTGTCAGCTAAGAAAACATAAGAGCAATCGTAAGCCCAGAACACCGTTTACAACTCAGCAATTGTTGGCCCTGGAAAGAAAATTCAGGTCAAAACAGTATTTGTCTATAGCCGAAAGGGCCGAGTTTTCCTCCTCTCTCAACTTGACTGAAACGCAAGTCAAAATCTGGTTCCAAAATCGGCGAGCCAAGGAAAAACGGCTCAAGGAGGCTGAGATCGAAAAGTTGCGGATGGCAGCAAGGCCACTCATGCCTTCCTTCGGTTTCGGAATGGCAGGAACGGCACATGGGTTCCTAACGGCTGCTGGTTTGCCACCACCTGCTCACTTGGGTTCCACGACCGGTCCATTGTCTCGACAGTTCCTGACGACACCACTAATGGGTTCCTACCCATTCTACTCGTCTGCTCCGACTGCTGGTGTGTCCTCACCCATGGCAACAGCATGTCCGCAATGAAGAATATACTTCCTTCGGCAACATTTTCGGTAAAATCGTTAGTACACTATCGTCAGTGACTCGATGAACTCCAATGATGGTTTATCCAGCATTCAATGGCATTGGCCTTGATATGGAGGAGTTGCTGCATGTTACTTGCTGCTCCAGCGTACTCACGGCGGGTTAAACAAATTCGCTATATTTCAGTTATAAGACATAGCTCAATCCAGAAAATTCTCTGTCCAGTGTACTTCTTGCAGAATTAAGATGATGTAATTTCATGAGGAAGTGTAATGCTAAATTATTTAAAAGAAATGTGTTGTACTAACGTTGTTGGAAAAGAGATTCCAGAAAAGAGTTCTACACGCAATATCTCGCTTGCGATTTCTTGCGTCCGCTAAAAAAACGCTATTAAAAATCTAATCTTCGTCGTTTTTGTTCTTGTTCCAAAACGTGTGTTCTCTATGAACCATAAAAATTTAAAGAATGAGGAGCAGAAAAATAGATAATTCATTTATAAAGGTTCTTAAATTTAAAAAACACATGATGAAAATAAAAAAAAAGAATTATTTTAATTGTATTTTGAAAAGGAAGTATCAACTTTGGTTGAAAACACATACTGCAATGCAAAAGATTATAAGTGTAAAAATACAACCTTATATAATTTACATGGTTAAAAAATTCTTTTTTTCTTTATTAAATAATATTCATATACAGTATTCCGTATAATTATAATTACCACTGTTAAATTCATTCTAATTTATAAGATCTGCAGAAAACTGCATTTAAGCAAAAACTGTATTGAATACCCTTAATGTTTCGTGTAATAAGAGTTTGGAAATTTTCGTGCAACTTTGAATTCTAGACATCATTTATAATTTTCCTTTTCTCTGAACTTTTACAGACACATTTGAATTTGTTCAACCCCTCCCCGCATCAAATAATAATTTCAAGTACTTTTCACTTTCTGTCTGCCGCTTTATTTATATTTGTTATTTCCTCGTTGCCTTATCTGTGGAAACTTTTAATTCTCTACCTTAATATCTTAATTTGTATGACATTTTGAAAACGTTCTCCACAATCACTGTACCCTAAAAGCACTATCTGTCACAAAGATCATTTTTTTACAATCGAGAGTGTTGAAGTGCTTCACTGTGTTTGACTCTAATTTTTACTTTCTGTTGTTATTATTCTTGAAATCAGACAAAACTGGTTATGACTTACAATATTTTGTTGAGTATTTTAAGATAATTTACAAATTGTTAATTTATTTTAAAATTTAAACATGTAGATTTTTATACGATATTTGGTATGTTTTATATCTTGTGATGCTTTCGAAAATGTATTATATATGTTATAAAAAACACCGACGTCCATGCTTATACGACGCCGTGTATACATAAAACCTGTATATTTTGTTTGTAAGTTATTATGTATGAACAAATATAAAGTTAAACGTTTAAACATGTACGCTTTCTGGAAAAGAAAGAAAAACAGCATGTGATGTAAAAATTGTACATATAAAATTATATTATTGACAGACTACTAATCTTTCTGAGCCCGCTTGCCTTTCTTTTCGATTAAAGTGAAATCAGTCGTGCTGATTTACGTGCTATGTAACTATTCTGTAAATAAAATACATACTGTTTATAAATTATAAATAGTTTTATTCGTTATTTCGCCTGTTAACAGCAAAGAATTCTTGCTTCTCTTGGCATAACATATAAGCAGGGCTGTCCTAAAGAAAATTATTGAGAGTATGCAGTGCTGTCTTAATTAAAGAGTATTGAAATTGCAGGCTACTGCACTTGGTGAGGTGACCACTTCGCGCTGACTGGCAGCACTTGATTGGTTGTCTATCGTCTATCCAAGCCCAAGGTGGCAGTTGCCACTTTCATCAGTTTTTCATTCCTCTCCTGGTCGTACGCAGGATATTATTTTGAGGCTTGGGGGGTTCAGGGTTTTTCCTCATTTTGCTATTTGTGTCCATTCGAGTTTGTAAATGACTAGGGGAAAAAAAAAAAGACTGAAGTTCGTTGAAAGTTGCCCCAAAAACCAGCAAATACAAAAATTTCCGTGAGACTTTGAGAGTATGCGGCGCGTACTCTGTATTTTTCAAAATTTTTTGAGAGTACGCGGCGCACACAGCGCGTACCCTTTGGGGACAGCCCTGCATATCTACATATAAAGTCTGGGTATTACTCATAGCTAAGGTAACACTATTAGTTGTAAAATAAGCGTTAACTATAATTTTGAACGACTGAATCCTAAGGTAGAATAATTTGGTGTATAAGATCTAAAATTGAACGACGCTAAGGATTAAAATTTACTCATAAAATATTTGAACATTTTCTGCCCTGGGATAATACAATCGGCTGCGAATAAATCATGCGAGATGGGACCCACAGTTAAACGTGATCACCGAACCATGGAGCATTGCAGTGGCGGCCCATGGCGAGATTTAAAGGAAGATGCATGAAGCTAATTCACCAAAACACATTAATTCAAGGTTTATATTCGCTAAGAAACTGGTTTTTACCTCATTCAGTAAATATGAAAGAAATTTACAGTAACCTTGGGTTTTGGTGAATTGGCATAACGTGACTTCCTTTAAATCTCGCCAAGGGCCGCCACTGGTTTATCGACGTATAATCACACTCACTGTCTGTCAAACTCATGCTAAGGAGGGGCACGGCTCACTAGAACATACATATAGTATATTCTAGTCAGCCGTGGGAGGGGCCTGTAACCTTTTAAAGGTGTTGTGCAAAAGTAATGCTGCAATCTCTTTTCGCGTGCCATCCTATGCTCACCCAAATTGTGAACGTTTACTTTACTAATTATTAATAGAAATTAATAAATAAGTTGATTACGAGAATAAAATTTAGTAATTTAAGAGAATACAAATTAGTAATTTAAGAGAATACAAATTAGTAATTTAAGAGAATACAAATTAGTAATTTAAGAGAATACAAATTAGTAATGTAAGAGAATACAAATTAGTAATGTAAGAGAATACAAATTAGTAATTTAAGAGATAAAATTAGTATTTAAGAGAATACAAATTAGTATTTAAGAGAATACAAAATTAGTAATTTAAGGAGAATCCAAATTAGTAAATTTAAGAGAATACAAATTGGTAATTTAAGAGAATACAATTGGTAATTTAAGAGAATACAAATTAGTAATTTAAGAAGAATACAAATTAGTAATTTAAGAGAATACAAATTAGTAATTTAAGAGAAACAAATTAGTAATTTAAGAGAAACAAATTAGTAATTAAGAGAATACAAATTAGTAATTTAAGAGAAACCAAATTAATAATTATAATTAATAATAATTTACAGAATAGAGGAAACCCTAAGTCAGAGAGGGGATTTTTATAATGGGTTTTATTTTAAAATAAATACGTCTTTCGAATTATAGCAAGTATATATATTCAGCATTTTGTTTTTGCTTCAAAATCGCCTCCCGCACCATTTAGAAGTTGTCTGCGTGTTAAGTATGGCCAGAAGCGATGCTAGATGATTTTGCGCCCTTGATAGACCCGTCCAGATTTCACCCCTAGTAACAGACGTATTTTACCACGACGGAACTTACTTTATCCGATTTTACGTCCTTCCTCGCCTGAGCCCCTGGTGGGTCTAGTCTCGCTACCCCTTAGCTACAGCCCTGAGTATGGCACGAATGCCGATCCCTGACCTAGAGAGTCCGAAGGCGGGGGTCATAATCTCTGGGGGCACAATTTATAAAGTGGTATATTGACTAATCCTATTATTTGTCATAATATAGCTGGAGTGAAATTGACTCAGTGATTAAATGTTAAAGAAGAATATCACCGTATTCAATATATCACAGTCGAAATCGTGTAAGTACACATCGGCGCGAAATTTCGGGCAATTAAACAGTTTGTGCACTTAAGCGGACTGCTACGTCTAAAGTATTTTCCCGCTAAATTCTTATCGTAATTTAGCTGCTATTAAATTGCATATTCCTATCTCCAAGTTTATAAATTATTGACAGTATTTATTTTTACATTCACTATGGAGTATTATTACTTTATTTATAAAGGTAAGAAGTACACTAATCTTTAAGTTTGACTTTAAAGAATTTAGAATCTCCAACTTTTGGTCAATTTCCAAAAGAAAGAAAGCTTTCTTTCTATATATCTACTACGACTGAAGTAAATCTGCTATGTGCATAATCTTAAAAATGCGTGAAAATTAAAGGTGTTTCGTTGGCAACAACTCCTTGCGAATGAATGAAATTGTGGAAAAGTATAAGACATAAAAAAGGCATGCAACTCACTCCTTATGCAGCAGTGGCACTTTTATGAAAACATAAACGTTGTGTCTCGAATATTTTTTGCACTTAAAAGATTGAAATTTCATAGTAAAACAGCATTTTGGCTTCGAAAAAATGTGCCATTTGTGCAGTTATAAATATGCGTGTAAGCAGGTTTAGATAATATTAAAAGACAGGGAATTTACGAGGCTTAATATTTTATGCAGCTATGGTGGTTCAGCTGCAAATAGAATTTTTTTTTTTTGAAAACATTGGTCTTATTTAAATTAGGTGTAGTTCCACACCAGAAGCTAACATTAAATTATATATAAAAACCAATTCAAAATAACGTAAAGTTATATACAAAAAGATAATCACAGAGCATCCTTAAGTTATATGTGTAAAGTATATGAAATCTATTTCTATCAACATAGAAAAGGGTGAATAATTTTCATTTAATGTCAAAGTATGGAAATCTTGGTGAGCGAGGTTGGTAAATGCTTGCTTTTAGTGCAGTATCATTCAAAACGTTTATTTTTGTGTGTGAAATAGATTTTAGCAACATGTATCTCACTTATGATGAACATTTTTGGTTATTTAACAAATTGGGTAAAGCGGAAGATATATTACAAAAGGAGAATCTGATTGACAAGCATCATCCACAGATGTTTTGCATACTTCGAAATGAAGTGTCAAGAAAAAGTTAAAACGATACGTTTCAAAAAAGTGCCTTATTAACGCATGCTGCATAAGCTCTTATGAAAATAAAGATGATAATTAATAAAATTTTAGAACGGGAGGCAGTCAAGTTAAAAAAAACAACAACCACATTTTGAAATACATACTGAAACATATGACTGCTGATGTCATCAACTTGTGCGAGCACTTGCGGCATTCCAGTGGCATGCATAGAGTTGCGGCTTTCAAGATTACTGGGACGGTTTCACTTATTAGTGAGCTTGCTTTGATGCAAGCTTATTCATGGTGCGGAGGTCATAATAAGCCAGTCATCTCAGAGGATGCGTCGTATGATCTTGGGCGTACGCAGAAAGTTTATAAGGGGGGGGTTACAGAGCTACAACTCATATATTCCTATGTTAAATATACAAAATTTCATTGCAATGGGTGGGGTAACAACCACGGGCACCAGGGGACAGGGGGGACCCGTCCCCCAATGTTGGTATTAGGGTTCCATATCCCCCTTCAATTTCAAACAAAATGCCTTCTACTGGTATATTGACTCCCCAATACTTTTTTGCCCTCGGCGCCAATGGTTACAATCCCCATCAACACCCTTTTCCTACGCCAATGCTTAGGACCTAAGAATGTGAAAAAATAAGTAACGATATAAAGTAAAACATCTGTAACAGAAACTCCTGAATAGTGAACACTTCTATTTTAGTGGATAGTTTTCAAATTTCCCAATGCTTGTTATCCTCTAACTCACTCTAATAACGAATAGATACTTAAGTAACGAGATGTAAGTTGTTCGGAGGCTTTATTCAATTAAGGAATATATTTCATTTTTTTCGATTTGAAGAAAAGCAGCCCTATTTTTGAAGAGCCTTTTGTAGAAGTTTTGCTATATTTCTTTCTTTATTTCGAATGTGTTGGTCTATAAATAGTTAATATGTTAATGGAAGTTTATGTCATAAATTAATTTCATTAGTTGATTTAAATGTAACAAATATTGTAAAAATGTAATATTATTAAAATTAATTAAAAAAAATTAACATTAGTAATTAACTCATTTTTCATATAATTAAATATAATATTGAGTTTTGTGTACATATCTCAATACACGAGTAAGTCTTTAAATGCTTTGGACAAGAAATATGCAAAATCACTCACTAAACGACTAACGGAATGAGTCTTTTTGCTCGTCTATTTTGGAGAGGCAAATAATACATGCCCTGATCATAGGACCCGTGGGAATTTTGAGGACGAGGAGTTTTCTCTTCAGATCTTCTTAGGTTATGCTGAACGGAAAGGAAATAACTTGGCTAGACTTCTGGCATCATGGGCTTAACGTTTTTAGGTCGTCATTTTGTTTTCGCATACTGTGCATTCCTGTCCATGCTAATTTAGGTATTTAAATAAATGAGCCCATTTAACCTTTATGTATTTACATGAAAATAAAGGTATTTGTTATTAAATTTAGCATGCTTCATTTTAGGTTGCGATTTTTTGGTGCCCTCAAAACCTTGGCGCCGACAGTACGGCACTAGAAATTTTCAAATAGGAAAGTACATCGCGTTTGATATCATGTTAAAGCTGATTTTTTTTCTGGAAATAACAATACCGAAGTTTTGAAAATTGCTTCACGCAAACACAAGTTACGAGCAATCAAAATATTGTATTTTAGCAAAGAATTTTTCAACTAATTGCTTACCATTATCAATTTATATAAATGCATGTTTGTAATGTTCATTTTGGACTTCAGATTATTTTGCACTTTAGACATATGATTGTAAATACAATAAAATGTCTAAAAATGAAAAAAATATAAAAAATATATGAATAGAAGATGATCTATTCAAGTAGGAAACGTAATATAATCAAGTATTGCAATACACACGCACACACACAAAAGGACTGAAAATTATGTGTACATAATTTAGTACTAATTTTCATTGCTTAATGCGTTCGTCATTATCACACGTCTTTTTACATTTGCAAAAGGACGCACAACACGCAATCGTTTTACGGAACTGGCATCGTTTCGTATGACAGCTCTTGCAATGGCAGGTAAAACTCGCATGTTCTGGTAACTGATAGAAGAATCTGGTGTGAGTGATGAGTCATCATTACTGGTGGTCCATCCAAAATCTGTTGGGTCTAGTGGATCGTCCTCATTCAACACGGTAGAGCGTATGTACACCATATAAGATGATCGTTGCAATTGGCCTCTCAATGAAGAGCTTGTGCAAGGTAGGCACTGCACGTTTGGTAGATTAGATTGGGTCATCAATTGAAATCAAAGCGAATAAAATGTTTTGCATACTTGGCCTGGTTTTAGGACCTTTAATAAATATTCCTTGGCAAGTTTAAAAGATTCAGTACTTTTTAGGAAAGTGGCGACCAAAATTTTGCAAATACTTTTCTGGTTCTGCTTGAGCGATAACACATTGGTGCCTATCTCACTTGTCACACCAGACGCTGAAAGAAAACGGGCAGTAAGAAGAACATCTGTGATAGCACCAAGTTTTGTTATAAGAGTATAGGTATTATGTCTGATGCTGGCTTTCTCATCCATAATTCAAAGAGCCCATTTTCATTGAAAATCTTTCAGAAGTAAATAAGCATCACAAAGACATCTGTGTCATTTGAAAGTACAACGACACGCTTAAGCCCTTGTTTAATGGTGTGAAAAATATATGGAATTAGATGTAAATCCGCCTCCTTAACAGATACTTAAAGAATATCCTCAGTTTCTGTACAAATTCTGTCTTTTACTGGTATCGCCATGGTAGGTCCACTTGCAAGAAATACGCCACTAAGGACAGTTTCATTGTGTCCATTTGTCTATTGGCTGCTACCCTCTTCGTAAACTCACTGAGGGTGTCTTAAATCAAACTTTTGTTGTACTCTCATGCCCCAAATCTTTCCATCTGCATAGAAAGCTTCGTGATGGTAGAAGTCAATGGGAGTGGTTCCACAGAAGATCTTCTTTCCCTCTTATCATTTTTGATTGATGTTTGAAAGTAACTGTCAAAAACATAATCAACATAGCTGAATTTGCCGATATTATTCATATTACTGTCAAGCGTTTTAAACAAATCTTCGAATGTTTTGCGCCTTTTAACTAGCATTCTACGAAGCTGGTTCATAACATCAATTACAACACAAGTTTTCAGGGTATGCTCTGTTTGGAATATTCTCTTTCTGGTATCAATAAATTTTTATTAACCCAGACATGAGTTTTGACTTCATGGGTTTGGTAGTAACACCATTCTCATCTAATAAGGATGAAGACGAAATATCGTAAGAAAGTATTCTGTAAGAATCATTCGTCCTTCTTCGGCGATATCCATTTTTCTTTGAATCACCAAATGGTCCTTGATGGCATTATGTACAGTTCGCTTTTTGGTTTGTATGTCCGATTGTTCTGTAGTTAAAAAGTAGAAAGTTTTTGCATTTAAATAGGTTCAGATAGTGGTTTTAATCTGGTTATATCCTTTCCCTCCGAAACGTCGTGAAAACTTCTTGCGCTTCAGCCAAAAGTTGAAATATCTTCTTAGCATTCAGCGCTGGAATATATTCATTCGTTATAATGCTGTGAAGTTTGACTTCACCTTTTACAAGATATGGGTTTTCCTGCTTTCAACATACTGAAACATATGTTGGATATTAGCTTCCATTGTATTTCTGAGCCTTCCTCTTAACTGGTGTAATGTTTAGAATTCCTTGAAATGTTTTTTTTATGAGCATAATTTCATGATATGCAAGCTCCCATTCAGCTATATAGTTATTCCTTTTAGTTAATTTCCCCAGCTGCCTTCTGCGATCGGTTTATTGTTTGTTCGAGAGCCATGTCGACACCCAGAGCATTAAATTCACATTTGTTCTTCTTACAACAAAATGAACTTTCTTGAACTTATCACATGCCTCAGGATGAAGAGTTTCAAGACGAAGCATTAGCTCAAAGAACAGTGAACCCCATCTCAAATAGTAAACTCTATCAAAAATGTGAAAGATTGGAAGAACATCCTTCACTGTTTGTATGTAGACACTCCAATCTCCTTCCCTATCCGCTCTTATGATGTTTTTTAAACAACTTATTAAATGGAGAAATCCCTCCATTTATTGGCATTGCTCAGAATTCTGAAGTTGTTCTTGTATGAAAATATCCAAAGATTTCGATGTGTCTTCTGATGTTGTGATATGTTCTTGGAATTTGGATTGCACATCGTCTGATGTTGAGTGTTCTTGTATGAAAATATCAAAGATTTCGATGTGATATTTCTGATGTTGTGATATGTTCTTGGAACTTGGATTTGCACATCGTCGATGTTGAGTGTTCTGTATGAAAATATCCAAGATTTCGATGTGTCTTCTGTTTGTGATATGTTCTTGGAACTTGGATTGCATCGTCTGATGTTGAGTGTTCTTGTATGAAAATATCCAAAGATTTCGATGTGTCTTCTGATGTTGTGATATGTTCTTGGAACTTGGATTGCACATCGTCTGATGTTGAGTGTTGTATAGCATTAAGCATATCACCAACTTGTGTGACTAATGCAGACTCATCTTCAACAGTGCTTAGAAATGCTTTCCATTGAAGTCTATCACTTCTGCTAGCATGAACATTCCTTTTACTGATCTTACATAATTACTACCTTTCAGGACACCTTCCGTTACTTTCGGACCTAGAACGTGATTTCAATAAGGACGTTTTCTAGCCCGCAGCCGTCTATGTATTTGTGAACACATGAAAGTATAATTTTAGCCATGCAGAATGACCCCAACAGTAGCACGTCTCAGAATTTGTGAAGAGAAAACTCGTCCATCTCAAAATTCCTACGGGCCTTGTGGCCAGGGCCTGTATTGAAAATCGTTAAGTGTGTGACGCGGTCGAGTTGCACATTCAAAGACAAATTTAAAGGTTTCAAGTATTCGATTTTAAATCTAAGCAGATCTTCCTTTAGCAGAGATTTAATCAGTTTCGTATTTATTGAGTCTAACGTTTCTTTAAAAAATATATATGTATGTAAAGTATTATTACTATTCACAGGGATAACACTTTGCTAAATAATGGTTAACACACAAAGCCACCAGGGTGAGTTTTTGTGAGTTTTCGTGGGGGAATTTATTTTTACTTAATAATTTTCGACACCGGTGTCGAAAACTATTGTTAAACTGAGCTCTCTTTCCGAGAGCCAGTTTATCTAAATGTCCACAAAAATTCGTTACTCAAAAACCAGTTCACAAATTTGTTCGCAGAAACGTTTAGAAAATATTCATGAAAACCTTTCTTCAACATTATTAAAGTCGGCCCCTTTCAGATGGCAAGACACATTAAAATTATGCTTATGCACAAGTACATCTCATGAATGACTGAAAATCAAAACCAAAAATTAAAATAATTGTAGCAAAAATATATTTTTTGTAATAATAATAATACATATATTATCACGTAATTAAGAAATTTGAAATTCATTCCATATTACTAAAATACACAGATTTGAGATATCTCTTGAACGTTTATGGTAAAATTGCAGATTGAAATTAATATCAAGTAAATAGAGCATGGCATATACAATAGACTCTTAGTTTCACAAATTTATACAGACCCCATAAAATTGAATGTTTGTAAATAGGGATTAATATTAATTCTATAGAGATTAACGCAATACTTCGCAAAACGTGTAGTACGTAAATTAGAGGTTCGTGAAATAGGAATCCGCCGTTATATGAAAGCTTAAAACTCAGATATTTTTTTAATGGCCACTGGCCAGCAGGGTCCTTTTTATTAGAGGCCACTTCATTTAAGTTAGTAGCCACTTTCGCGTGACCATAAAACATTTAAATACTGCAGCCTCAGGAAGGTTAATCTGATCAACATTTTTCACGAAGAATAAGTAGTTTGTGGCGCAGTATAGCCCAGATGCTCTTGCGCCATAAAAAAGCCAAACAAACAAACAAACAATTAAGTAGTTTGCGGTTTCAGAATGTAACCTTGCTGCAGAGTCAAAACAGACAGGATTGCATTGGGAAACAGTAAAGTGGCGAGAGTGATAGCTACTGAAGTCGTATTTTTAATCGCCATTCCCCAATATTTAGTCGCCCTGGGGCCAGTGGCGACCGTGAATTTTAACCTCTACGTCATATGCAATACGGCTAAAAAATAACGCACAAATCTAAACATTTCACGCATAAAAACGCACAGTTTAAAAGGGACCAAGGAGAAAATTTTCAAACCTCCGTATATTTGCCTGCATGTAAAAATTTTGTTTTCAGTCTCCATTTTCAGACACAGTTATTTTCACTTTAGTAAAATTAGTGTAACCGATATAAAATATACTAATCAATCCTTCTTTGAACTGATGGGTATACAACTGTATAAAATCTACATAATTTGATCTCATTATTTATGTGCCTAGGGAATACCCTTTGTAGCAACTGAATTCCCCTTCCACATGTTTGATATGTCACACGTAGAATGACATTTATAACAATCATAAAATCGAATTTTTTTTTTCGCTATTCGAGCTCGCATTAACTCTGTCCCCTGCATAAAAGAAAAGATGCACGCAAGCTTAAATAAAGAAAGCTTTATCCCAAATACAAATTGCGTAAGAGTTACATATTTTGCAGTAATGAGATCCGCGATAAGTTGATCGCATGAGGCTTTGTTATGATGTGAAACGGCGTGTTTAGTTTCTTTGTTATATTGGTCACGAAACGATGTTTTTGGAACTCCTTCAAAGGAGGTATTCATATCCAAAAATCCATCGGGTTGGGATTGGAGGTTGGTGTAAAAGCTAACCCATACTCTTCAAAAAAACATGTTTTTGTAATTATCCAAAGAACATGGTTTTGTGAGTGGATGCTAATGGTTTCCCTGTTTGTCATTCATAATTGAGTGCCTTGGATGCAAAATAAGTTACTATCGGCAAAAGATCGATAGTGACATATATCGGTTACATTAAATTATGTAGTAAAAGCGCGCGCGCTCGCGCAAGAGAGAGAGAGAGAGAAAGAAGTATATTCTTTACTATAGCACACATAAAATGCAGAATATACGAGTATGTGCACGATTGAGCATTTCTGATTTAAAATATTTGATATTGCCTTGGGGGATATAAATTTTAAGCTATATTAGCAGCCAAAATTTTGAGTTAATTTATAAGTATATATCGGAAAGAACCAAGCTTTTGAAAATGATGCATTGAACTAAGGCAAAATATAATTCTATCTGAATACTGCTATGTCGCAGTATTCATATAATTCTATCTGAATACTGCGACATAGCAGCTGAGCCTGTATTCGAGCGCTATTTAATTACTTAATGAATAGGGGAGAGTATTTATATTTAAAACTCAGATACGCCTTCTTTTTAAAAACATATAAATACATCGTCTATTTATAGATATACAAGTAGAATATTTTATTGTACAGATTTTAGTGATAGGAGTCGGAGAAAGTGCTATTATGCTAATTTACTTCCACTTGATGATTATCATAATATGTAGATACTTGGCGTCGAATTTTAAAAATCTATATAATAGATCGTGTTATAGGCAATACAGTATTTCCCAATAGGCTATAGACTAGGGCGGCAAAATTTTGTGTATTGAGTCTGATATAACAAAATCAATACCATACGATGATATAATCAGATGCTTAGCCGAGAAGAAATTACCGGCTTTCCATTTAAATACCAGTGTTCGATGGGCTTTTATTTTTTGCTAAAATTAAAATTTATTTCAATAAAATTGAATTTGATTTATTATATACCAAGAAGAAATAATACTTCAATATAAGTTCATATTGTTGAATATTTATGTTTCAACTTATGAGTTTGTTTTTCAACATATTTACTGTCAATACAAAATTTTTTGGCGTAAATTGAATGTAACGATTTTTATGTTCCTACCACTGATTTTGGGGGAGGGCGGACGGCTAGAAAAGGGCAGCAAAAATAGCCTAGTGGTGGAAAAATAGCTTAGGAGAGGCAAAATGGTTATAGCTATGATGCCAAAACAATAATTTGGAAAAATAATTAAGTTAATGCTTTTGAAATAAATAAACTACACAGTTTCAAACTCTGACGCTAAGAGCTACACAACCTCAAATCTGTAAATATATTACTATAGACACTAATACAAGCGAATATGCTAGAGTCTACTTAGGAAAACGTATGGAAACATCAAATGTTATTTCAATCGCTGGACAAGTGGAATGAGGAGTATTTTCTTGAATTCTTTGCATTGAAAATATTCTGCAAGAATACTGTATTTGCAGTTAAATTTTTTGGCAAGATCATAAAATATCTTTATGTTTTGAAGAAATTTTTTTGTTGATGTTTAAAATATACAGGCAGTTCAAATTCAAAATTTCAAATTCATTTTCCAGGCAACTAATATATACAAGATATGGAAAAGTACAATGAATGTATTAACAATAACTGAAGACATATATAAGATATATAAATATGAGATATTAGCAATAATAAAACATTAAAATCGTAACAGTTAAAAACATAAACATAGATGCCGGAAATGGGAATGGGAAAAAAGGAAACCAAAAGCCTTAATATCATCAAGTCTAATTTGATGGCGATTACCCTTATTTATAACTATAAGGATTTTGGTGTAAATATGTTTATCCACAAAGTTTTTAAGGATGTAATATAGTTTGTTGAGGCATCGTCATATTTTCTAATTTGATATTATTTTAAAGTTCATTTAAGCAGCAAAACGCATTTTAATGATGTTTCCGAATTTGTAAATTTGATGCTGCTGAAGTTTAAGATCTTTTCTCATTTTTGAAAACCTTACATCTGAACGAAGTGCCCATTAATACAGAGATTGAAGCCGTTGCTTATTTTGCTAATTTATTTCATGTTTTACTGAACATGTTGAACATAAATGCACATGTTATTCACATAATATATTATATGAACATAATATAAATAACATGTTCATATGAACATAAATGAACACAGTTTCTCACTTTATTGAGCACATTAATTTTGATGTGTTTCCGAATTTTTTTTTCTCTAAAACAAGTACAAGTTTTTCTGCTTTTTTCAAAGTAAATTCTATATTCTGTAACAATTCTGTAACGTCTTTTGAAGCTGTCCATATATTTATGTTCATTTTTTTATATGTTCGTTTTCTTTACTAATATATATAATTATCTTTGATAAAAATCAACTTATTTTATATATAACTTTATAATTTCTATTACCAATAGCTGTAGTTATGAATAATAATTTTGACACCCACGTTTAAGCTTAAATCCAGAGTTTTTTTGTTTTTTTTTGTATAAGAGAAATAAAGACACTGTCCCCGTCCTAGAGTCCCTCCGTTGAGCCCAGATTGCCTTAACCACTCAGCCAACGAGGACAACGATGTTTTTCTCCGTATATAAGGTTGTAAGATATTATTACCCTTCTCAGGGATAACACAATTGCCAAATAATGGTCAACACACAAAGTTTTCCGGCCGAGTTTTTTTTTTTTTGGTGGGGAATTTAATTACGAATAACAATTTAATTTAATTAGTTGTAGTCTTTATACGTATTATCTGTGGATAATTTTTCAACGTGTTCTATACATTTTCTGTATGTTATTCATATTAAACAATATTTCATTTTTTAAATATGTTTATGAAATTTTCTTTCCATATACAAGTCTATGTATGCACAGTGAACAAAATTAGTGTTAACAATTGATTACTGCTAATAATAAAATATTATCAGTTTGAACGAAAAGCATAATTTCCAATTTTATATCAGCTATGAATAACGAACAAGAAATAAGATAAAAATCAATATATGAAAATTTTATACAGTTTCTTGCAATACAGTTTGATTAATTTAAATAAAGGATTTTTGAAAAAATTAAAAATATATAGTATTAATGGATACAACAAATTGAACCTAAAACTAAATATCACTACAAAGTCTAGCCCAAGCTTTGTAACTTCATAATATTTTTTTTTTGTAATATTCACATAAAGTCTTTAAATTTCACATTTGTAAAAATTACGCGTCTAAACTAATTTTGAGCCAACATTGGTTTCAACAATCTAAGAAGAAACATTGTGGCAAGTAAAATATGTAGTCCAAATGATTAACTACTATGAATAAAAGGAAGCTTTTTCTTCACCAAACGTTGAAAAATACCCCAAGATTTTCAAATAACATGTTCGTAATAAATACGATATAGTTTACTAATCCTTTTGCATAGATTGCAGATCTACTAAAGACCTATCGCCAGTCAGAAATAACAGCAATATAACAAAATTGTTTACTTTCAGTAAATATTGCGATGGAATTGTGGCTTATTTTCTAGCCCTTACAAACCTTTTTCATTTATTGTATGGCGAAAGTTATTTTTAAAATTGATTTCATGTTGACCAATGGAAACAAACCAATTCAGACGCAGTTTCCGACCCTAATTCACTTATCAGGCAAAGAGCTCAGACAACCGATTTAAATAACCGCAACCATTTAGTTTCTAAAGTGAAAGTGTATGCGTATTTATATTTGTTCTCCTTTCTTCCTTCATTTGAAATAATAGAGCAAGGAAACCACCGAGATTGCTAATGCCTCTTATTCAGCTCTTGCCGATCGCGTGCTCCAAGGTTATAATCCGCTAGGTGTCGCTAAAACTTGGTGCTAGTAGCTCGGCTTGTGCTCCATTACGCAAATTATTTCCTACCTCGGTAAATCAGCCAACCCCCCACATGCTAATACCCTAATCGCCAGTTTATGGCTACTAGTGGGGCAAGTGAACCCTGTTTGTCTCTCCATTTTGCGTGTGGCCCCACTTACGTTAGCCCTGGCGCTTCCGATAGTTCGATTAAGGGGCAGGGCGGAGGGGCAGACGAGAAGTGGGTAAACACACAAGTGGACGCTGTTAAGCTGTGCGTAGCTGTTACGGCCCATTTCGTCCAAGGCAAACAAGAAACTTAGGCTACATCGTCCAACCACTTATGAGATTAAAGCAGTTGTTTTTTATCCAAATTACCGAAATCGAAATGTTTGGTCAAAGAATTGGCCACTTGTGCAATGGTAGTAAACATTTAGTGGCACCGCAGTTATCAAGAAAAAGCACTTTAAGCAAGTATTTTCCTATGGAAATCCACAACCAGTATTTCACTTGCTGGCGACATAAAAAAACATGATGATAATTCTTTTGCTATGCTCAAAACTTGGGCCCAAGCAGGCATAATCGAACACCGAGTGGATGTGGAAACGGGAAGGCTCTGTTTCAAATGCGTTTAACTAAAAGTTGCATATTTCGAACAAACTCAAAGGAACTATATGGAGAGTTTTTACGAATACAGCATGAGTTAAAGGTTGAGGAGTGGCAAAACCCTGGTAGCTGGACGATTGCTACAGAGGGTTCAGAAAGCCACAGGGACTTAAAATTCTTTGATGTTTGATGTATTTTATTAATATATTTAATAATATTAAATATCTAAGCAGACTAATATATTTAACATTAATGAATAAATTTCTTAACGAAAATTTTGCATTGAAAATTTATAAAAATATACTGAAAATTTTAAAAATTTTCCTATCCTCTTACTATAAAGTATATGAAGAATCAAATCTCTGCAATGATGATATACGTAAGATCTATTTTGAATATATTTTTAACGTCAAAGAACAATTTCTTTGGTCATATAAAATTTTATACAAACCAAAAAAATTAAAACAAAATTTCACAATAATTTATTTTAAGCAAATATATTTTTCAGGAGAGTTTAGTCCCTAGCCCAAGTCTAGTTTCGGCCCTAGCAAACTATTCACTTTGGTGACTGTACTCTTTAATATTCATTTTTTTAAAGAATGCATTCGCTTGTGTCATTCGGTCAGTGGATTGAAAATGGGAATGAAATTATTCTTTTAAAAATGAATGGTTATCAATATCATTCATTCTCAGGAAATATAATATATATATAGTTTTGAAGCTATCTTCTGTATACGTTTATAAGTTTTGAAACTGTATTTTGTTTTATCTTATTTGGTGAGATGGGCGCCATAACGTGGTTGTTCATTAAGATCTTGTTCGCATTTCTGCAGTAAAAGCGTTTTAAAATTAGTTTAAGTTATCAATAACAAAGAAGTCATCGTTATTGTATAAAAGTCCCAGTAACAGTGTATTTTACCTTTTTTCAATACTCAGTACCTTGAACTTCTCAATACCCTGAAAACTTACTTAGAATTGTCAGGGAATTTGAAATTATCCCTAAATGCCAAATAAAAATAAAAATAGGGAAAAACAAGTTTGATCAAACCTGGAAAAGTCTGGAAAGCTTTCCTAACCTCTATGCTGAACAGTCAAACTTCGCAAACATGAAGCTATTGCCCTTAATCCGAAGTTTAATTCAAAATTCCCTTTACGATTAGTCAGGGAATTTTGTCGGACAAGTTAGGGAAAAACATGAAAAAATCGGGATTTTTCCCTCCCCAATGTGAGTGGGAACCCTGAAATTCTCAATTTAATCTTGCGAAATTATTTAATTGGGGTTGTTTAGTCTTTAAGTTTTATGATAACCGTCTAGTGTTAAGGTCATATACTCCACAGGTAAGACTTAAAGTCTGCGTCTTAAAATTAGAGTGCGCCTCCCCGTTTATTTATTAAAAAAAAAAACTAGGTTTTATTGAAATTCACTCCTAGTACCTTTTCACCCTAAGCTACAATCAAAGTACATCTGGTGGACCAGTCGAACCTGTGTGATAACTAATGAAAATAATAATGTTTATTTGTCACAAGGGTTACATATTTCATTTAGTCTTGAAATTCGATTTAAATGGTAAATTTTACAAAGTATAAGAAAGACAATGCAATTTGTATTTTCCCGTAACTGGTCTTCAGTAAATATGAAATTTAACCGGCTGAGGACCCTATTAATCCGCTGGCGCACAAACTCCGTTTAATAAGTATACAATTAATTTCTTTTTAAACAATCTTATATTATTAATATTTTTAAGATTATTTGATAATTCTCTTCAAAATTTTACTCCTGTGTATATCCAATTCCCTTTTTATACATTTCTTCTCTAATCTTTTTTCGTCAAAGTTGGTTGCTTCTTCTTAAATTTCTGTTGTTTTCGTGATATTGGATATCAATATTATCCAAATGTTTATCTTCCTTTATCCTCGCATACGTTAGTTTCAGTGCACAATATTTATTGATTTTGCCAATTGGCCGCATTCTACAAATTATTATTCAATATTTTACGAATAATAAATTATAATTTAAGCTAGTGTTTTGCTCTGCCATTTTTAAAAATTTAGTCTGTAGTGATTTAATTACCATCTAATACAACTATACATTTAAAAATTGGAGCGCTGCAATACTTTCTTATTTACCTTCCAATGGTAAGCAAACTACCTTTGAACCTCAAGTTTTACTTCAAAAAGATCGGGGTTCTAATTCGGGGAAAACATATACAGTAGAGTCTCCATATAACGAACTTCCATTTAACAAAGTTTTCTATTTAATGAAATTTTCGGCGGAACCTTGACTTTGAATGGCATTAACATGTAAATTTGTCTCCATATTACGAAAAACAATTTCTATATAACGAAGTTCTTTTTATAAAGAATTTGATTTTATTTTTAATTTACCTTTTACAATTTTTCAGCGGGCCTGTTAGGTAGAAGGGGTAGTTGAGGATTTTAAGTAAGAAGGACTGAGATGAGATAGCCTTTTGTATTGTGGATATACCATCCGCTGTGATAAATAATTCTATTGTTCTAAACTGGGAACTTCGAAGCAGCAGGGGTGTAGTAAAAAGCATCCTATCGTGCAAAAAAGTTATCTTAAAGGTTAAAGTGTCCTGCAAAGGTAATCATAGCCATAGAGAAGAGCCAATGTATAGGACAATCTTATTAATTTGAGAATTTCTATATCGGAGATGATGAAACGTTGGGAATGTGATGTGATTGCATCGCTATCCACAACTGCTTTGTGAAAGCCAGCTTAAAAGCTGACATCGAAGAAAATGAATCAGAATCTGACATGGGCTTGGAAAATTAGTAAATGAAAAATGGCAAAAGCTGAAAGGCCATTGGGTGTGGAAGAACATACAGAGCTCTTTGATTTCTTGAACGTTGATGAAGATATTGTGACCGCCTAATATCCTTCGGAGCACGAGATCTTGAAATGTGTTAAAAAATGTAATGAAGAATTTACAGTAAGAGATGACGATTAAGATGAAGAGACTATTGCATAACCCTCACAAGATGAAGTGATAAAAGCATTCGTTTATATATTTATTCGCATAATAATCCGACGGGGCTTACAGTTTGAGAAAAATGTTACAGATGACGTGTTCCGATATTTACAAAAGTGTGAGAATTTCTATAAATAAAACGTTTTTAACAAGATACTTGTACAAAGCAAAATTAGTGATTATTTCTCTGTTTCAAATATGTTGTATGAGGATCATACAGATGCAAGGCGAGCCTCGGTCCTTTTCTTTTTGTTATTAATATTTACGTATTTGTATATGAAAAATATTTAAACTTGTTGGAAAAAAAAGTGTCTACTAAAATGAATGTTTACTGTCCAAATTTAGCTTTTTTCATTTTATCGAAATTAAGTTTTACAATTTATGTTAATTTCTATTTAACGAATTTTCCTTATAACGAAGTTTTTCAGAGGAACGATGGCACTTCGTTAAATAGAGACTCGACTGTATATATAATATATAATAAAATTGTTTATTTCACGTACCAAAGTTACATGCTGTGAGGGAACTGATTGCTTAACGTGAACTTTGAACCACTATATTTTTGATTCACTTTTTCTCGCAACAAGCTATGATTTTCTATTCTCCTCTATTTATAACTTAATCAATAATCATAGCACTAATAAGTCATCAACATTCTCGTATGTAACTCGTGTATATAATCACTATTCCATATGTACCTCGAGTTAAATAGAAATTATTATTACTATTTGATACAATTAAGCCTACTGGTAACAATTAGACCCAACTAATGGGCACAAAGGTGGTGGTCATATAACCACTAGAGCGCTATATTTTTACTCTAAGGCAGTGCCGGATTTATAAATGGGCAAGTTGGGCACTTGCCCAGGGCGTAAGAGGCTGCGGATTTTTTTTTAATTGCAATTTATTTACCGTAGAATTCTGTCGATCAGCTTTCCCCGAGAAGGCGCCCTCCACCTTTTTCTAAATCTGAAATTCTGAAAACTGCGTGAAATAATCACTGCCCCAAGGCCTGATCCAGGCAGGGGGAGTGCGCCCCCCCACGAGAAGTTTACATTAAAAATGATTATTTTCAAGTAAAAAATAAAACTAAACTTACAAGTGAAATTTTCAAGCTTTGCGCCCTTCCTGAAATTTTGTTCTGCGTCTGCCCTTGCCCCCTCTCTCAATATCCCCAAAACAAAATCGTCGTCAAATAAACTAAATTTGTTTATAAAAATATCATTATTATATCTTATAATAATGCACATAAGGTAGGCTAATTGCAGATGTCGCCCTCCCCTATCCTCTGCAATTTTTTTGTCGCATTTGAGGGAGACCGGAACGACAGGAATTTTATTTATTTCTGCTAGTATGGCGGGGGGCATGAGTGTAACTAGCTTCAAATTTAGGGGCTAACACTTTCTCTAGGGGGGCCCTAAACGATATATCTATATGCTTAAAAAAAATTTCTAGAAGAGGATTATCCCCCTAGTTGCAGCAATGGAGGGCGTCAAAATCATTGCCGAGGGAGCTTTGTACTCTAAATCCGGTCCTGCTCTGAAGTACCGCTAAAATCTGTATGGTTATATAGAAACTTAAGCATCAAATAAGAAACAACAAGGACTTAAAAGATTAAGTATAAATTAATTTATATTATAATATATATTATTTATACTATCAATTGCAAAATATATATATTATTTATACTATAATTATAATATATATTATTTACTATAATTTATAATATATATTATTTTATTATAATTATGTATTATATATTATTTTATAATTATAAATTAATTTATAATTAAAATCGTGAGCTAAATGAAAAAAAGAATTTTATTAATAATAATCACTCAGCCTATATTGTCGTGGAGCTGTATATACGTCGGAAAAAGAAAGAAAACTTCAGTGCGGGTAAAGTGATCTTTACTAACTTAATTTACTGTAGTGCAAAATCGATAACTTTGGGGACACACGGTATATCGATAAATATTCACTCTATCAGTAAATAATAGCGTTATGAATATTTTCTTGTCAGCGACCTCTGGCGAAATACGATGGCGGTAATATCTCTTCGCCTACGGGCACTTCATAAAGCACTCCACTTCCAGTATTCTATCCTCTCGGTGTTGTGATGGCCCATGAAACATGGGCGTCTTAATTACCACTGGCTTGCTTACTCACTTTACTAAATTAATTCGTTATGCATTATACGCTAAATTTCCACAGCGTGAACATGCTAGTTTAAAGACCGGCTTCGTTTATAGAGCCCATGAAATTACGGGACTACACAAAATTATCTACAGCTATGTTAAAAGCCTATTGTTAAGAATACTATGGTTAGTTACTGAGATTTTGAAGAACGTATACGTGAGTGTGTGAATCCCAAATAATTATATTTAGACCTGACTACTGAATGATGAAAAAAAAATAGATAAAAAGATTTATATAAAATGCAACATGAAAATGAAAAGGCTTACTAATTTATATATTATCATTATGTCTTTTTAATAAACGTTTTTACGAATATTAGCATTTAGGATAGTAGGGTAAAAATGCTTTATTAACGGTCATTCTCGAATAGCTGGCACCTCTATTTGACGGACACTTTTCCAATTTCCAGCCCCAATGCTTGTTATTCCCTAAACCCGAGGAAGAGCGGACAAATACTGTAGTTACCCTATTATTTCAAGAGATTTTCGTTAGATATAATAGTGGAAGGAAATGTTCAATTTTTCCATTCGTTCGACTATTACCTTAACAACTAAGAGAAAAACAAGAAACAGGAAGAGTTAAAAGAATAAAAGCGAACGGTTTAAGTGAAGCCATTTAATTTTTAAATTTATATGTAACAAAAGAATAACTTTATATTGCTTTTAAAAATAAATTAATTTATTTTTGCATTTAAAAATTTCACTGCGTTTGATTGCTAATAAATTAAGTTTTATATCACGCTTGATGTTCTCCTTTCCCAATTTACAAAGGAATCATAATTTGATAACCAATATGTTGAAACCTTTCTCCGTTCTCTTCGTGGACATTTCGAAAGCTGCTGTCGTATTGTAAACGGCCATGTAAATTTTGATACTTACATCTATAAAGAAATTACTTTATATGCACGAAGTAAGAAAAGAATTCTGTAACAATACCAACCCGTATTTTCTTAAATTATTCTTTTTTATCTATTATTTACATTATTAAATTATCTATTATTTACATTATTAAATTATCTATTATTTACATTATTAAATTATCTATTATTTACATTATTAAATTATCTATTATTTACATTATTAAATTATCTATTATTTACATTATTAAATTATCCATTATTTAGCATTATTAAATTATCCATTATTTTGGCATTATTAAATTATCTATTATTTACATTATTAAATTATCCATTATTTACATTATTAAATTATCTATTACTTACATTATTAAATTATCTATTATACATTATTAAATTATCTATTATTTACATTATTAAATTGTTTATTTACATTATTAAATTATCCATTATTTACATTATTAAATTATCTATTATTTACATTATTAAATTATCCATTATTTACATTATTAATTATCTATTTATTTACAATGGCACCTATTTTTATAACTATACCGGTTATAGCAATGAAATCGCTACAAGAAGTTTGGTTCCATATTCTTTTATATGCCAAAGATATTGCTTGCAACTACGTCAGCATACCGTATACCACGTTAGAGACTTTTGGAATGGTGATTTTTTTCATGCAGAAAAGAGTCTATGGTTAGTCATGGCGATTTGAGAAACAATCAGAACCAAGTGGATGTTTACCTTCTAGATCAGTGTCCACTTTAATCAGTGTCCACTAAGCTTTTGTCGCTCACGGACCACCGGGGAGCATTTCTCCCCCATTAAAAAATATATGGCCTGAAATTATGGTTTCCAACCATGGTAAATAATATTAAGCCTTTCTTATCCACCGTCATAATGATCTCCCATCTCTCCCAAGAAAAGACATAACCAAAGTAACCCTCGATTTATGTGATTTATTAGCACGCTTATATACGTATATAGAAGCTCTGACAGGAGAGATCCCTTGAAATAAATACCCTGACGTCATTACTCCTGATGAAGGACTGCTGCTGATGCGTCCGAAAAGCTTGAGGACTTTTCATTGAGTAAAACACTGTTTCAGATAGTACTCAAATCGCATTGTTCCTGCTTAAAAAGTCTCCACTTTTCATATTTCACATAAAATATAAATAAATTTAGAATAAATGAGAAAAACGCAGTAATATACCAATTAAATATATAGAAATAAAATACAGGGTACCAGGGAGGAAATTACATAAAAAGGTTAAACACTGGTAAAATAGCAATGAAAAAGATCACTCAAGCTTTCGGACGCATCAGCAGCAGTCCTTCATCAGGAGTAATGACGATGTTATGTTTCTGTCTCTTTTTTATACTTGAAATTTCTGGAAAACCCTTCATCAGAGTAGTCCCGCAGAATGGGAAAACCCAATGAGAACCAATGGGAGGCCTCCAATAGAATCATGGAAGAACCCCAATAGGGACCAATGAGAAACCCACACTGCGGGTTACCTAATTTGGGGATGTCTCATACATTTCAGAGTAAGAGTTGTTTATAAGTTTCTGGAAGTGGTTGTGATGTATTAATGGCTTTCCCGTGTAGTTTGTAAGTTTCCCAAGATTCTAAGAAGAGTCTACTATTCTTGTTTGTGATGTGACGGTGTAGTATTTTTGTTGAGTCCCAGTCGGGTTCGTGTCCGTGTTGTAAAGCGTGTTCTGCCAGACGTGAGGCTATGTCTCCTTTCGCGAGTGCTTGTTTGTGTTCTTTTTTTCTTGTTTTGATCATTCTTTTTGTTTGTCCTATGTAATGTTTGTTGCAGTCTTTGCATGGTATTTGGTATATGGCGCCTGTGAGATCTTCTGGTGGAACTGGGTCTTTAACTTTTGTAAGTTGTTTGCGAAGTGTTGTGACAGGGGAATAGAATGTTTTGATATTTGCCTCTTTAAGGATGCGAGAGATTGTTTCGGAAATGCCGTGAATATATGGAATAGATATGCGGGTGTGAGATGTATTGTTTAAAGATGTACTATTGGGTCTACAGTTTCTGAGAATGAATCGTTTAGGGTATCCATTATTTTTAAGTGCCGTGTGTATGTGTTTTGTTTCTGTGTTTGAAAGTGTTTCATTACTGCAGTGAGAATTCGCTCTAAGACTTAATGTTTTAACAACGGAAGCTTTGTGGCATGTTGGATGATGCGATTTAAAATCGAGATATCTGTCTGTATGTGTGGGTTTACGGTAAACTGAGGTGAAGATTGAGTTATCGTGAGATCTGTGTACAAGAACGTCTAGGAAAGGGAGTTTATTGTTCTGTTCTGTTTCGTATGTGAATTTTATATGTGAGTTTAAGTTATTAAGGTAATGGAAGAAGCTTTGGAGTGTATTAGTTTTAAGTACAACAAACGTGTCGTCGACGTATCTTTTCCAGAATTTAATGTTAAAATTCAGTGAAGACAAAGCAGTTTCCTCAAATGACTCCATAACCAAGTTAGCTACAACACTTGAGACCGGAGATCCCATGGCAGTGCCAAAAACTTGTCTATAGATAGAACCATTTGAGGAGAACACAGCAGAGTCCAGACAAAATTTCAACAATGTGCAGATGTCGTGAGGTGTTAGTGAAGTGCGTTCATGTAGTGTTGTGTCATTTTGGAGGCGTGTAAGTGCGGTGTCGATTGCAAGTGATGTGGGAATGCAAGTGAAGAGAGAAATTACATCGAATGAGACCATGAGGTCGTCGTCGTCAAGTTGTAGGTTATTTAAAGAGGTGCAGAAGGATTGGCTAGTAGAAACAGTGTAGTCGTTATTACCGATTATAGGAGAGAGTAGACGTGCAAGATATTTTGATAGGTTATATGTAGGAGAGCTGCAAAAACTAACTATAGTTTTAAGAGGAATATTTTGTTTATGAATTTTAGGTAATCCGTAGAAGGATGGTAAGCGGCCGGAAGTGCATTTTAAAGAGTCGTAGAGATTAAATGTAAGTTTTTTAGATTTATAGAGTTTTAGAAGGAGAGAGTTCATTTTGGATTGAATTAAGCGTATTATACTGAAGTATTATCTCTTCTTGGTATATAATAAATCAAATTCAATTTTATCGAAATAAATTTTAATTTTAACAAAAAAATAAAAGCCTATCGAACACTGGTATTTAAATGGAAAGCATGATGTCTATCTTTCTTCTCGGCAAAACATCTGATTATATCATATGGTATTGATTTTGTTATATCAAACTCAATACACAAAATTTTGCCGCCCCAGTCTATAGCCTAGTATAACCTATTGGGAAATACCGCACGGGCCATGGGGTGACCTCGAACTGATGATGTTACTGGAAATTCAATGTGCATACAAATGATGGAAAGTCCAAGTCGAACATCACGCAAACAAGCATTCAGCCAGCCCCGTATAAAAGAGGCAAAAGTATAAAATAAAAGCTATTTTTCGTCTGGATGAAATAATTCCTTTCACTCAAATTTTCCAGAAAGGCGGTGCTCGTGTCAAGCGGAGCAAATAGGTTCCCTACAAATAAAACAATACCGAGTAAGAAGATTCCCACACAGGCAAAAAAAAAGTTTAAGGAGGAAAGGCGAGCCTTGAAGGAAGCGGCCCCTTACTGGAAAGAGGTTCAAGGAGAAGAAAATATGATGTTCAAGAGATCTTGGAAGAGGGGAAAAATAAATCCAGAGTCGGACTGGACCCTCTCAAAGGGTTCTTACCTTAGATTTTCGAAGGGCTGGATTCAGTGTTGTATTAAGCCCTAGGTCGAAAGGATAAAATGAGATCTGCCGATGTACGCAAGGAGAGTTGATGGAGGTTGTAACGCCCCAATTGCGATGAAGTTTGTATATATATATATATATATATTATTTGTAATGTATATATATATATATATAAAAGTTTTCCTCGCCCATTCTTGGCGGAAACAGGCTTTGGGACGGGCAGAGCGCCATGTTCCCAAGCCTCTTTTTACATCACTTCTTAATGTGCCATGTCTAGAAACTTCCTGACAATGTGACACGTGTTTAGGATTGTGGCTTTTTGTATTTCAATGTAGGTGTTTGGGTCAATGTTGAGTATCTCCAAATTCGTCGCAAGCGTTTTTGGTACTATCCCTGTTGCTGAGATGACTAACGGGATGATGAAGATCTTTTCCATACCCCATATATCTCGTACTTCATGTCTGAGATCTTGGTACTTGGTGATTTTCGTTGTGTAGGTTGTCTGTATGTTATTGGTGTTGGGTACTGCTATGTCGATTAAGTACGTGGTCTTATTCGATTTATCGACGAGGGTTATGTCAGGACGGTTATGTGGGACTGTCTTGTCTGTTATGATTGCTCTATCCCAGTAAAGCTTGTGTGTTTCGTTCTCATGCACGGTCTCTGGCTCATATTTGTAGTACGGGCATTTTTCTGTCAGAAAGCCAGCATTCGCTGCCAATTTCTGGTGGACTATTTTCGCTACTTGATCGTGTCTATGTTTGTAGTCTGACTGCGCAAGGATCTTGCATCCTGCCATCACGTGTTGGATTGTCTCCGATGCCGCATGACAGTGTCTGCATTTGTCGCTTTCTATGTCTTTTCTCTGGATGAATTTCTGATTGTTCCTTGTTGCGATCACTTGGTCTTGGATGGCTAGCATGAATCCTTCTGTCTCTGGCTGGAGAGTGCCTTTGGCCAGCCAAGAATTTGATGCCTTTTTGTCAACGTGTGGTTGTTGCAGGTCATTGTAGTGCCTGCCATGTAATGGTTTTCCGGCCCAAGTTCTCAGTTTCTGTTCGTTGGCTGTTTCGAGGACACGCTCTTCGGTACTACACAGGTTTAGTGGCGTGTAATTTGCATCTGCTTGTATTATGGCTTGGATGAGTGGCGATCGGGGACTCTTCAACTGGAAGTATTGCCTCATGCTCTGGATCTGCTTGTCATGTAAGTCTTTGAGGTCCGCTTGTCCGCGTCCTCCTTCTTCCCGGGGTAGTGTTTGCCGTTCAATTGCCGTTGCAGGGTGTAGTTGTCCGGCTCTTCTCTGGATGGTTCTCATTTTCCGCTGGAGTTGTTCTAGTTCAGTGTTGGACCATTTGATGATCCCGAAGGAGTAGGTGAGCACTGGTACCGCATATGCGTTAATTGCTTGCGTGGTGTTCTTCCCGCTCAGTTTCGTCTTCACAATGCTTCTAAGTCTTTCTTGGAATGCTTGCGTGAGCTGGACTTTGACTTTCTTGTGCTCCTGCTGCCGTTTTTGCATTATCCCTAGGTATTTGTAGGTTTCGCCCTCGTCCAAGGTCTTCAGTAGTCTCCCGTCTTCGAGTTCGATGCCTGGTAAATCTTCTTTGCTATTCTTCTGTATTTTGCACTTATCGAGGCCGAATTCCATTCCTATGTCCTTGGAGAATGTCTCTGTTATACTGATGAGTTGTCGGAGTTGGGTGATTGTTGGCGCGTATAGCTTGATGTCATCTACGTACATGAGGTGGGAGACTTTATGTAGGTTTCTCTTGTCTTTCTTCAGCATGTATCCGTATTTACTTGTGTTCAGCATCCTTGACAAGGGGTTTAACGCCAAGCAGAACCACTGGGGGCTTAGTGCGTCTCCTTGAAAGATTCCGCGGCGGATGGGGATCTCGGCCGTTTCTATTTTACTGTCTGGCGTGTTTAGCTGTAACCGGGTTCTCCATTGTTTCATGCTGCTCTGTAGGAATCGGATGATTGAGGGATATATATATATATATAAAAACAAAAAAAAAAAAATATATATATATAAGGAGCTCAAGATGATCTTAAAATCTATCGACCAATTAGCCTTCTTCCTGTTATGTACACAGTTTTTTAGCAAAATCACTGCAAATAGAATTTATAGAACATTAAACTATGCCAAACCTCTAGAACAAGTAGAGTTTAAAAGTGGCTATAGTACGATTGACCACATTCAGGTTCTTCAGAGAATAATAGAAAGACACAATGAATACACTTTACCACTATGCATTGCCTTCATCGACTACGAAAAAGCTTTTGACTCAATTTTCAAACCATATATTTTAAATGCACTAGGTAACCAAGGTGTGAACCCAGCTTATGTTAGCTTACTCCAGTCCATATATTATAAAGCAAAAGCGACCATATCTATAAACAGACACAAAGTTGAAAATAACCTTGAGAAAGGTATACGACAGGGAGATACAATCTCGCCCATACTCTTTTCAGCTTGCCTTGAGGAAGTTTTTCGTAAATCACACTGGGATCAAAAGGGCTTAAAATCAACGGAGCGTATTTAAACCATCTAAGATTCTCCGACGACATCGTGTTTTCGCAAAAGATCCAGAAGAGCTCCAAAGACTCATTGAAGATCTCAGAATGAAAGGAGAAACATCTGGCTTAAAAATCAACTTGAAGAAAAGCATGATCATGTTTAATAAGTTTATACAAACTAAGAAAATCGTTGTTTTGGGAGAAGAAATACAGCAAGCTGAAAATTATATTTACCTTGGTCAACAAATTACGATGAAAGGCGACATAAATCAAGAGATCGAACGTCGTATCAAGCTTAGCTGGCAAGCATTCTACCGGCTACAAATAATTTTTAAAAAAAAGCTCCCTATTTCTTTACAGAGGAAAGTTTTCGATCAATGCATCCTACCTGTTCTGACTTATGGTTGTGAGACATGGACATTGACTGCCAAAGGTATCCAAAAGTTACGAGTGGTACAAAGGAACATGGAACGGCAGATGCTTGGTATCACGCGACGAGATCGAAAGACCTTCAGTTGGATAAGAGATCAAACAAAAGTTTGTGATATCATTGCGAAGGTAAAAAGTTTGAAATGGAAGTGGGCAGCCCATATTGCTAGAAGAACTGACAACAGATGGACCAAAAACATCCTAGAATGGATCCCACTGGACACCACACGCCCAAGGAAAAGGCCAAAGACGAGATGGGTGGATGAAATAATTAAATATATTGGGCACAAGTGGCAGCAAAATGCACAAGATCGACTTCGTTGGAAAGATGCAGAGGAGGCCTTTATCCTGCAGTGGATTGACAACGGCTGAAATGATGATGATATATATATATACAGGGTGGTCCTAAACTATATGTCAAAAATGTAAAGGCAGGTAGAGGGGACCTAAATAAGCAGATTTCGTATAGGATTGTGTGTGCGGTAATGTCGCCTTGAGCCGGTAGAGAGCGCTGATGACTGCGGCGTATAAAAGCGCTTCTCTAGCTGGATTCATCATTTCCCGCACGGATCTCGAGCAGCATGCATCGTTTCACCAATGCGGAGCTGGCCGACATGCATTTCATGTATGGGGCTGCACAAGGAAATGGATTAGCTGCTCAAAGGATGTACAGGGAGCGATTCCCGGATAGGAATCAGCCGGATCGTCGAACATTCGAGCGTCTGCATCGGGAGTTACGCATGAGTGGATCATTTTATGCTTCCAGGCGTGGAACTGGCTTTGGAAGATATCGCAGAACTCCTGCAGTGGAAGAAAGAATACTGAACACAGTCGAGGATAATCCTTCGACAAGCTCGAGAGCTGTAGGACGTGCGTTGGGTGTGAGCCATCAAAGTGTTTTAAACTGCTTGATTTAAGATTTAACCTGCTTGGATTTTTTCTTCTGGGGTCATATTAAAAGCCTGGTGTACGAGAGTCCCGTCACATCTGAAGAAGATCTTGTTGCCCGCTTCTCTGTTGCTGCTGGACATGTGATCGACATGCCTGACGTCTTTTCTAATGTACGCCGATCCATGCGCCGTCGCTGTGAATCTTGTATCGCTGTTGGTGGCCGCTCTTTCGAGCACCTCTTGTAAACTATTAATAAATTTTTGTTTTCTTTTGTCTTTACTTGTCTTTTCAGTTTCCTGTGATTCATACTGCTTTACAAGCTAGCGCTTTAATGTGTCATTACCGCACACACATTCCTATACGAAATCTGCTTATTTAGGTCCCCTCTACCTGCCTTTACATTTTTGACATATAGTTTAGGACCACCCTGTATATATATATAGTATATTAATTGCCTTCATCATTTCGTTTAGTTGCATGCACAATACATTGTGCAATGAGGCGACATTACGCTCAATGCATGAAATTGACAACACGAAAGCACGCCAAAAATCTACTCCCAAATATTAGAAAACTGTAATCAGTTGCCAATACTTCTCATTGTATTCTGTATCCACCCACATGTGTTTTTCATTCGATATATAATATTATATTGTCCACTTTCATACAAAATATCTAATGATTGTAAATATTTAGTTCGAGGGAGATACAAGGCATTTAAAAGAAAGGATTTGTTGGAGGAATTACCACTTTTCGAAATAAGTTTCAAACTTACACTCTAAATAAAATTCCGTTCTCCTATTCATGAATTCCATAAAAATAATGTGAACCGAGTCGATCGAAATCGAGGAAACAATGATTTATGAAATACGTTACCCAACTTGAAAAGAGCCTCCCAACAAGCTATTGCTTTCTAGTCTCCTCCATTTCTAATCTAATAGTGTCAGTAGCCTCTAAAGTTCTCAGAAATCTCAATTATAGTATCTTAATAATATTGAATCAAATGTAAAAA
>QLNU02015003.1:48897172-48927249 GCA_006491805.2 Dysdera silvatica | reverse complement strand
TATTAATTATATGCATCTATATATTCTGTGAAAAAAATCGCTCACATCAAAAACTTTCTCTGTTATTGTGAAAGGATACATAAGTAATGAGTCAACAAATATACAGAGGTGATTAAAATTGGAGAGGAATTAATTTTTATATTTAGCAAAAATAGTCCCAAAGAACCGAGAAGTGATATAGGTGTAAGAAAGGAAGGGGATACTCATGGGCCCCATGCCCCCATTTAATATCAAAATGCATTATTTTTACAAAGGCCGCAACACTTAATTTCCTTAAAGTAAAACGAGCCCCCATGGCCATCTGAACTCCCCCCATGAGATTTAAACTGCTACGCTACTGCATATTAGTATGATGTACAATTAAGGTCATGAACATGGCGATATTTTAGGTGTTAAATCCCCCATTTGTACAATATTCTTACTAATTCTTTATGAGAGATTTTTTTTTCTATAGTACACCCTCCCTTTTTAGAAAAAATCCCTCTTTTTGAGATTCTATTCACAGATCTGTGTACAGCCAATTCTGGCAGAAATGCATCAAGACATTTGATTCGGTAGGGGCTCATATAAATGTTGAATGCTGCCGTGAGGAATTTTCTGCCAAATATTCTGTAATTATTCCGCAAGTTCACACACACACACACACATACACACACACTGTGTTAAACTCTTAGGGTTATCTTGCAGCGTATATTGCACTTTAAGAAATTGTGGAGTTTACCACAATTAGTATATTATCAATTTCTTGCTATTACTCGCCAATTTGGGATATTTTATGCTGCTTAGCAAGATGGTTATATACAGCGGAATCTAGTAAGGTGAGTACCTTGGTAAACTGATCATCCGAATAAAGTTATCACTCTTTATAATAGAGAACTAGCAGAGACTTAATTATGTCTATATCAAAATCTGGCGTTCATAGTAACCACACGTCTACGGTGACAATTGCAGTCCAGTCCTAAAGGCGGTCACTTTAGTTTGGTTCTACTGTATTTTTAACGTTAGTTTGCAAGATATAATTCTGTCAAATGTTAGTTAAATAGTTACGACGCTTCTTGATTCAGATTAGTTAACCTTGGTGTTGGAAAATCAGTTTAGTTAGTTTATATTTTACGTTGGAAGGAAAACTAAAATCATATTTTACCATGATCTATAGTTTTTCGAGAAATACGATCCTCCTACGCCTGGATAACCAAACCTCGGACTATAGTCTGTTGAGAAAAACATTGTATTCAAACTCTCAGATTATTTACACGGTAGCTAAATACGCTACTATTTGGCCATGGCAGAACCGTACGGGTTCATGTACTTCCAGCAGTTAGAAGATAACAAGATATTCATTTATTTGCCATTTGAATCTCAAATTTAGTTAAATTATAAGCGTTACGATGGAAGATTAAATTAAAGGCACAAAGACGCATTTACAGTTTAAACGTTTCCATTTTCTGCCATTACTGTGGGTTTCATGGGTCCTTTTGCAATTTAGCGTTGGTTTAGGCCGAAAAGAGACAAAGGTTTGCGTGTGCGAAAGAGCGAGGGGAGAATTATTTCCCACAATTACCAAACCGCCTCGGAAATGAAATGTCCCCGTGAAAACCAATTTGTTGTGGATCGCAGCCCAGTAAAGTCTGGGTGCGAGAGTAGGAATAACTGGTGACGAGTCCGAGAGTTTTCACGCTATAGTTTGATGTCTTCATCAACACACCGAACGTTGTCTTTACGTGAGTGTTTTACATTGCGCCAAGAGTTAATTTTGGCGGGAATTTCTGATAAAATATGTAAAAGCGCGGGAACGTGTGAAGAATGACCACCGCCCTTACAGGACGCAGTTTCCGTCTTGCTGAATTTGATTTGAATGTCTTAATTAACTTCTACACACCCCGTTTTCCACTTATTTGTGTAATTTAATAAACTGCTTGAGTTACCATTCACAAACAATAAATAACGCGATTATTCACGAGGAAATTTATCATAAAATTCAATAATTATTCAATATATTATTCATATATTTATTACATATTACGTGGGTGGATAGAAATAAATCATGAACTGAGAACTGACGTATTATAATAAGCAAAAGGTTAAATTTTCAACGAATTATCCATAGTATTTTAAAACATACAGTAGAACCTCCATATAACGAAATGGACGGTTTCATCAGAAAGTTTGCTATGTGGAAACAATGTATACATGAACTAGGACAGGGCAATATGATACCACAATTAAAATCCCGTTTTTCAGTAAACGACTGTTTCTCATAAATAACATTCAACCATTTAAAAATAGATGTTTTTAAGTGTGAAATATACATGCATATAAAAAAAAAAAATTCTTACCTTAAAATGAAAACGTATTTAATGCTTCTTTCATACACATTCATGCTTTTGTAGAAAAATTTCTAACATCCTGCTGCACAACAAATGGCGGTGTTGATTCATCATACAAGTGTTAGCACCCCTGTGGGAAATTTGCAAGGTCTGGATTTCTGGTAATCAACCGAGCAAAAAAGGGCAACAAGTACTACTATTCAAACAATATGGTGTATTCAAGGACAATTAGGGCCTGCTTCTAGCCTAACAGCTTTGCACTGTATGGGGCAACCAGACACAGGTGTTTGTGCTTAGGAAAACTCTTTATTAGGGAGATTTAATTCCCTTAGGCGTGCCTCATTTTGTTTGATTGCCACGTATTTTAAAATCGTATTGTATTCCCACGGTATTAGGAAACCTGATGTCACTGACGTGACCACTCGATTTTCTGTTTTAGTCATTAAAAAATTCGTTATATAGAAATTTATCAAACAACAATGTCAATCAATCAACGTTTATTGGCGTAGTGATACCAACGCCGATGGTATGGCGTGATTAGATGGTGAAACGTTCGAAAGAAAATAAATATTTCTGCCTTCGGGACCCACTGGTTCAGGATATATATATATAATATATATATATATCGATTAGTTAAGACATTGAGACCCCGATCGGCTATCTGCTCTCTAATGGAAACGTTACTTATTTAAATTTGAACTATGTTTTACAAGATTATGATTTATTTTATGACTATTATAATTTTCATTTTGAAAGTATGCTTTTCCTTGTTAATATAGTTTTAAATTGCTCGTTGTAGAAAATTAAAAACATAATAATAATATATAATAAAAAACTGGCCGATAGAAACAGCATCTGAAAGTAGATGAATTGGTGAGAAAGAGCAAAGAAAGAGAACGAAAGAAACAACAATTCGGATTTACAAGTTAAGATGAGACTGTATAAAAGAAAGGATATCCCCATTGTAGTGGGTACATTCAGTGCCAGATTAAGGTTTTTATGGACCCTAGGCCGAAAGATTTAAAAGCCCCCTTTTGAGGAAGGTGGACCGTCGAAGCGCCGGATTTCCAGCGAAAATGACAAAAATATATATAGAATTTTGACATTTCGAACGAAGATCCAAGCTTGCGTGGTAGAGCTGTTTCATGTTATGTGTGGAGCTATTTCATGTATCAGCAGACTAAAAGTAAAAAAATAAAGTAGAACTAGGAAGACTTTTGATTGTTATGATTATAGACGCTCGTAGATTTGCAAAGTGCGAGCACGTGACTATAGTACATGTTAGCCTATATACTAAATAAGAAAGTAGTGTTACAAAAGCCGAAATAGTAAGTTTTATAGAGCGGTAGGTTTTCAGATGGTTCCATTTATGTTGAACTTTATAAATTGACATTTGCCTGGGCATAAATCACTAAACAAGGCTACTAAGTATGACGAAATCCGTGCTGCGCGAGGGGAGGCAAGATCCTTACTACATTTCGACATAAAACAAAAGTGTGGTAAAATAATAGTAATATCACAACAAAAATATAATTTAAAATGAAAAAATCAACTAAATACTATATAGATTGTGAAGTCGTATTAATCGAAATAATAATAATATTAAAAGTACTTAGTGATAATAGTAGAGTCACCAAATGAATAATTCACCTAACTTAGCGATAATGAAAAAGAAACAGGTGCAGTTAATAGTATATGTGGCCGTACTTGGAGATTCAACATTTTCTACGTCCAATCACAACACTCCTATAAATCGCCTGAATACAATAAAAATAAATAAACAATATATCAATACATCATAGGCGTACGCATAAAGTTCGTAAGGGGGTTATAGGCTCAATGGGGGGTTACAGAGATACAACTCGCATATTTCTATATTAAATATACAAAATTTCACCGCAATGGGGGGGTCACAACTCCCATCAACACCCCCTGCGTACGCCAATGCAATACATTAACCTGAAAAGGCCGCCTCAAGCCTCAAAGTTAAAAATATCAATGTAACATCAAAAATATCATGTGGAAGAATGTGTCATGACAATTATAATTAGATTAAATGAAAAATCATTCTTATTCTTTACTGGTGACTGCCCGCATTCGACGAAAATACTTATATCTTGGGTCTTTGGAAAAGACCCAGTATAAGAGAACAAATCCAGTCGTTGAAGATAGACTGTGTTTTTGCACCCATGTACTATACTACTACTACTATTACTAATAAATAATGAAATTATTTAATATTGTAAAAATAAAAACAAAAGTTATTTTGGAAACAGAAAGCATATTAAAATTAGTTAAACCGTATTCTTTCGTATTCAAAGCAGTTTTCGTTGGTAATTCAAGCTATTTATTAATATTATTAAAAATAAATTAGAGAAAAAGATTTAACAGTACACGAAGTATTATCGCGCTATCGTTGTAATAGGGGTTTCTGGTGAAGTTATTTCCTGACAATGCCTATTAGTTTAAAAGAAAGAGAAAATAAGAGGAATGTACACTGTTGTGTGCATTTCGCCCCTTTTCCGTTTTTTTTTTTTTTTGAGTGAGTGTGTGTGATCTTGGTTCGTGGAAGTAAAACATCAGTATTGGTCCGAGGGCGTTAACACAGCAATCGGCCTGTGGCATGCGACATTCTACCATGCGCTCTTAATTAGAAAGAAGCACGCAACACTTTTATAGCTGCTTTAGCTAGATTTTACGGAGATTTGCCCCTTTATCCCTCCTCTCTCTAACAAGCTATTATTGGCAAAAACTTTATGCACTACTTGTTTCAATTTGTATGACACAATGTCAGAAAGTAGGACGTTAATATTCGCGGAATAGAGAAATTTCCAGCTTTATTTGCAAGATTTCTGACATCTCAAAGCACGAAGGTGGTCCCTGAAGTTTAAAGGTGTATACGAATACTTTTGGGCTAGTTTCTTTAAGGGTAAAAGTATATAACTTCGTGAGTGAAACGGGCCAGATTGGGAACAAAGTCTGAGCTACCTCCACAGCTATTAGTTTGACCATAACTATTAACAAAATAAGCCGTTTTTATTTTAATTGAGTCATCATCACTTTTAGCTTTATTGCTCCTAAAGCTTTTACCTTATTGCATAAACTAAGATAGTTACGCTTTGCGTTCGTCGTCATTTTACGAACTCCATGTCCACCTGAAGAAAAAGCCGTCCACAACGCGACAGTACCATGATTGACAATCAATGATTGGGTTGGTTAAAAGTGAATAGATAACTCCAATTCTGAGAAAAAGAGGGAAGCGCGGGGTATAATGTTAAGTTTCCATATTCCACTTTCCAATAGAGAGATCCTGAAAACCATTCGAGGAGGAAGCGGGAGATAAGATGTTTGTAAAAGGGAATTTTGCTCTGCATATTTTTTTTCTTGTTTAAGTAGGGATTTTCATATTAAGATTGTTCAGCATTTATCCGATTATACGAGGAATATCCGTGAGGGTTATTTTCTGAAGTGAGAGAATTTAACTTCGATCAAATGGAAATAATTTTGGTTCTAATACATTTGGTCCTTATATTCCGAATATACGAATATCCTTGACCTGATCAAGTGAAGCCGATTGTATACTAGAATTATTTATCCACAGTAGTGTGCTAGATAGAGATGTTTATCTACAATAATATGTTAGAATTATTTATCCAGCATGTAAAAATTGGCTGCCTAGTATCAACATAGAGTTTTCAAAATTATTAGGGAAGGGGGGGGCGGGTTCCAAGCATATATAATGAGCATTTATACATTATAATATACGTAAAATAGCAATTTATTTCAAATTATTGGAGGGGCCTGCCCCACTAGCCCATACACCTCTACACCTATGCTGCCTAGTATATCGTGTCAGCTTATATTTTAAATATTTGTTATTGCATATATTCTAATTAGTATCGTGCGGCAAAGTCAATTTTGGCGACCCCGTAGTACTTTATGTGGCAAACTATAAATTATATCAGATACTATAACTCAAATTTAAAGTCAGCCACTTCCTGAGCATTTATACCAATTCTTTATTAACAAGTTGCGAGTACACGTCATAAGAGGCAATCGCCATAATTTAAATTTACACCAGAAATTAACTTATATCCTTTCCTGTCTTTTTAGTTTTGTCGAAAATGACTTCCTCTTTTAACAAAACTGACTTCCAAACGGTTATCGGGGCTTCGCTTCCAAAGCCCTCATCTCTAATCTCGCGCCATTAACGACGCTCCTCCTCATCTTTCCTCCCGCATCCTCTTTCTCTCTTAGTGAAAACAATAAATCGGGGCCTCCTCAAAAGTAATTACCAAATTAAGTCGTTAAAGCACCATAAAAGCTTTGTTTAAAATCGCTAATCGAGCCCTCGTAAATTGATCACAGAGAATTCAACCCTCCGTTTCTGACGCAAATTAAAATAAAAAGAAATTAAACTGTGAAAGAGGAAATTTTTCCTGTGAGCATTTATTACACTGCTAATGCGATAAGAGGGGCCGGAAATAGGTTCGTAGGGTATTTACTGTTTATGCGTGTTTTTATACTTTTTTCTAACGCCGCAATTTTCGACTGAAATTTATGTTAGGGCATTGCTGTAAATTATGCGATCGTAATTTACGATTTCTGGTTACCAGACGCGAGGTTCTCTAATGCGCCTCGGACTTCCTGGAGGGGGTGGGGCGGGACTCCATAAAAATACCGATAACACTGAAGATATCACTTACGGGCTGTTAGCCGTGAGTCCAATGGTTTTGAGAGGCAGTTTAGACGGCGAAAAGTGCCTTGTTCCTCCGCGGGCTACGGGAATTATGTTATGAAGGGTGGAAATGAGTTAACAGCGGTCGTTTTGAAACGTGGTGATACAGCAACTGGAAAGAATTAAACATATTTTCTGCGTTATCCTGACGCATTTTGCAGATGGTGAATAATGACGTCATATTAAAGTTTGATTTATGGTGTTCGCCAGTGAAAGACGCAAACGTGGATTCCATTTCGTAAGTAGCTTATGTGCGAGAGCTATTACATTAATATATATATGCACGTATTAACGTAATTTTGATGATTTTTTTTTAATTTCAATCCTTTATAATGCCACCATTAATTCAATCACGACTACATTTTTAACAAATGATCCCATTGGCAAAATCTTCATTGTTAAATTATTTTGCAAGATTTATGAAATACACTCATAATTAATGAACTAATTAATAAACTGATTAATAATAATTAAACATAAATTAATGAGATAAAAACAAAGATTAAAAAATGTAAGGATTGAAAGAACGAATACGGAACTGTATTATCCACTATTCCAAAGCAGTTTTCATTGGTAATTCAAGCTGTTAATGATATCATCATAAATGGATTATGGGGAAAAAAGTCAAATAACACAGTTTAAATCGAAAAATAAGTTTTTGAATGAAATTACGCTTTCTTTTCAATATTTCACTAACCTCAATGTCGCTGCCGGGCAATGACTTGAAGTCGCAAAACAATACCTATAATTTGCAACTATATGTAGGGTATTATTATGTACTCCATTATTGATCTAGAAAAGATGCTATAGTCCTATTGTGAGAGTTTTATCATGATTCATAGTAATTGCTTTCCATTTTGAGCTCGCATGAGTCTGTATACATATTCGTACTTAAATTTGATCCATATTTACGTCTGTAAACACGAGGAGCTTCTTTGTCTCTTAACGCTTACAAGCACAGAAAGCATACAATTTTTCATGTCACTGCACCTACCTAGAAATATAATTAATAATTATTAAATTTAAGTGTATGGTTTATTATATTAAAATAATGGGAGATCCATCTTCAACAAAAGAATTTTTTGTTTTCTTGTTTTCACCTTTTTATCTCCAAAATATATGGTTTCTGCAATTATTTTTTTGTTATATATTTGAGTAGAGAAATATATTTTTATTAAATTATAAATAATTTTAAAATATAATTCATGAAAATCTTTGTTAATCTATTCGCTTATTCTGCTTATTTTTCCACATAAATTTATTTTCGATTGCATGATATCTTTCCTTTTAAGCAAGATCGCCAATGTCCTCTCTTAATTTGTAAACACATGGTATATTTTATTTAGGGAAGACTTTGGTTCCGTTTAATTCGTTACCCGACCTAATTTCCATTGGCTGTTAATTAGTCACTTCCACAACTTCCATTCTCCGCCATTTTTTTTTCTTCTTAAGTAAGATGAATTTATCTGAGTTGAATTAAATTTTGTATTTTGTGAAGTTAATCGTTCTTGAAGAAAGCAAATTGAAGTATTTTCCCTAGAAGAAGAAGGATTTTCTATAAACCGTGTCACTTCTTTTTCTTTAATCTGTAAATAATGACGCCCTTAACAACGGCACCGCTAATCGTGCTTCCCGTACGGGCTTCTTTCACGGTTCTTTCACCCGCTCGTTAATCCTAAAAGTGCGACAAAAACGTCGCAAATGGGCAGTTTTTCCACTGTTGGGAATAGAGGAAGAAAGAATAAGAGGAGAGAGAGCGAGGGCGTGGCTTAATCTCGATCTCTCCATCGAGTGAGACTATTGGCCCGTTTGGCGAATTAATGCAGCCTTCCGTTTGGGCGATAAGGGCGCAACCCTCCCCCCAATGAACCCCCTCCATCACCAAACTCAAAGAACCGGAAAGCGCCCTCCCGACGCCTTATCTTGCACCCTTCCCTCTTTTTTCCCTCTTTCCCTCTCTCTTCTCTTGATTCTTCCCTAAAGAAGGGGATGGTGGAGATCCGACCTCCCCCTCCCCCTTTTCCAGACCGGCGGTCAAGCATCCAGCCTTCGATGAATCACTGCAAGCTGCGATAGCCAAAGTCCGAGCCTCTCCTATTACGTAGACTCATACCAACAGCTTCGCAGATAAGGCTCGGACCCGGTCTTATCTGTACCGAGGGGAGAGACCAATAGGCGAGCCAATCAGGAAATTAATAGAGACTCCGCCAATTCCTCCACCCCCTCCCGTTTTTAACGGGCTATCTTTATGGGTGTTTTTTTTTTTTCTTAGCAGCTCCCCCTTCTCCTTAGCCTCTGAGATAACTCTAACGGCATGATAGCTTGAAGCCATGTATCTAATTGGTCACTGATGATAGAGGAGTTTTTCCGAAGTATTAGGTACGTAAACAGCTTCTACTAACCTACAATCTCTGATTTTTCTCCCCGTAGCAAATAAAGATTTTTCCCTTTATCCCTACCTTTCCTCCTTTTAGGGAATTTTCTTTAATTTTTCACTGGCATCATGAATTCTTAAAAGTATTACATGACGTCATTCGCATTTAAATACGTAGAAAAATTGTTTTCTCCAACGAGAATTTTGATAATATGCTAGAGTTTCGTTAGAGGTGGAATTTTGAATCTTCTTAACCAAATTTCAATATAATACGTAGAATAAGGAAACCTTATCTATAAAAGACTTTACAGTATCAATGGTAATATTTTTTTAATGGAAATACTAGTTTAGCCATTAGAAAGTTTAATGCAGTACTAAATGATACTGTACACATATACGTCGTATTAAAATCACATAATTCTGGGTTCAAAAATTAACAGAACTTCCAATATGCACATCTTGCAAAGAAGACGGGAGCTTTGGAATGGGAAATTGGGAAAAACTTGCGGGGAACCCTTGATTTGAGGAAATCCTGGTGCGAGGAACCCCCGACTTGGGGAAATCCAGGTGTGGCACTAGGTTGGGAAACCCCAGAAAAAAGGGCATAAATAAATAACATTCTCATTGTCTTAACATTAGGTTTGATGAAGTGGATTCTACTTCACGAAAAGTTGCAAATTTTCTTTACACGCTTGGTAAGTTTAATATTCATTTTTACTTTTTACTGTAATTTCAACATATTTTTATTTAATTTTGCATATTATTTCCTCTTTTGTTTTTGTAAAGTTTCCCATTTATTCTTTTTCTTCCCCCTCTTTCCTTTAATGTTGCAATTTTTATTTTTCAATTCCACTTACGTTTTCCATTTTATTTTAGCGTACGTTTTTCTTTCCCCTCGCGCCTTGACTACTGCCAAAATTTTATGGCGTGTCCTGATCATGGTATGTCGTAATTATAGTATGTCCTGAGTATGGTATGTCCTGATCAACCGTTGAATTCTTTTGAAAGACATTATCTATAACTCAGTTTATAGACGCAGCTTGTACAATTCTATGACAGGGCTATGGTTATGATATTATGTAGATAAGACAAATTTCCAGAATAAGCGCCGAAAGCTGAAGAAACAAGAATATTAAAAAAAAAAACCGTAATAAAATAGGCAAAATCGTTTCCAATAACCCTCCCACGCTCTACAGCAGTGGTTCTAAGTAGACGGCCCGCGGAACAGATCCGTCAAGCGAACAGTAAAAACTGGCCCGGCTACAAAAGATAAAACTAAAAAAAGAAAAAAGAAAACAACTGTGTCAGAAATAAAATGAATAGTAAAATATTGATGATACGAGTGGAGACTTGACACATGTGCAATTAACTATAACATCACCAACATATCTTTTTCTCCAAAAATGCAGTGTTTATAATATGTGCAATGCTTGATGCTCAATGGGGTTTCAGCTCTTCCCCCTTTTCTAGTTTTACAAATCTTCCAGTACTCATTTACATTTATTATATATTAATACTCATTACATTTATTATATACTCATTCACATATTACATACATAAGTGTAAGTATTGTCACAGACTAGGGGAGATAAATTTTTTTCTATGGGGGGATAATTTTTTTCTAGAGGTGACTAAATCACTTACCTGAGTTCCAACTCATTGAATCGAAAAATTTATAGAGGAATAAGCTTTCCGTAGTTACACCAATGTCTATATAACGTGCAAGTTAATTTTAGTTTCATATCTTCTTGCTCGCCGATTGAAAAACAACAAAGATTCAAAATGGCCAACGATGAAGACTACGAAATACTACGAAACAAATACGAAAACTTCGAAAAAAAACCTATGAAAACTTCGAAAAAAAAAACCCCTATGAAAACCCCGTAATTGTGAACCACTTCTTTACAGTCACGCACACAATTAAGAAACATCTACGGTTCTCTGTAAAAATTGTCAAATATATCAAATGGTCAATTTTTTGAGAGATAGGTGAAATGAGAGATTTCTGAATGCTTAAATTAATTTTTACTGCGATTTTGTAATGAATTCATATTTCAGAACTTTCGTTAATGACAAAGAAATTATCCAATAGTCGATGAAATAACGTTTCATACGTTCTAAACTGGTGTCCAAAATTAAGGTTATATTCAATGTTATTTCAATGGGAGGGGTACATATTTTGCTCTGTAACTTTCGATATGCTTTATTTATGAAAAAAATTACGGAAAATTAAGAAGCTATAAACACTTACCATAATTACAAAAAAATCAAATTTTTTCACGTATCGAATGAAAGATAATCATGACAAAAATGGTACAAAAATTGATGGTGGAAAACAAAAATTCATAAAAAACATACTTAGGATAAAAAATGTGCTTACATAAGCAACAACAATCATTTTTTAATAATTTTGCATGTTTAGGTGAGAAAAATTGTAATTCTAAATCAGTTTTTTTTACAAATTTTCGTTTTCGACTTTCAATGTTTACATCAATTTACATCGTGTATTCTTCTTCATAGAATGCTTAAAAAAATTTTGTTTTTATAATTATGTTAAGTGCTTATAACTCTTTAATTTTCTGTAAAATGATTTTTCATAAATAAAGCAAATTAAAAGTTATTGAGCAAAATATGCACCTCTCCAACTGAAATAACTTAAATTTTGGACACCAGTATAATATCTTTTTTTTTATGTACATCATAGAATATCTCTTAAAACTTACCTAAGGTAGTACAGAGCTTAAATTTTAAAAATAATGAAAATTGTCTGCCAGAGATTTGGATAAAATTTATGTGAACTATGTACCATGTATTACACGCAAAATAGGTGTAAAATAGCTTTTTTTAAAATTTTTTTTTATAAAACTGACATACAATACTTTATGTATTATGTTAAACTGAGTTACATGAGTGGTAAAAGAATGAATTGTAATAGTATACAGAATTTAAAAAAAAAGAAAGAAAAAAGGCATAAAAAAGAAAAAATAGTCAAAATGTAGATGTATAAAATTATACAGAAGTATTATGCAAGCAAATGAAAATGTTTAAAGAGCATTTTTATTACGGAACTATCAATTAACACTGGAATCATAAAATTATTTTATTTATTAATAATATATCCTCATAAACAACAACGAAGTTTAAAAATTATAAATGTGGAAAATTTAAGCACAGTTCGATTTCATATCGAAATAAGGTACTTATGTTTTTTCTATCGAATATCCTAAATTTTAGAAGAAAAAGCAACAAACTTGAATCCCTTTTATGTGAGCAACGACTATGCAAGGGATTTTATATCCCTTAAAATATAATCTCCAGCACACTCTCAATTTTATATTCTCTATACTTTGGGAGCAGGAAAAGTAAAATTACAGCTTCAGTTTTACTACCGTTCTCGAACGCAAGCCATCCACAATTTTTGAGACACCGTCCTCTGGAAAAATTGGGCATTCCTATTTTTCATAACCCTACTACGAAGTGCCTCAAATCTCCTTTCCCCTCTACTATGCACTCCCGATATGCCACCCCCACTTTAACCAGCACCTATCGGCCCTACGTCTTTCAAAAACCCATATATCTTCGGTAGCAAAACTTTATGGCCCCGCGAAATAAAATTCAGACGTTATGCCGGCGAAATACGTTCATTTTATACTTTTTATTTCGTATTAGTTCGTATTTGATGCCGTGACGGGAGGGAGGGGAACTATAAAATAAAAATTTATCCTATGTGGAGGGACGGGGAATGCCATATATGTATGTTTTTTATTCTGGACGTCTTTCTGAGATAAATGTTCGCGATTTCCGTCGTCGAAGCGCCTGGCTGGGAGAAATATGGCGTAAATATGAGGGGCGAAGGCGGGAGACAAGTAAATATGGCGTGTTTATACCGGGAGGGCTTGGAGGGGAGCCCTAAGGGAAATAGTATTCTTAGTGGATTTCGATTCCCGCCCTGTTATTTTTCCCCATTTTTTTCTGAAAAGGGGAAACCGATAGTGTCTGAATGTATTTTTTCCCCTGCCCGGTATTGGGCAGCTAGCTGTCTTAGTAGGCATTGTGGGAATTTCAATTTTCAATGAAGTCCAGATTCCCTTTTTTGACCACTTGCGAACGATTAAGAAACGTTTCGGACAAGGGGTTGTACACAAATTTAAGATCAAATGTACTAAATATAAATTATCTAGGACATCATACATTTTGAAGTTATTGTTTACTTTTTTAATAACTATTAACATGCGTTTTGAAACTTAGGTATAAATTTTAATAAATTAATCAGAAATTGGTTATTTTTTATCAAGTATTTTCGTTTAGAAATATAGTTTCAATTCAAATTTATTTTCAGGCAGATAAAATTACAGATTACAATATAAATATATACTATAAATAAATATTATAATATTATAAATATTACTATATAAATAACCAATCTGCCTGGGCAGATATGAGTAGAGACTATACAGAATCTCAGCTGCACGAGGCAAAATAATTATATATATAAACAGATTACTATAACCATTTAATATTTAAAAAATTCGAATTTAGTATTCGCAGAATTTGAATTCAATATTCATAAACTAAGTATTCAATATTCATGAGCAGATAATTTGATATTTACAAAATTAGGACATAAATTTTACAAACTGAGAATCTAATATTCACAAGCTGATGATTTAATATTCATAAAATCAGGATTTAATATTTATAAAATTAGGATCTAATATTCGTAAAATTAGGATTTAATATTTATAAAATTAGAAGCTAACATTTAAAAATTTAGATTAAAATCAAATAAAACCTGATGACTTCAAGTTTATAAGATGTTAACTTTATTTCAATTATGCAAATATAACAGATAAAGGTAAAATTTGTTTCATTAAATAACATAAGAACTTTAATTAAATATAATATAGCTTTTATTTAATTTTTTAAGCCCGATATTTTAGCAATATAGGGACTGTTTAACTTGCTTTGAAACGATTTATTTCAGTTTCAATTCAACTATTAATAATTGTAGCATACATGTTGTCTTGCCCAAAAGTGTCTATAAAATAAGTTTAAAGTGCTTTGCTTGGCAGAGAATATTACTTTTATAAACACAAAAGAAGTAATATGCTTAAAAGTATGACTAAATTTTATGCTGTACTAAATAATGAATGACGTTCAAAATCCTTTACGTTACGAAACTATGGCTAACACGCTGCCTAGGCACAGCCACTCTATTGTCAAACTATGACCAATCAGCGATGATCATTGAATAAATTATTAAAAATATAGTCAACCTATTGTCCTGTACAAGACATATTCGTGAGGATTTGCTCTGTTTTTCTATATTTATAGTACTAATAAATGATGTAATACATCATATTAGACACATCTGATTGATTTTTAGTTCTTAAAACTCCACCTCGAATAGCTTGAAACGTGCTCATTGGTTTTACATGATCTCTTTGTCAATGTATATGTAAACAGAATTTAGTTTGCTAGCATATGTACATAGTCCAGTGTCGAGTAACGGGGATAGGAAAATGCTTACTTTTTAGTTCGCATAAAATAATGAATAAGATCATGCTCCTACTAATTCTTTTCTAAAAAAAATAAATAAATAAATAGATGTATGAATTATAATACTAAATTTGAACGCACAATTTCCAATAATAATCCACTTGGGAAACCTTTAAATCATTAGCTTTTTATACCTGCACACTAAATTACGTCGTTCTAATTGCCAAGTAGTTCGGTTTAACGATGGTACGTCGCGGTCTCGACAAATATTTTATGAAATTATGCACATTCTAATTAACGTCTCTTTGTTGTTTAACGATCTTTCTTCTTTATCCTTTTTGTTGTCCTTTCGCCATAAATATATAACGAGCCAACCAATCCGTTGAAAGACGCTAATTGAAAATGTCTTACCATACATACTGTAACTATAAACTAAAGTAAGTGATACATTTGATACGATATCGTTCAGTCAGTAAACGTGATGCAGTCAAGAAGGATTATAAAGAGAATGATGCCACTTTTTGTCTGAAAAAAATATGAAAACCAAAGTTAAATGGGTGGCAGCCGACGCGCGAACGTTGTTTATTGTTAGCGCATTTTGTTGGAATTCCCCACATTTAAAAAATCGTATGGGCTAGCCTTCGTTTCCGCCGTCCAGCAACTTATCAGGACCCGATGTGACACGTGTAAAGAGACTCAGGCGCCCAACAGTCATTACAAATCAATCCCTTCACCCACTATCCCCCCCATTCCAAAATTCCCTCTAACTCCCTCCCGCCTATTTAACAGAGGCGACATTCCGATAGAGGGAAAAAAACTCGTGAAATTTCATAGGCATTTAAGAAAAGAAGATCCCCAAATCTTCGGTCCCTCCCGCCTCTTCCCTCTTTTCTCGGTTACGAGGGATTATGAGTCAGAATTTCGTTTTTAGTTCACAATAAATTCCCATCCAACAGCCTCATTCCGAAATCAGCTGGCTTACCCAGAAAAGGATCTTGAAGATCCCGTACTCGGTTCGAAATTTGATTTCCATGTCTTTACTAACGGTCCGGGATTTGCCTTCGGGACATGCGATGATCCCACACCCAACCTACTGTTAAGAAATAGATTTTATGTAAGCATCAAGCGCTTTTTTTGGAACTCTGAAAGTGACTTTTTCGGTTTTTTAGGGTCTTTATTTTGGTGGTAAAAAATGTGGTGTTTTTGAAAAAATTCAGGTGGAGGAGTCAGCGCTAAGCCATAAACGATAAAGTTATCAAGAGCGTTATTTTAAAAAATTAGATCTTCGCTACCCCTAATCCGGTCAAACAAAATAATTTGTAAATTTGAATTTAAAATTTATATTTTAGGAGAGTGGAATCACATTTGATCTGTTTTTTTTAGAAACAGCTCAAGTTTTTATAAAATTAAGAAATTAGCAAATGTGAAGTTAAGAATTCACGAGAGAAGCTTTAAAAATGAGAAAAGTTAAAGTACGGGTAATTTTTGGTCATCATAGTCCATGATGATGTGATAATATTAAATGATAAACCGCTCGCAAGGAAAATAATGATCTTACGGTGCTTGGTGGGAACCGAACCCAAGACTACTCGGTATCCGGCCAATGGCTCTTCTACAGACGACCTATCATTGCTTATCGTGAAGCTTTGTGTCTGCTCGCAGAGAGGAGGATGACAGGTAGTCTGTAGTTCAGTTGGACGAGCACTTGGCCGGATACCAAGAGGTCATGGGTTCGGTTCCCAGCAGGCACCGTGAAATCATTCTTTTCTTTACGAGCAATTTATCATCTAATCAGAAAAGTTGTTTGTCAGGCTTTGAATCCAGATTTTCTAAAGAGAAAACTTGCAAATAAATATTGCTATAATCAATTATTTAATTATTATTAGTTTTCCTGTGCTATTACAGCGAAACCCTTCATATACGGTCACCCCGCTGTTAAGGTCAGAAAAAAATTCGCTGACACAAATTGATTTACAATAATGTATTTCAAACCCTTGCTTAGCGGTCACCCTCAGATACGGACACTACGTTCATGATTCATTCCATTAGACCAGAACCCCTCTACGGACAAAATACGAACAAAATAAACTTTAAATTTTACTCAGGATGCTAGGGATAAATAGGGTAAGAGCCAAGGAGAATCCCCTCTATATTAACGAAAAGTGGCAACTGACTCGGATTCATCCCGATTCAAATGACTAATGCTTAACAAAGACTTTGATAATAAATAAATCATATAGTGATACACCGCACGAAACTAATAGAAATGTGTCATTACAAAAGTACCGCGGTTAAAACTCATTATTATAATTCATTCGACTATCACATAGATACTGTAAGCGTAACGACAGAGAAACTGTGAATTTAATCTCGCAATTAAAAATACATTTTGAAGGAGGAGGAGGACAGATGAGTAAAATCCATCAAAGAGATATTGATTGATTTTTTTCCAAAGCAAATAAATTTTAATATTTAACATTTTGTTGTAAATTTACTTGTTATATTCAACAAATGCTTATGTTCGTTATCTTAAACTTGTCTTATGCACTTACAAATACATAAGTTTCGAAATGATTTAAATGATTGAAAGGTAATATTTCGGCTGCATCAGAATGACCCCCCCCCCTCTTTTACGGCTTAATTTTTCTGTCTGGTGAGTGACCGTTAACGAGGGGTTTCACTTTATTATAACAGTTAATTGCGGACTGCATTAGATAGATTTTGGCGCAGTATAGCCCAGATGCTCTTGCGCCATAAAAAAGCCAAACAATCAATCGAGCATTAGATAGATGCTGGTAGGTAAGACGATTGGGACGTCCTTTTGAAATTCCTATGCACAATTCATAAAAAACAAAAATTTCATACTCCTGGAATTAAAGAGTGAATAAGTTGGTGGTCAGATGCACGGGCAGACAAAAAATTAACAAATGCACATTTATTTTTATACTTAAATATGTTTATAATAAAATATTACTTGGATATATATGTGGTGAGAGTGAGAGAAAGCAACACGTAACTACCGACGAGGAAAATACATAACAAAAAATCCTTACCTATCGGTCTAATGACAATACTGCCTTACACTTCTTTTTTAGACAGGCTTATACGTATATATACCTGAAAGAGAGTAGGTGCACATATATATATATATATACACACACCAATTTCTAGAAAATTATTAATAAATTACGGAAATATTAATTACAATATGGAACAAAATCCAAATGTATGCTGAAATTACAAATTTTTATTTTTATTTAATTTTTCGTTTGTGGTTTTTACGGCTCAAGGACTACAATGGTCATGCTGCGCTGGGACCTACTCTTTCCGAGGAATCCGAACCTCTTAAGGCCTAGGGAACCAAACCCCGGACTACAGTGAGCAGTGTGATCTTTATGAGATCTCTGAGTAAGCGTTCTTTCCACTGTTAGGAGTTAAACCCGGATTAACGGCGCACCATGCGAACCCTTTACTACATTGTGCCACCGCAGGGAATATTTATTTATTAAACATGATAAAAAATAAGAGTTCGGTAGAACCTTGGGGCAAAACCCGGGACCTTTTGATTACGTTCCTAATGCTCTACCAACTAAGCCATGGTCTACACTCGATTTCTGTCCCTCTTTAAAGGCTTATTTAGACCCACAAACTCATTCACACACACCGAGGGGAACATGCATACGTATATATGTTTGTTTGTTTGGATTTTTATGGCGCAAGAGCATCCGGGCTATACTGCGCCACACGTATATAGAAGTTACATCTTAGAACGAGCACCAGTGTCTACTACAATTCCTAACTGCATATACAGGGTGGTTAGTAAAGTCCTTATACACGCAGATAACTGTCGAACGGAGAGAGTTATATGTATGAACGTGATGTATAGGTATAGTAAAGTGACTATGCGTTACAAGATGAGACTGCGTGCAGCGCCCCTAGCGGAAAAATTCAGAACTCAGAGTTGCTATCTCGAAACTATTCAAGATAAGGGCAAAAAGTCAATTACAAAGTTGTTAAGCACCAGCTAGTTAGTACGAAACGATTTTTTTCCACCACCTTAATAGGGCAAAAATCGTGATTTAGGAAGTTTAAGGGGTACAGGACGCCCCTGCGTGACAGCTTTCCCTTCGTACAGCTATGCATAGAGGGGAAGCTTTGGGTAGGGGCGATATTTTCATTGCACACACACGGTTTTTAATGTGGTTTAGTAAAGTCATTATACACGCTGATAACTGTCAAACTGCGAGAGATAGATGTATGAATATGATATGTATGTACGATCTGTATACGTAGTGAAGTGACTATGCGCTACAAGGTGAGACTGCGTGCAGCGTACAAATACAAATTTTATTTTCATGCCATTTTTACATTTATATTTTCCATTCTAACATCATCAGTTGACATTACATACCTAGCGGAAAAATTCAGAACGTAGATCTGCTATCTCGAAAACTATTCAAGAAACGGAAAAAAAAAAGTTAATTCCAAAGTTGTCCAGCATCACTGATGCAGTACGAAATGATACATGAATTGCGGGAATAGAACACGTCAAACGCTAATATGTGAGTATTTGGTTCGGCAAATGTGAATAGCGTACTACTGTGTGTCATTATGTGTGCTCATTACGTGTGGCCACCGTCGGCCACAATACGCGTTTGTATCCTATAGAGCATTTATTCTCGCACATTCAGTAGCATTGCAGACGTGACGCTTGTACAGGCATTGGTAATGCGACTGCCGACATTGTCCACAGTCGTCGGTTAGGTGTGATAGACCTGTCTTTTGAGATGCCTCAAAGGAAAAAGTCCAATGGTAAGGTCCGGTGACGGTGCATGCCAGCTCATACTATCACCATAGCCAATGACCTGTTGGCAAAACGCGTGAGGAAAGGATAGTTGTACTTCTGTTAGATGGTGAGGAGGAGGAGGAACGCCGTCATGTTGGAACCACATGGTTCTCCGCTCACTCAATGGAACATCATGCAAAATATCCGATAGTACGCCATGTAGCAGCTGCAAATATCGACGTCCCGTTAATGTGCCCTCGTAGTACATAGGTCCAATGAGTCTGTTGTTCAAAATACCGCACCACACATTAACAGACCACCACCACACCTGATGTCGGACTGGTCGTCTCCATAAAGGATTTTCGAGAGCCCAATAATGTCCGTTGTGTCTATTTAACACCCCGTTGCGGGTGAATTTTGACTCTTCCGTCCAAAGGACATTCGCTAAAAAATTCGGCTGCATATCTAAGGTGTTCGTAACGAAGTTTCACCAATTAAAACGTCGCTCAGCATCCCCTGGAACTAGTGACTGCAGCAGTATTCCATAGTAGGGGTGAGCTCCCACTTGCTGCAAGATTTGCCGCACACGGCCGCCTGTTAGGCCACACATCATACCAACTTCTCTTGAACTGCACCGTGGGTGGGTTAAAACGTAAGCTAAAACGTCCTCTGGTTGCACACCCTGACTTACATCAGAGGGGCTACCTGAATGGGAACGAGGTGTAACGCTACCCGTCTCCTTTAGCCGTCGAACCACATTAGTGATGGTCATTGCAGTCGGATGGGGTCCCAAAATAAAACGTACGACATATTGTCATGCACTTTCTCTTGCATTACGACCACATTCCCCATATAACAGCACCATCTCGCAATACTCGTTGTTGGAATAATTCGCCATATAATATATAACTACAGACGTTTAACGCACCGTTTCACTTCTCACACTGTCTTACACTCCTTGCCTGGCCACTATTTTATGCTTACCGATAACGTATGACGTAGCGTACACATTTGCATATCATGCGCTTTGTGACGAGATTGTGTGTGCAATGGAAAGTATCGCCCCTACCCGAAGCTTCTCCTCTATGCAGAGCTGTACGAAGGGAAAGCTGTCACGCAGGGGCGTCCTGTAGCACTTAAACTTCCTAAATCACGATTTTTGCCCGTTTCGTACTAACTAGCTGGTGCTTAACAACTTTGTAATTGACTTTTTTACCGTATCTTGAATAGTTTTCGAGATATCAGCTCTAAGTTCTGAATTTTTGCGCTAGGGGCGCTGCACGTAGTCTCATCTTGTAGCGCATAGTCGCTTTACTATACATATACATCACATTTATACGTATAGCTCTGTCCGTTCGACAGTTACCTGCGTGTATAAGGACTTCACTAACTACCTGCATATTGTCAGTCACAGATTACTGGGAAATTGATGACAAATTACCGAAATATTAAATATGTATCAACATTAATTATTGGTTCCATATTGTAATTAATATTTCCGTAATTATTATTAATTTCCCAGTCATTTGTGATTAAAGATATACATGTGTACCTGAGAATTATAGTAGATAGTGGCGCTCGTTCCAAGATGTATCATCTATATACGTACGTTTCCCTTAATATGTGAGTGAGTTCGTTAGTCTATGTAAGCTTTTAAGGAGAGAGAGAGAGAGAGAGAGAAGTCGAGTGTAGACAGTAGCTTAGTTGGTAGAGCATTCGTCATGTAATCGAAAGGTCCTGTGTTCGGTCCCCGATGTTCTACTGAACCTTGTTTTTTTCCCTCACATTTATTTAATATACATGTACAACCAGATTCAGCCGTCCTAACGAGCATTAAGTGTCCGGAGGATTTTCTTCGTTATGTTCGTGTTCGTTGTCATAACGAGTTACACTATATATATATTAGAGATGAGCAACATTAGAGCCCCTAGAATCATAGGCAGAACCACCAGTCGCCATTTTGTTGTACGCTTCCGGTTTCATAACATAACGTTTACCATTGGCAAATTAATAGTTCGTTTTCTTCTTCTTACAGGATTTGTTGCGAATCTAAACGTTCTATGTTTATTGCTCGAGTGATTTAAACAATACACGCCGGCACATCCACTCATTTTACCATATTTTATTGAAAATAACACACTTGTAAATAATTCAACTTTACACGGCGGTGAAGGAAATCACGTGGTACGATGGCATCATGATCTGTCTGATGCGTCAGCTCCTTTTTTTTAGATACCTTGGGAAACATCAGTTGCTAACCAAACCAGTGTGACGATTTTGCTAACTCTTAGAGATGGGCACATTCGGTTACTGACGTTTTTGCCCAGTTCTAATATATATTATCCTACTACTAGTACTACTACTACTACTACTACTACTACTATTACTTTATCCATAAAGAAAAGAAGCACAGTGGTACATAATTTAGCCCGTTTGTTTGGATTTTTTATGGCGCAAGAGCATCTGGGATATACTGCGCCAATATACATAATTTAGCAGTAGCTGATTTTAAAGAATTTAAAATCTTCAAATCAATATCTTTAAACAGGCACATTTCCTCTTCCTATCTCCAATAACCAAGGTAAACACGTTATAGGTATAAATTTAAAGATGCTTAACAAACAAGGATGTTTTATAATCAACAGGTCTCTGCAAACAAATGAAATTGTGGGAAAGTATCGGACTTACTTTCCATCCAATACTAGGAATTCCGATATGGGTGCGCTACAACACTTCTGCGGAAACACATACATAATGCCTTAAACATATCTTTGTGCATTTATTGCGCTGAAATTCTATAACAAAACACTAGTTTGACTTTAAAATAATACGTATACTCGTGCAGTTAAGCGGGTTTTAACATCGAAAACATAGAACAAATTTTGAGGTTTATAATATTTCATGCATTTATGCCGTGTGCACTTAAGCGGATTCGACCGTATATTTATATATATACAACGCACATAGTCCCAATCATTAAGCTTTTGGGATTATAAGTACACTATCTATCAATAGTTGTCCGGACATTAGAATCATAGACATCTGAACAAAAAACACGGACCCTAATATCTGATACACCTGCATTTGTACTGGATTACTATTTATAATAGGTGAAGAAGCTTTTGACCGATCTGTGAGTGACATCAACTGGAAATCGTCTACATTCCTCCTATAAAGCCGCACTGAGTTGAGCTACAGAATTTGAGTTAGTTTGTCTCGACTTCAACCACCGTTCCATTTTACCCCAAAGGTGTTCAACGGAGTTAAGATCTGGACTTTGTGCGGGCCAAGGGAATCATTTATCGCCCGCTACTTCACACTAGTTGATAACAGCAGTAGTTTTGTGACAGAGTGCATCTTCATCCTAGTAATAACATTGGTTTGTTCTGTAGAATTGCCGCATAGTGTAACAAGAGCCTGATTATAGAAAAGGTCTAGGCATTTTTCCACCTTCTAGGTAGAATGGACAAAGACCAGTAGTCATATTCCGCATCAGCTAAACGCAACCCATATAAAAATTCAAATTACGTAATTTATAGGCGTGTGTGAAGACAATTATTGCACATATTCTTCATATTTTATTTTACATAACTTGGCACATTTCTTCATATTTTATTTTACATAACTTTGCACATTTCTTCATAGTAAATATTAACGTAATCATGATGCACATTTTTCAAAGAAAACAATAACTATGGTACCAATGGTGCATTAATGCATAATTAAATAATAGCGCAACGAAAATGAAAACATGATAACGTCTCAGCTCACAAAATTGAACTTTATTGGCTACATCGTTTTCTCAAGTGTACAACGTTAATTTCATTGGAGGAGAGGGGGGAAAACACTGATAAATAGGAGGCTGTGCAATATACCCACTAATCACATAATATCTCGCTACAAAATAAAATTTTTACTTCACCCCTTATTTAGGAAGTATGTAAACCTAGACTTCATCCTTATATCCAAGGAATATAGCACACATACACTAGCGTACGCAGGAGGGGTGTTGGATCCCCCATTGCAATGAAATTTTGTATATTTAACATAGGAATACATGAGTTGTAGCTCTGTAATCCCCTCATTGAGCCCATAACCCCCTTATGAACTTTCTGCGTACTCCTATGCACACATACATAGGCGTATAGTTATATGGTCCGGAAAGGCTCGGAGCCTTAAGTAATTAAAAATTAATTGCAATTTTACATATATTGTAATCAAGCCCGTCGCGACCATATAGGCGAACTAGCCCGCCGCCTAGGGTGGCATCACGGTTAATTAAAAATCAAACGAACTTTATAATGTATTGTGATTGAGACAAATTTGGCAATAAATAAATGGAACAGAATGGATTGTTTTTGATTGAATGCCTTCACCAATATTTACTCTTCCTTATTTATGTTTCTCTTATCTACTTTTTTCATACTCTCAACTTCTTGTTTACTTAATATATTTTGTTTAACTAATTTACGTGACTGAATAATATTTTCTCATTGCCGTTCCACTTTTCAGAGATGTGGTCAGTACCACTGCCGTGCTAGAACTTTGGAGGACATTTTTTCTTTTTGATTATTACAACTTTGGAATTACAATTTTCTCTTTTAACAGCAAAATTCTAGATCGTTTTTCTTCCTTTTGGGTGTTATGAGAAGAGCTGCGATTATCATACTTCGTTTTAACCGGGACTGCAGTGAAAGGGTGGAATATGCGGTATTTTTTCACCATGTTATAATCGTTGCAAAATGTACTGGGGTGTCGATTTTTTTATGGGGGGCGTACACTTAGTTTGCCTAGGGCGGAAAATTTGCTTGTGCCGGTCCTGACTGTAATGCATAAATCTATATTATATGTGCTTCACCCCCTCCCCAGTAATTTTGAAAACCCCTCATTGCTGCGCACATACTTTATTTCCTCAACGAGGCTTGCCAAAGACCATTTTCAATACACTTTACTGCTTATACACAAGTATATATCATATCATACACGTGTATATTTATAAATTAGAGTTTAAATATTTCTTCACAGAAACTCCAATAAAATATTTTCTATTTTCTTTTAAAATGAATTTCTAAAAAAAAAAATAAAACAGATACGTTTAATTTATGCAACCTTTTAAATAATCACTGGTTTACACGCCTTCAATTATGAGCATTCTTCTTTAAATTGCTTCATTAATTCCACTGCAATTTTCCTTTTAAGAGGGATATTTTTCAGGCGCGTCCTCGGGTTCGAGCACAATAACACTCCCATTATTTGCCTCTTTATGATATAATAATCAGCCGTTTCGGAAATGCAATTTGAAGAGTTTTATTTGCATTTCGCGCCGCTGCTTTTGGGTCGAAAACCAGCATTGGAAAAGTAATTTACTTTCGTAATGGCTGGCATAAGTGTTTGTGTCAAACAGCGTTCGGTTTCTTTCTCAAATCGTTTTCTTAAATTCGCGTCTTTTTCCTGTTGTCTTGCCGCCTATCTCGCTATCATCTCCAGAGATGTCCAAGAGACAAAATACCCGCCAAAGAGTAATTTTCAGAAACATCTTTTCTTCGGTGGAAATCGACGACCGCTCTTTTTACAAAAGACCCAAATAATGTATTCCTCCAAAGTCATTTGAGCTCCATATCGCGCATAGGAATTCTTGGTAATTGTTCCAATGATTTTTTTCGTATACCCGACAGTCATTAGCCGATAGTACCTCCCACAACTCGGTACCCGTTACCTCCCGACAACATAGTAATGCGTTTCACGGTTACAATGATCTTAATTGCCCTGGCAATGACGTCCTTTCACGGCGCTTGCTCCCACCCCGATTGCCGGTGTAATAAGCGGGGTTGAATGGGACCGTTTTTCTATTCATTAAGCTTTTGCGAATGGCACCGGGGGTTGTGAAAAAAAATTATTATAATAATAATAATGATGATCGGTGTAAAATAATCTCGCTTACCGGTCGTACGCTCAGCACCTCTCCCTCCTCCCTTCTCTGCTCTAATTGCATTATTTTTATCTCACTTTTCTCCAACCTCCTCTCTTCCACCTCGTTCTCACTCGCCATTAAAGAAGAGATTTCGGAGGGTATTAATTTTTGGGCAATTTTAGGGACCAGCTACAAAATTAAAACATGGGTCCCCCTTTTTTAACTTCAGTTTCAAAGTGTCCAAAATCATTCAACTGAAAAAAGAAATTAAGACCTGATTGAAAAATAAATGATATAAGAATCTAAATTTTCAAAAGTTTAATGCTTTGGCCGTTATAGGGATTAAAATAAACATTATTTTCTATTTTCAGGGAATTTTGGTTTTGAAATATAGGAAATGAGACCATGCAATTAAAGTGCAATTTACTGATACAGTTAGAAAATAAATGAAGTTCACCAAATTCGGTCGTCATTGGAGAATTGGTGTTTGCCATTGATGAGTAAAAATCTTTTGATACTAAGTTCTTAGTTTTTCATTTTAAAGCTGGCAAGTCAAGTTCTTGTATGGCAGGTGCAGTTCGCCACGTATTGTCGAGCTCTGATCATCAAAATGAGATTTGAAACAATAAATTGCGTCTTAAATAATTTAATTTTTATTAATTTGCTAAAATTCAAGAAGAATATATAATATATCAGCGGCGTAATATAGTTACCATTATTGTTTAATTGTGTATAAATTTATTATTAGGCACGGGGCAATGCATATGAAGTTTTTTTTTTGTTTTTTTTTAGTTAGCCCCTCATTTAAACAACATTCTTAGTTGTAAAATAAAATTCTTTATGACAAGACATTTTGTTTCTACCAGAAACTCTCCATTTCTTTTTTATCAAAATACCCCTTTTCTTGAAATTGTGTACACGGGACCATGGGCACCCATACGAGTACTCCTAAGGGTGGGGCTGAGAAAAATTAACGAGTACTTCAAGGGGGGGGGGGGGCCTGAGAAAAATTATTACCTCCTTCTCAAAGCTGTCGAGAATTTTAGTGAATGTACAAGATACCAAAACGCTACAAAAATAATTGATACTGCTTGACAATTAGTAATGAGCTAAAAAGTACCTTATTTTAAAATGTGACTGTAAAACTTTTGAAAGTAAATGCATAGCAGGTTCGGGCGAATAAAATTTTTAAACGGCTACGGGGGGCTCGAGCCCCCTTTGTCCTCATACGGGCGTTGGGACTTGTTAGGTATTGTTTTCAGTGCTGTCTTTGATAGAGAATATAGAATACGTAGCTACTTTCGAGTCGAATACAAGGAGCTTGGGTCGGGTTTTGATGGTTAAGTTCCTGTCCCCGTTTTAACAATATCATTAGCTGTGATATCCAATTCCTTAAAAAGAAAATGATTTTCACATCAAAGTCCCCTCATTCTTTTTATCAAACACACCCCCTTTTTTAAATCTTGTGTACGGACCTGATTACATTAATAGTGACCATGGGCATACCTGAAAATTATGTAAAATGAAATCGTGCGAGTCCGTATAAAATCTAAATACGGCGGAATAATATGTGAACTCCAAACACGGAACAATCGCCACCATGAGCAAGCTACGTACAGTTATAGTTCATTAACGCACACTTCCGAATAGCAGGTAGATGCTCAAATCCAGAAGTGTCCGTTATTCCGAGGTTTTACCGTACTCGCGCCTTCCCGATGGAAATTAAGAAGAGTATTATCGATCTATTAGTCTGTTAGGGCGATATACAATTAATGCTTTATAACGTAACGTAAAACTCAGTACCAACAACTTGATATACTGTTTTCGTTATTAATGATACCAGCAAACTGAATATAAAAGGAAAAGAAATGATTTTTAATAATTTTTATGAAACGTTTTAGGAAGGGACAACTGATGGTAAAACAAGGGGTGATCAAAAAAATGAAAATAATAGTCTTAGGTACCGATATTTACATTTTATTTAATTCTTTTAATTAAAATTTTTAATATAGTGGTAACGAATGTTCACATCATGTACCAATTATTCGTCAGTGACGTGTAATTCAAATCTATATCTGGGTAATTTGGAGCACCAGTGCCTCCTGCGTTATGTCTGTCTGCAACTTAGACATTATTTTTGAGGATTTTATAGATAGAGAGGAAAAACGTTTAAAAGGGCTTGGAGAGTCTCTAATAAGAATATGGGAGTGAAAGTAAAGTTTGAAGAATTTGAATTAGAAGAAATGCGTCGTTGTCGTCATTTGTGCATAATTTTAATGGGAAGGGTGGCCGCCGAAAAACAGCACTGTAATCCCAGACAGGTTTTAAAGTCAAGAGATCTTGACTGCCAATGGGCGAAGGGGAGATTGTCGATCCGTGCTGGCGTACAAAAGTTCACCGCTTACACTGGTGTCATCATCTAAAGTCAACCGAGAACCAATCAACGATCAATTTGTCCCGGAGAGCAGATAAAATAGAGCAATGGCATGGAAGAACACCCCGCGCCGATGCTCCTACAGGAGCCTGCCGGACACCGGGTGCATATCGCCGCAAAGCTGCAGGGAGCGGGCACGAGCCGGCCTTGCAATCCGAGCGCACGGAATACCACATCCCATCCAAGCGTCTAGCCGGTGTCCCACCCGCCTGCAAACGAAAGCTTCTCCAAGGCTATCGACGCCGTGTACGGGCGAAGACTGTGGCCCAAGAGTCGGGAGCGGAACAAAGAACGCCCGCACAACCCCAGAGACAAAGAACGAGGACGAGCGGAGCCCGGTCCCAGAATAGCGGACACAAACATCAAAAACCGCAATCCAGCGGCCTGGCCAATGTCCCGTAGACTCCAACATAGTCAAGCCCCACCACACGCGACAAAATCATGCGAGCAGGAACCAACGCCCGCCAGATCCGGACCGCAGCAGAAAGACGTCCGCACGCCACCAGAGCTGAAACCGAACTCCAGTTGGAAATACGATCTGGCACAATTTTGATTTGTTTATCAATGAGGTGAGGAGATGCATTAATGGCAGATCTTAATTCTGATTGGAGAAATTAATAAATATCTTATGGAGAAAGTTATAGTTGATGAGAAGAGTTGAAGAAGAAGAAAAAAAAGAAGAAGGAGGAGGAGGAGTGGGGAAAAATTGAATTTTCAAGTAAGGCGGAGGAAAGAATTAATGCCATGTTTTTAAAGGAATGTTTAATCAAAATTTAAACAGAAAATGAAATAATTGCACATCAAAATACGAATTTGGAAAATAAAGGACATTTTAGCCAATTAGGGTACAAAAAGGCGTGTTCGACGAAAGAAAACTGGAGCCAGCAGTGACAAAGGTAAGACACCACAAACTTCACATGGCCTTGACCGAGGTTGAAAGAAAGGTTTGAAATGCAAACGGTGAGGTTTTTTTTATATAAATTGAAATTTTTTAATGTTAGATGACGTTTTTATGTAAGTTGACATTTGTATGTAAATTTCAAATTTTATATTACAGCAATATCCCGATAATTCGTAATGCTAAGGTATCAAGGCCTCATTACGAATTATCGAGATTTTCGATTTTGCGGGATTACGATTTATCAAGGGTGAAAAAAGAAAAATTTCGAATTAACGGGCTTTAAATAATAAAACTGGTATAGATAAAAGAGTATATATCCATGAGCATAATGCGAATTATATAAAGTACGTTGATAATAAGCACCTATATGTATTCTAAAAACCCCCAACTGAGGCTTGAAATAAAAGAACATAAACAAATAAAGTACGTATGTAGAAAAAAAAATCGATTAATTTTGTCTGATGAAGGGAATGTTCCTGCATTCTATCAATGGTGTTGTCCAGTGTCATAATAGAAGGCAAAACTCAACTTTTACATAACTAAGAATCAGAGCGCCATTGTGGGCCATGCAATTATCAATGAATAGCAGAATTTTACGCTGTTGTTTCTCCATTTAACAACTTCAGCCATTCATGGAATAAACAACAAGTCATCCATGCTTTTTTATTGGAGCGATAAACCATCGAAAATGATTTTAGGTATTTATATAAATCGAACACTACGCAGATTAAATCAAACAACAATGTCAATCAACGTTTATTGGCGTAGTGATACCAGCGCCGATGTTATGGCGTGATTAGATGGTGAAACGTTCGAAAGAAAATAAATATTTCCTCATTCGGTTGGACTTCAACCCACGTGAACCACCCAGGGGAAGGTCGTGGGTTCAGGTCCCACCGAAGGCAGAAATATTTATTTTCTTTCGAACGTTTCACCATCTAATCACGCCATACCATCGGCGTTGGTATCACTACGCCAATAAACGTTGATTGATTGACATTGTTGTTTGATGATTTTAGGTGTTTGAAACATCTGGGTTTTGCCGAATTGCCAATCATTAATGGTTTTAATTTATTGGATCCATCCATATTCGCGGCAAGCAAGAGG
>QLNU02015003.1:48859415-48897072 GCA_006491805.2 Dysdera silvatica | reverse complement strand
CATTTGATTGTTGAAAAGGGTGTTCACTCTCAATCAGGGGCAGTTGGGGAACAGGCGTCCTGAGCACAACGATTTTTGGCGCCCCCTCCATTGGCGTAACTAGGGGGCTAACCTCCTAGAAAATTTCTTCTAAGCATTGAGGTATACGGTTTAACCTCCCTAGAAAATGGGTCACCCTTAGAAAAAGGTAGCCACTAGAGTTTAAAGCTTGTTACGCACACGTGTGAACAGAAACAAATAAAATTATGTTCCCCCCTCAAATGCAACGAAAAATCACCAGAGGAATAGGGGTAGGGACGACATTTATGATTAGCCTACCTTATATGCATTATTATAAGATATAACAGTATTTCTATAAATATAATTTATTTGACGAGGATTTTTGGATATTGGGAGAAAGGGGGCAAGGGCGAATACGAAAAAAAAAATTGAGGAGGGTGGAATTTTTGAAAATTTCACTTGTAAGTTTAGTTTTAAGTATTTTTACTTGAAAATAATCATTTTTAATGTAAATTTATTATTCTCAGATGGGCGCACGTCTCCTACCTGGATCTGGCCTTGAGAGGCAGGGGTTGTTTCTCGTAATTTTTCAAATTTGGAAAAAAAAAAAGATGATGAGTGAAACTGTTCGTAATAAGAAAGAGGTGAAGGCGTATAAATGGAGCGACAAAAACGTCGTTTGTAGGCGACAAAAACGAGTGTGAAACTTGGAGTCCAATATTGTTGAAAGCGGCTGGTCGGTTTGTGACATCACCATCTGTTATTTCTAACTTTTCCACAGGAATTCTTTTTGTGAACGGACAGTACACTTCCTTGACACTTTCGCTTGATGAAGGGAACAGTAGTTCTCGAAACGTTGCGAATATTTTTGCAGATGGTATATGTTTTTACCTTCTTCATTTGTATTTTGTATATTTCGACCAGTGTCAGAATTTTATTATTTAAGTATTAATAATTAAATAGAACCTAAAATTTAAGTCTTAACATTGTTCTCCTCGCTGCTTATACTTAAAAAAATGTGTAAAATGATATTTGGATAAGACAGCATAAGGGCGGCACCAGGGTGTCTACCAGAATATTTGCTCGGGGTTAAGTGTCTAACTTCGTTTTGGGGGTGTCAAATTTACCTTCAAGTTTTTAATTTTTCTTATAAAATGTACTTACCAGAAGGAAACAAAATATTTTGTAGCAATGAAATAATTCTTCCATATTTATATAAAAAAGTTCATTCTTTTATTCAGAGGAAAACAAAATTCAAGCATTTCTTCTTGGACATTTAACCCATTCACAAGCAGTTGATAATTTTTGAGGTGGCAGGATTTTACTTCCTGTGGTTCCTTTCCCCCCCTTGGTATCTTTATCCATATTTTTCTTCGAAAAATTGTTGCATATAAAAGATTATTACAATTTACATATGCAGAAAAAGTATGGAAAAATAATTTGCGCAATATTTTTTCTTTCTTGTAATTTGAATATTTAGCGGGCATATAAACTTTGAGTTTTAGGAGGTGGGCCAAGAAATTTGGAGCTGTTGGGGGTGTAACAGACTCCCTGGACAGCACAGGTGAATAATTCTACCCATCTAATATGGGGACGATTTTGTAGACTTCTAAAGATAAAAAAGTCTCGAAACAATAAACAAGTCTTGAAAAACGTGAAAAAAAATATCTAAAGCTACAAATAAGGAATTATGGAATTCACGAAAAATTTAGTTATTAGGATTAAGTCCGTTAACTCTTTTTTTCTCCTAATAGCTGGTGTAAAGAAAATTGCCAAAGAATTCGGGTTGAACTCGAACTAACGATCTTTGGATTACTTTTTACTTTTTTTCCCATAATAGCCCGGGTAAAAAAAAAAAATTGGCTACGGATTCCGGCTGAACTTGAACCAATGATTGTTGGTGTGTGCGTTTTTACGATAGTAACTCGATCCAACAATGGTTGAATTAATGTTTTCTTCATAATACCCGGTGTAAAGAAAATCAGCGATGAATTCAGGCTGAACTTGAACCAAAGATCGTGGAGTTACATTTTAATTTTTTACAATAATCTGAAAAAAGAAAATTGGAACTTGAACCAATGATCACTGGGTTACTTTATTACTATTATTATTTGCAATAGTTGGAATTAAGAAAACTGGACTAGAACTCAGGTTGAACACTAACCAATGAGCGTTGAGTTACTTTTTTTTTTTACAATAATCGGAATAAATAAAATTGGAACTTGAACCAATGAACGTTGAGTTACCTTTTTTCTTACAATAATCGGAATAAAGAAAATTGGAACTTGAACCAATGATCACTAGGTAACTTTATTATTATTATTTTTTTTACAATAGTCGGAATTAAGAAATTGGACACAAATTCAGGTTGAACTCTTTTGAACTGAATTGGATTATTATATATTTTTTTCATAATAGCCGGAGTAATAAACATTGGCAGCGAATTCAAGCTGAACTCGAATTAAAGATCGTTAGATTGCTGTTTCAATGTTTATTTATTTCAATGAAACCGGTTATTTTAAATCTAGTTCGAGTGCATGGCAATTCATCGGTATGCCCGGATAATTATCGGTGGAGAGAGTGAGTGCACCTCATTAAGTGTTATAGGAGTTGACTTCGCTGTTTATTCTTTTCTGAAAAAAAATAAATAACGAAAACGTGAACATTTCTTGTAAACAGGATCAGAATTAATATCTCACGAAATGAAATCAAGATCCTAACGCAACAATTTCTAATAGCTCGTGATGCCACTTTATCTATCTGTAAAACTAGTGGAATTTTCCCTTAATAGTCAAATTCTGGTGTCGGAGATGTGCCCATTAAGACGAAGAAGTTGGCCGTATAATATATGGCAGCTTTTTAAAAAATTACTTTTTTCGTGCAGACCAGTATATCTTTATTCTTATCAGAATATTTCAAATTTGAAGGCCGTTTCCTTAATATAAATGGCTGCGTTTTAAATAAATGGAGCGATGTCGCAATAGAAATCCCATCACAAACCGAACAGCGGAAACGATTAATTAAAAACGACCCAGCTAAACGAACAGCCTCTAATTAATTAATGTAGTTAATGAGAGCGTCGACTCGACCCTTGACACCTGCAAACTCTCCAAGCGATCGACAATCGTGCCTACCAGTAATTTTCGAAGGCCCCTCTAATTTAAGGCCATTAGAAAAATGTACAATAAAATGTAAAAAAAAGAAGAATGCCTACAACGCCGTCTAGCGGTGGGTCCTCCTATTAGTCTACTCTCCCTCTGTTCCGTATCCTCACCCTTGCAAAAGGATTGAAAAGGCGAAAGGCGTAGGAAACGGCTATTAGTGTACATAATAAAGGTGATTTAAATTAATTGACTGGGAAGGCGAGCTTATCATGCGGCATAAATTACGGGCAAGCCTTATCTTGAAGCGCTTGGAAAACTGAGCCCCCACTTAGCGGCAGCTCCAGCTCTTATCGACTGCAATTATGATAAGCGCCCCCCCCCTTTACTCCGGAACGCCCCCATCCTTTTCTATATTCATTAGTGTGGGGAGAGGGGGCGGAAAAATGCGACGCCAGGAGAAAACAATGGGGCGGCGGTCCAAACAAAAGGGCCGCTCCGATTAATTTAGGCGATAAACACCAAAATTCTCTCTCTCGCTCTCTCTCTGTATGGCTACCATTGCATCCCTGCCCAGTAATTACCTTTTAAGATATTACCCTCTCCCGGCGCTCCTTCCATTTTAGGATTTGGCTTCGTAAACCGCGAAATAAAATTCTTCAAAGCCGTTTATCTGGAGAGTCAACTCGCCATTAGACTTCTGGAACAGTTCTTCTAATTGGCTTAGTTGTGGGCATAGTTGCCGCCTGCTAATGCGCGCGAAAGTATCCCTGCAGAATGAAATCCGCAGAAGCGGATGGAATACGTGAAGATATACACTCTTCCCCAGGACGAATGGGGATTCGGCGGATAAAAATCAGACGCCGCTGGAGCAATTAGTGGCTTTGTTTACGGTGGCCAGAGAAACATTGCCATTCCCATGATTCCTCAGTCTTCCGAAGTAAAGCAGATATGAAGAAAATTATGACTTTAGTTTGCAAGTTGCCGAAGACCGTTTGCCACAAACGGAACAACAGGATTATGCTCATAATACATACACACACACAGTGTCACAAAGGGGCTAAGATTTATTTGAATAATGTAACTGAGAATTTGTTTATAGATGAAACTGAAATTATTTGTATTATAATTCAAAACATAGTGTACATATGTAATATACCTATACCTCTGATTATACTTATCTTCGCGGTTCCCAAACTGTGTTCCGGGAAGCATTTAGTGCTCCGCGAAATATCTCTAAATACTCCGAAAACCATCTCCAAATGCACCACGAAAACCTTTGAAAGAAAATTAAAATATATGTGATAAAGATTTCACTTGGAAAAATTAACTTTAGATCAAAATTTTAGTTCTTTAGAAATCGAAAAATAATTTGCACTTTGGCATACGATAAAACATCAGCTAAAAAATTGAAAAATGTAGTTAGACATAGATAGCTAGAAATGCACGTGAACTTGATATAAGGGTGACGAAAGTGCTCTATGACAAATTTCGCTTTTGTAAAAAGTATACTCCGGGCAAGCCTGGACTTCAATTGCCAAAGGTCGCCTGTTCAAACCCAGCCCGAAGCGTGATTACCTCGATTTTTGTTCAAATTTTCGTGTGTCATATTAGATACATCACAGAATCTGAACCAAAAGAAATCGTGTCCATGAAAAATCTAACAAATCATATCTTTTTTATAGATTTGCCCACTTGCTCATACCACAAACATTTCAACATTTTTCTGAGTTATTTACAGCCTTTTAGTTGAAATTCATTTGCTCGATTCTAGAAAACAGCGGAAAATGGAAAAGTGAATCCTGCATGAATGAAAAACTAGTCATGTATGTTATTTGAGAATTCATGCAATTTGTAAAAAGAGAGCTTAAAAATTATGCGAATTGTAAAAAGAAAGTCAAGAAATGATGGAATAATAAAAAGAAAGGTAAGAAATTATACGAGTTGTAAAAAGAAAGTCAAGAAATTATGAGAATTATAAAACCAAAGTTAAGAAATTATGCGAGTTGTGAAAAAGTAAGTCAAGAAATTATGCGAATTATAAAAAGAAAGTCAAAAAGTATGCGAATTATAAAAAGAAAGTTAAGAATTTATGCAAAGTGTAAAAAGGCTAAGACTTTATATAAATTATGAAAGAAGTAATGTAAATTTTTTTAAACTTGTATATTAATGCAATTATGCGAATAGAGAAAAGATGAAATTAACGAGATTCATTAAATAAATGAATGATAACAAAATAAAAAACCGATTTCGATGTCCGCCTATAATTTTAAAACTCACATTAAATAGAATAACTCGAAATCAGAAACATTAAAATCACTGTTGCCTCTAATTCTTTCGGTTATTTGACTAGTGACTAGCTGAGAGCAGAAAACCTATTGTGAGCAGTAAACGGTTACCTAGCGTTGGAAAACTACTATCAGAAGCCAGAAAACTAGTATTAGTTTTATTAGAACTAAAAATCTATTATGACTAACAGAAACCATTAACGACATTATTACTTTTAATTTTTTTATTATTTTGACTCTACTCATTAGGTATCTCTAGTTCACTAACATGGCGCTGCTGATTTTACCGTTATACAGATCTGTGATCTCCCCCCTCATTATCACCAGATTCTTACAGCTGAGAAAGGATGACTTATTTATATTAAAAATATGAAGTCTCTCAAAGTCGTTGATATTGTTTTATTGTCGAGATAAATTATATTTATGTAGTTCTGACTTATAATATAAAAAAAAACAAAAAAACTCATTATAACAGTTTAAATAATGAAAACGGTTTATAGCTATTTCGGGAGCATAAAAGCGTTTCCGAAATAGCTAAAACTGTTTTAATTATTTAAACTGGGATAATGTGTTTCATTTTATATTATATTTTTGCGAAGTGAGTCCTACGTTTATTATAATTCTGACCTGTTTGAAGAAATGAAGATCTAAGAAGAACAATAACTCAAATGATAAATAACATTGAACCCTGTAAACAATAAACCTTAAAATATAAACAACTAACACATTAAATGTAAATAACTAGCACACAAATTTTAAAGTTTATCTGAGAGTGGTTAACAGTAAATTGGGGTGATAAACAAACATATTAAATTCAAGTGATGAGCAAATATAAAACTAAAGTGATAAACAAATTATAACATTTTACACACTTGGCATCACTCTTTTTACTATTTTCCTCAATTTTTTTTTTTTTAAGTTTAGTATGCGTACCGCTATAGGAACACACGGAATATTTTCAAAACCACATAAAACATAATCTAGGCTAATCTGCGCATTGAATGGTTCTTTTATTATTTTAAATATTCATGATTACAGATATAATACTCTGGTATTAGAACTAACCCCAAATTATAAGCTTTAAAAGGCGTACACCGGTAAGATTAAACTGAAAAAGAATACGTGTCGCCTGTGTATTTGGGGGGGGACACGTACCCATGAACACGTAACGCCGTAATATCCATCATAGCGCCCTCATATATTAACCCTTAGGACTAAATTGTTGCCAAAACGGTTGCTTCCAGGGAGTTTATCGAAATACTGACTCAGTTGTCGGCTCTCATAGGGTGAAGCCAAAATATGGCGGTTATAGTGAAAACAGTAGGAAGTCTCGAAACAAGGCGATAGGGTTCCTTTTGTATTTATTATTATTGTGAGAGGAGGGAGGGCTTTGTGGTCGTGAATGCGGAGTTTTTAATAAAAGCCGCGGTTAGTTCCCTCCCTTGCTGCCCGCCTCTTCTTCTCGTAATCGTTATGTGGGGAGGAAGGGATAGGATTTACTTGTGAGGAAGTAGCTCCCTCCGTAAACGCAACAAATTGACATTAGCTACTGGCCGGACCTAAGTAGGGACTTTGGCTGCAAGGTTGCCGCAATTGGCGACAATATTCGAATTGGCGCGAAAGTTAGTTGGCCATAAAATGAAAAAAAAAAATATTTTGTTCACCTTTAGTTCAAAACTTTCTAATAAATTTCTAACGATAAACAGAAATATCTTGATTACTTAATAGAGATAACTTTAAGGACTTTTTTTTATTACTTAGGAAAAAAATATTCTAATGTACCGCATAATTGCGGTTACACACATATTATATAAAACCAAAACAGGCAAATAAATACTCTCAGGTGGCTTTTTAGTGGCATAGTGATATAAATATTGAAAAAAGAATATGAATTTTAAAATTCCCTTGCTTTTGGACAAAGTACGACATCATACTCCACCACTGTCGAACTTTTATTACGTATGATATTATTACCCTCCGCAGGGATAACACAATTGCCAAATATGGTCAACACAAGAAAGCCTCCGGGGCGAGAATTTTGTGAGTTTTCGTGGGGGAATTTATTATACAATAATTTTTGCCACCCACGTTTTAATTACAGCTCAAACTAGAGCTTGTGTAATTTTGGAGAAAAAGAGACGCTTTCCCCATCCTGGATTCGAACCAGGGTCCCTCCGTTTAGCCCGGAGTGTCTTGGACCGCTAGACGAATGAGGACAGGAAACAACGCTCTCTTTCTCCGTATGTAAAGGTGTTAAGGTATTATTACCCTCCGCAGGGATAACACAATTGCCAAATATGGTCAACACAGAAAGTTTTCTTTTACTTTTCTTTCTGTTTAAACATTTTTGAGCGTACTTTTAATGTGTTGCATTTCTAATGTTACTGTGTATTTTACCTTTGAATGGAAAAATTCACAAATGAAATATTCTCAAGTTATATTACAGAAGTATTCATGACATTCAAAAATACAACACATAGTGTTGAAAATAGCACAGTTCTTTTAACCCAACAACAAAAACAAAATACATACTACGTATTAAACTTTCACATGAAAAAGTATTAATTTTAATAGATAATAGTCTATGTAACGTTAGAGTCTTATTTCAATTTGTGCTTCGAATTTAAATACGCGGTGCTCAATACCAGAAAATTATCGATTTCGTTCTATTATATCATATAACTAGTAAAATTTGATACTCCTCGGAATATATGAAATGTAAATGAAGAAGGTAAAAGACGTTTACCATCTGCAAAAATAAAATTTTTTTGCAGATGGTAAATGTCTTTTACCTTCTTCATTTGTATTTCGTATATTCCGACCAGTGTCAAATTTTACTAGTTATGGTAAGCCCTGGTCAATCTTTGTACGTTGTTGTCATTACGGCATATGTTTGGAAGTTTCCATAAAGCCATGTAATCCAGAATACACCACATTATAAACGAAGTGCATATCATCAGTTTCCAAATTTTATGGCCCGCAAAGCTCTTTTTAAGAACAAATTTTACCTAGGATTCCCTGACTCTTTTTCACTCTTAATATGTGTTTTTTAGGGTTTGGTGGTAGATGCGTTCAATGGGTAACACTTGCGTGCATTCATAGGCATGTAGTTACATAGGTCCGAGTCCCCGCCAATAATTTGAAATAAATTGCAATTTTACATATACTGTAATGTAAAAATGTACGAAATATTGCCCCGCCCCCAATAGTTTTGAAAACTATACAATGGTACGTGCATGTCAGATGTGAAGTCACTTGCGTACATGTCATGGCGGTCCCAAATCGACACTTGCGTACAACATTCGATTTACCCTGTGAGGCTCCCTTTCTCCTAAATTAATTTATCACGACATACATAGCAATAATATAAATTAATTGTTAAAAATGCATGATGTAAATAAAAAAAAATTACCTCTTTTTAACTTGATTTGAACATTCACGCTTCAATATTACTTACTACACATATATATATATATTAGGACAGTAAGTATTTGTTGAATTTTGACTAAAACGGACACCAGCCAACAGATTGGAGCTTTTTCTATGGATGTGTAGTGCTATAAATTCGTAATCTGCATTCTGTTAAAATGACCTACGGTATTCTCAAATTATTACTAAGGCTCCTTCATCATTTCAACGCCAGTTTGTAATCATGATAAGTTCTTCACGAAAATTCTTTCAAAGAAAAAATCGAAGTTATCTAAGATAGTAAAAAAAAGGTGTAAGTGCACGAAAATAAGCAACGCTTTACGGTGACGATGGTGAGAGGTCAAAATTAAATGAAATTTTAAAAAGTAGTCACCATTATCTGTAAGAGTCCTTTGGAGGACTTAGCAAAACGAAGCATCAAAAGACCAGAAATGAAGAAATTGACGAAGTTCTGTTAGAGTGGCTTCCTTCTGTCGATCAAAAAACTTTCAATCAGAAATCCTGAAATTAAAGTATCTTTTAATTTCGGAATATTTCCTCGCCTGATGAACCCGAAAATATACACACAGACATGATGAAGGGGAAGGGTTATATTGTATTCTCAGATTAGTAGGAATGACAAATATGAAAGCTAGGGCGTTTCATTTTGCTTGGACACAGATTTAGATGTTTCTGCCACGTTGAATACTATTCAGGAATTGTTAGAAAATATGATGAAGGGAAAAAAAAGTGACGAGGAATTGGAAGCGGAAGAGAGAAAGAGTGGAACTGCCACAAAATTCTAACATCAAAACATATTTTGATGTTTTGGTAAATTTTCAGGAGATCCAAAACTTTGCTTTGAACAAAAATGATCGTAGTCTATATAACATGAGAAAGGATTGCGAAATTTAGAGAATTTCTAACAACTACGACGTGCTCGGGCTCTCACAGATGAAAATAGAGCTTCTGGTCTTGGAAATAGATTTCATAGTTAGGACAGAAGTTAGCGCAGCACAGCACGAAAGCAAGGGATGATGAAAATGATTAATACCTAATATTTTTAAAATTATTTGGTAATTGATTCCAAAGTTTTATTTCCATGTATTCACTTCCCTTTCTACACATTTCTTCACTTTTCTGTACATTTCTTTACTTTGATTTCATTTATTCTGCTTTTGGTGCTTATATTACTTCCTTAACTCAGTTTTTGATTTACAAGACTAAGATGGACATCAAAAATTGCACAAAATTCGAAAAACGCAAGTTACATGTTTACTTTTTTTTTTAAATATTTCAGAGTAATATTAAATTTCCATCAACAGAAAAAGCATGCGAAAACCTGATAACAGTCTTAGGTTTCTTAACAGGAATATTCTAAAAGCTTTCTTGAATTTCGGTTAATAGGGATATATGAATACGCATAAACCATTTCTTGGATTTCTCTTCCCACCATTTTCTCAATCTTAAAGTTTGTCTCATCACGATACTCTGCAATAGAACTGCGAGAATTGCTTTGAAAAACAAAAAGTAGGTTGCAAAAAAACAATAAAAATGTAAATAATGTCTTCTAAGTAAACTTGTTCCGTTAAAATTAGCACTTTAAATTCAAATTTTGAAACTACTAAATAACATACAAAGACCTGCAAAGTCTCACACACTATGCCACCATAATGTCGGCTTATTATTTTTTTTTACCCCACCTCCTTCCATTTCACCTTTGATAAATAAATCGTCATTGAAAATGTGCTAAATTTCATCGTTCAAAAATTAAAACCAAATATCTTATTTTTTTCATTTCACTTGTAAATTAAGAACATGTTATCGGAGCCTTTGGCGTGCTTTAACTTTCGCCAAATTCCATTGCAGCAACCTAAGGATAAGAGAGGTGGGATTTAGGGGGCGTGTGCAGGGGAGGGCAGCGAGGCCTTTGGTAGCAGAGACTAATCAGGCCAAGACCGCGACGGGGGCTTTTGGTCTTTCCTTGGAGGCGCTTTGATACCCGCGGAGGAAAATATGATGAAGAGTGGCGGGAATCGGGAAATGCATCATGATCAGCGGGAGACCGCAAATCCCCACCGCATTGAGCAATTCCGGTGTGGTTCATATTTGGCGACTCCAACACGCACATATTATAGAGAGTGGTGAGGATTTATATGTATGCCACGGGGTAGCCGCAACAATTTTTTCCATCTGGGTTTTTCTCTTCCGGAGACAATTTTTCTTCATTTACTACAAGCAGCGCAATTTGAATGGAGGAAGAATTAATATGGCGATGAAAGATTGCCTGATCACACGAAAATTTGAAAAAATTGAGAAACGTGTTATGCGAGTAACGCGTGTCACATTCTTTTCCCCTTTTCCCGAATATGGGCGTCGTAGTCAATGGAAATTGGTTATTTTTAACATTTACTTTGAGAATAAAAAATGAAATTGACACGTGCCTTCTACCCACTCTCTTCATCTAAAATTGCTAAACTGAGCATATACAAAATTATTCTGATTGCCCCCAATATCCAGAGTGGAAAAGGTGTCTTAATTTTTGGTTTTGTTTGTAATGATTCCGTTTGTAGCTGCAAGTAGAATTTTACAGACATCCAAGTGAAAAATTCCAGCTCCATCGTCAATTGCCAAGGGACGAAACTAAATCATTGGAATTAACATTGACAAAAAAATTATATCCATATAAAATTGCTGACAGATTTTTGAGGTTTGGTTTAATATCAGATTAGTAGTAATGAAGGTCGGATTTTTTGATATTAAAAAAATTTTTAATTTCCATATAAATTTTTTGAGACGTGTAAGTTAGTTTTCAGAAAGTCATAGCATATTAACGCTCACGAAAAATTGTCACATATACATATTTTTACCAATTAATCTTCTATTTTTTCGACATAAAATACAATTCTTGGGCCCTAAGAATAGTAAACAAATCATCACAAATTTTCGTTGTGTCGAATATTTGTTACTAAAAACATGACAGAAACAAAAGCTGAGGGATTCATTTTTCAGAATGTGCTTTGAAATAGAGTTTTTATATTTTTTTAGCATATTTTGCATTTGGAATATAGATATGTCTTTATATTCTTTGTGTATTTACCTATCTTTGCTTATGTCTGCCTGCTTACCTACCAATTTGTCTACTCAGGCAGAGAGACGGGCGGAAGCCCCATACATATGTCTAGATAGTTATATGTCCAGAATATTTCATTGAATGGCCATTTTTCTCAACTACAATAACAAGAAGTCTCTATACACATGTAATGGAACTTTAGTAATAGGCAACAGAGCTGAAATAACGGACAATAAGATCGTAGTAACAGACAATAAGATCGTAGTAACAGACAATAAGATTATAGTAACAGACAATAAGATTGTAGTAACAGACAATAAGATTGTAGTAACAGACAATAAGATTGTAGTAACAGACAATAAGATTGTAGTAACAGATAATAGGATTTCAGTAACAGAAAATAAAATTGTAGTAACAGACAATAAGATTGTAATAACAGACAATAAGATTGTATTAACAGATAATAAGATTGAAGCAATACGTATTGGGGGCAGCATGAGTGGGTAGTAGGGCTGCTGTAAGAAGCAAATAAATACTGATATTGAGTTCGGCAAAGCCTTACTGCAGGATACAATTTCGAGGCCTGAGAAGATATAAAGCATAACAATAAATAATTTTTTAGGTAAAGTATATGAAGGAGGGGATTTCTGGGTACATTATTTATTTCGCTGCCTTCCCCTTTTTATATATTGTATTGGAGGGAATTTGGTGAAAGTCGTTGCAAGTTATGCCATCATGGCAAAAGGGACAAAGGAGAAAGTTTTATTTTCATGCAAAAAGGGAGAATTTAATTTCTTAAATTTTTATAAAAAAATATTTGTATAAGAGTGTGAAAAATATATCAGTCGACATACTTGCAAGCATTGCCATAAGAATCACAAGCGTAGTCTATATAACATGAGAAAGGATTGTGAAATTTAGAGAATTTCTAACAACTACGATATGTTTGAGCTCTCACACATGAAAATAGAGCTTCTGGTCTTCGAAATAGATCTCATAGTTAGGACAGCAGTCAGCACAGCACGAAAGCAAGGGATACTGAAAATGATTAATTGATTTCCAAGTTTCAGATGGTTATGGGTTCTGACTATATATCATGGATCATTTGTTTCGTCTGGTGTATCAAAAAAAAAATAATTTCCGTTATTCCTTCCCCACTTTCACAACCTCCGTTCTTTAGAATTATGGACTTTTTCTTTTGACAAAAAAAAAAAAAAGTATCGCCACTCAGCGAATTGTTTTTGTTAAAATTTTAGCAGTTCATCACTGAATACAGCTATATATAAATATAAATACAACTATATATGTTGGTTTCAATACAATTCCGCTGTTCCCAACATAACTTCTCAACCCATCCCTCAAACCAGCTAGAGGTGTCCCTCTAATTTTTTAGAAGTGTTTTACAATAGAACTTGTTTAGCTCAAACCTGCTTATCTTAAAAACCTCCACATATCGAGATTTATTTATTTTCGCCTAACTTCAATGTGCTTTTCCATGTTTATCTTGACTAATTTTCTTTAAACACCTCTATATCCCGATTTATGGGCAGAAGTGTTAATTACAAATTCGAAGGCAGTTGTGAAATATCTCTTGCATAGCAATCAGTCATGATTCACGTGGGAGGTAGAAGAGGAACATGAGTGCAGGTCGCTAAGTTTTTAGAAACCTACAAAAGGACGGCGATTCCCCTTAGCCCTTTCAGGACTTCGAACAATAGGAGTTGGCCAAAGGTGGCAAGGAAGGCAATAAGTGGCAATAAGGAAGTGGTCCATTTTACTTTTCGTTCCCTGGAAATTAAGAAAACTATTAATTATTATTAAATTACATTAAACACAAAATATTAAAATATAATCGTGTTTGTTGAGGGATGTCTCAATATTGTTTTATTTACATTTATCCTTGTTGGAGTATAGGTATAAATGACCATACAAATATTTAACCGCAGACCCACCGAAATTTTACAATTTGCTAATTTACGATTTACTACAAAGACTTTACAGTAATCTACTTTACAGAGCTCTTTATATCTCGAAAACCCCCTCACATCGAACTTTTTTCACTTTCCTGTGAGATTCAAGATAAACAAGTGCTACTATAGAGTATTTATTCAAGGTGTTCAAATCCTTTTCATTCAGTAACTCTTTCAGTTCTCTATAACTTTAGGAAGCTGATAGAAAAACAATTAAAATAAATAATCAACAACAAATTTTTAAGTAGTCAGCTATGTAGCAAAACGATTATTTATTGCTAAAACTCCACGTTTCGATTAAAGCTGTGCGAATCATCATCAAAAGAGGTTAAACTACATGAAAAACTTTTGAGACAATTGTAGAATATGCATAAGTTACAGAAACAGTATAAATACGTTAAAAGAAATTATTGTGAAATTTTAGAGACGAATATAAAAGCCAAAACAGAAGAATTTTTTTCATTCTTTTATATTCTTCTGTTTTGGCTTTTATATTCGTCTCTAAAATTTCATAATAATTTATTTCAACGTATTTATACTGTTTCCGCAACGTATGTATATTCTACAATTTTCTCAAAAGTTTTTCATGTAATTTAACCTCTTCTGATGATGATTCGCACAGCTCGAATCGAAACGTAAAGTTTTAGCAATAAATAATCGTTTTGCTATACAGCTGACTACCTGAAAATTTGTTGTTGATTATTATAATGCGCTGTGAAAGTCTACGTGAAACTAATTAAAATAAATATTTGTTACAATTGCATTGAAAATAACGATGTTAAAAGCTACTTCAATATCCGCGTGTTAACTCCATTAGCGAATTTAAGCAATTTTTCTGTTGGATAAGTGCAATGTGCCGCTAGTAAATTGAAAATTATCTGATTTCTCCCAATTTTTAAAGTATTTTTTCACTAGAACATAAATTATGGGTACTCGTATATATATAATATACTCGAATATACAATACTACAATTTGCAACTGCATTGCTACAATACGACAATTTGGAAAGACTTTTAAAGGAGAAAAAATATTTACACAACTAACCTAAACACGCACACTCACACGCATGAACGCTTCTGGGCGTTTTGTTAAAAGTTTGAAGTAACTAGTTCGAAGATATAATACAATAATAAATTAAAATTGATGGTAAGTTTTAATATTAATGATAAATAAATATTGATGCTAAATTTCATATAAACCATGCATTTTCGAAATTGTAATAATTTAAAATTTATAAATTGAATTTAAAACCTCGGCCGAGCATCTATTGTCTTTTTTTAGTAAAGTTTATAATACTTTATTTAAATATATTAGTCTGTATTTTCCAATAACTTTTAATACAATATGTAACTAAATATATATTTGAATTATGTTAGCATATGGGTATTTAGAGTTCATGAACTTAAAATGGAATTACAAGAGTCATATTTTCCGAGTTATAAATAGACGATTTTTACTTTAATATAAAGCATTATTAAAGGGCATTGCAGTTTCGTGAAGGTTTGATAGTATACTATATTTCATGTATTTATGAAATAAAGATCATTTTCGTTAATATGTCTTCAAAAATAGCAATTTTTTCTCACTTTTTTGTGTCTATAAATTTACGTGGAAAAAACAGCTGTCTGCGGTTATATATATATATACCCGTTTTGTATACATGAGTGTAGAATTATATGGGCCTGTGGAGCCTCAGCCCCTATCCTCCCTAATAACCTAAATGAATTACAATTTTACATATATTGTAATGTGTAAATGTATTGCATAATTATTTATAATATGTGCTTGGTCGCCACCGCCCCCCATTATAATTTTTAAAACTCTATGTTACTGGGTGCGTCGCAAATTTATTTTTCGGTCAAGATAGACATAAACATAAAAAAATTTAACGTTGAATATGGCTGCTCATTGGCTCGAAGTCTAGTAGGTGGATGAGGAGCATACAATAACTCTCATTCAATGCCCTGCGCATATCATTAATTTGTAGCTTTTTTAGGGAGCTAGGTCCTGTAGCCCCCACCCAATTACTCCAATGTAGAGATTTCCAATATAATAATAATAATAATAATGTTTATTTGAAAAAGAAAAAACTTGAATACAAGTACAAAAAATAGTCAGGAAGGTCCTTGACGGATGACTGGAAAAAAAGCAGACTAAATGTCTGCTTGACAAGTTCCGGCCACTACTCAGATAATAAATTATATAAATATAAAAACACATTGGAAAAAACCATAAATAAGGGAAAACAACGACATATTATACAAAATAAATTACGTATTGACAAATAGAAAAAAAAAAGGAATAAATTAAGCGTTGACATTTAAAGTGCTGAACTGTAAAAAAAAATAAAAAATAAAATACAATAGAAGATATAAAACATAGACATGTAGGACATAGAAAATGGAATTAAATATTAGCATGTCGATAGTATTTTTTTAAAGAAGATTTAAATACATGATCGCTGTTAATGTTAGTGAACTTGGGAGTCGATATGATCGTATAAGTAATGAGAGGTGGATTGCAATGAGATAAGGCTTCTGCCAGATCTGGAGGGATAGCGATCATTACGTGGACGAATCTGAATAATATTTGAGTGAAAGCCTTTGTGAACACGTTTGAACATGAGAAGACTCATTCGGGAATGAGCAATTAGGGGAAAAGAAGTCCATAGGTTGGTTCTATAATTGATAATCTTTGAATTCATAATTTTTAATATATGTTTGTTTGTTTGTTTAGGTGTTTTATGGCGCAAGAGCATCTGGGCTATACTGCGGCAAGTTTGTATTGTAAATATATGCAATTGAATTTGTTCAATTTTACGAATATTAGATTGAGTTGTTTTTGACCAAACGTTACAGCAATGGGTGAGGTGGGATTATACTAGGGAAAAATAAACGCAACGAATAGCTCTAATAAGAAGGCATTCGTGAATTCTTCGAAGAAGCCTAAGAACCCTCGCTGCCTTAGACATAATACTTTCACAGTGAGGAGTCCAGGAGAGTTTATGATGTAACAATATCTCCAAGAATTTGTGAGTAGACGCGAAAGGAGTATTGTGATTATTTAATGTAATAGAAGAAGGAAAATTACTTGAATGCTTATTATGGAATAAAACACAGTAAGTTTTCGAGTCATTGACCTGAAGTTTGTTAAATTGAAACCAATCAAAATCTTTACTGTCTGTGATTTAACGATTGATACTAGTTCATCAAGGACATAGCAAGAGGCAGAGAAGTAAGTATCATCAGCATAGATTGTAGGACTACCATGGGTGAAGACCTAGAAAATATCATTAATGTAAACAAGGAACAAGAGTGGACCAGGTATGGAACCCTGAGGAACCCCTAAATAATTAACCATAATGTCAGACCTAATTCCATTCAGAAAAACATATTGTTTACGATTAGTCAAGAGATGTGCGAGAAGATCAAGGCATGGGCCCCTAATACCAATATCATGAAGTTTAAGAAAAAGAATGTCATGTGGAATTGAATCGAATGGCTTAGAGACATCAAAAAAGACGCCAATCGAAAAAAGGTGAGAACTAAATGCTTGCCTCATTGGGTTTAGAAAATTTATAAGGGAAAATTCCGTGGATTTGTTGGCAAGAAATCCGAACTGTGATTGGTGAATGAAAGAAAAATTAGAAATGAAATCAATCAACCTTGAGAATCGACCCAGAGAAGATGTTCAAATATTTTGGGGAAAATTGAAATTATAGAGATTGGGCGATAATTTGAAGGATCAGTACGATCACATTTTTAAAAATGGGAATATTTTATAAGAGTCTAACTATAGTTATTTTTTAATTTATTTAATGATTTATTTTTTAATTTATTTAATAATTTATTTTTAGTTTGTTTAATAATTTATTTTTAATTTGTTTAATAATTTATTTTTTAATTTATTTAATAATTTATTCTTTAATACATTTAATAATTTATTTAATAATTTATTTAATTAATATTTCCAATTTCTATGCTCCAGTGAGAAGTTTCAAAGTATGTTTTAATTACTATAATTGAGTAATACTATCTTGATTAAATTTGCAAACAAACGGAGTTAAAGAACAAAATACAGTCGGCCTCACTTAATCAAGTTACGAATAATCGAATATCCCGCTTTAGAATAAAATCTTTTAGAAACAAATTTACTATAATACTATCAATGTTAAATTTTCCCGCTTTAAGGAACGATCTTCACGAGCTCTACCTAGATAAGCCCTCTCTAGGTGCGAAGCATGATTTAGCCAAATCGGTTGACCCGGTATATGGCCGGCCCCGCATTTATCTGTGTGTTTGTCTCCCGGATAATTGTATGGCATTAACTGGAACCGTCAATATTCATTTAAGCGAGGATACCTGTGTGCATAAAATTCAAAATTAATTAACTGACACAGAGGCGACTTTAAGGTAAGGCGAAACAGGCGACCGCCAAGGGTCTTGCACCATAGGGGGCCTCGCGCAATACTTCATTAGTTGCATTAACTTTTCAGAACTGAAACACTTCATACGAAAATTCAAATATTTTGCATATTAAAAAATAAATAGAAAATGTATTCTGAGGAAACAATTTTCTCCACCCACAAGAAACAGAACTCAAGAAGATAATTCCAGTGTTTCCGCTGTCGTCACCCCTTTCACAGGAAGCATTTCTGAATAGGTTGCTAGGATACCACACAGCGTAAATATAAAAAGTTTCTAAAAGCCTTTTTACACCTTTCACAACTTTCTTTCTAAAAGCAAAGATACTATCCCATTTATTCAAACTTGCAGTACGGCTTATAAAATCCCTTGCAATAATTACAACAAAGCGTACATTGGTCAAACCTGCAGACTTTTGGAACAACGTAAAAAAGAACGTTTAAACGCCGTTTTCCAAAGGCGACTTTTCAAGTCAACTCTCTGAACACATGCATCAAGAAAACCAACCTGATTGGAATTCTCTAGAGATTTTACATCAAAGTGTCACCAATACATGCAGTAGACTCTTTTTTAGGACCATTCGAAAGCCATAGAATCAGACAGCTTGCCATAAACCAATCTAAATCACCTCCAGAACCTTACAAGATTTTTGCAAACAAACGTTCTAAATAATAATTTTCCTTACTCCCAACATCAACTGCTTCTCCATTTTTTATTTCCTCAATATCCTTATTCCCTCGCGACTTAAAAATCAACGTTTTATTATTTTTTGTCTTTTTGTTTCGTATTCTGTATTTTTTTTCTACTTTTCATTGTTCCTTTCTTCAGCCTTCTTCACTCGATAAAGGGAGCAGGTAGCTCCCGAAACGTTGTTATTATTTGTTTTAATAATAAAAAACTACTCCAGCAACAAAAATCTTCTGTCTCTATAGAACTTCCTAGTGAATGGTTATTTCGTTTTATTAATAGAAACTTTTACTAATAACGATTTCAAACAGTGTGAAATTTCTCCATTTAAAAGAAAACAGGGAATTACTACAAAATATTAAGTTTCTGCAACAAAAAAATCAGTTTAGTATACAGCCAAATACAGTAGAAATTTGGCAGTTAATGTGAAAAGGAAGAAAAAAAAATGTAAATAGGATGGGCATGAGGTTGAAAGGAAGACAATTGTTTAGGGAATAGTTTCCACACTGTTAACATAGTGAGTATGAGCAGTTAAGGTTAATAGGATTAAATTAATTATTTTTTTAATTTAGAAATAACTTCATCAGCTGAAAAAAAAAGTTATAATAAATATCACTGATTCCGTACGTAAGACTTTCGTGTAAGCGTAATTTATTTGGAGGTCTCGTTAATCCATCGATCGCATCCCAAATTACCTAACGCGCTATAGACGCATAAAGTAAGCCAATGGTATAAAGCAGGGGAGGGCACGCATGAGGTGAATGAGAGCTGCATTCCGGTTTTTAATGTATTATATGGAGTCGCACCGTACATAGTATTAAATACACAAATTTAATTAATATGGTTACATATTGTACCAAAGTCTTAAGTTCTATGCTACGGATGGTCTTAACAACTTTTTTGCTAAATTTCAAAGATTTAACCAAAGGTCTTCGTTAAATGCGATACTTTTTAATAATACATTTTTATTTTTATACTTTATTTTTATTATTAAAATTTTGAAATAATTATTTCATATTTTCTTTCCCTTAATTATATTTTCTTATATATATATGTGTGTGTGTGTGTGTGTGTGTGTGTGTGTGTGTGTGTGTGAGAGAGAGAAAATATAATTAAGAGAAAGGAAATATAAAATAATTATTTCAAAATTTTAATAATAAAAATGAAGTACAATAACAATGTATTATTAAAAAGTACGGCATTTAACGAAGACCTTTGGTCAAATCTTTGAAATTTAGCAAAAGCGTTGTTAAGGCCATCTGCAGTAGTTGTAAGAGGTGAATGTGAACGACATTTCGAATTCACGAACTTCATTGTGGCATACAAAGATTCACATCATCGTGTTGTACCAAAATTTGAAATTAGACGGCAAGTAGCTTTCTTTAAGTAAGGGTATTTTAATTCTGGCACTAGTTCCCAGAATTCAATTATAGAAGTAGATTTGTGCTGCATTTGCAATGCCTGATCCTCTTGCATCTCTAATAACTCCAATTCCTCAGCCGCTTTTTTAACAAGCATTATTTCAGAAATTTAAAATCCATCTTCAATAACATCATAAATAAATGGGTTCACAAAATATGCAAATGTAAGATTTCAATTTTTTCAAATCTTCAAACCTATATTTGAAATTTGCTTGCAATTCTTTCACCTTTTTTTTTTGTATTCGTCTATCATTTCTTCTTCGATATTAATTATATTTGCTTTTACTCGTGTAAAATTATTAAATATTTTGTACTTAAGATACTACACAAAAATGCTCTTCATATCTCAGTCAATTTAACAAGGTTTGTGAAAAAAGTTCTCAAATAATAAAAAAAGGGATTTAAATTTTCAATGGGAGCCACATTTAACTCGACGAAGAGCCGCATTTGTTCACCCCTGGTATAAAGTGTTTGCGCATAATTTTAGGTATAAATAAACTTATGTCGGACGAGAATATTGTGATTTGAGCAATAATTCAGGTGTGGCGCCCGAATAAACTTGCAAAACTAAGCCCCAATGTTCAAATTAAATATTAGTATATTCTGTTACAAACACTTGAGTCATTGATTAAATATGATTAGTATTTAAATATATGATCAGTATGTAATGTATTTTCTTTTCTTTTAGTAATTTGCTTCTCTCCCCATTCAATCAAAAACACTTAGAAAGGCTTTTAAATGTTCTAGGACCCGTTTATAACGAACCCAAGTTTAGCGAATTTCCGTACATAGCGAAGAAAATATAAGTTTTGTTTGGTATAATGGTTAAGTACTGTAAAATTAAATTGCTTTTAATGACCAAGATTTTTGCAGGTGGGATATAGCGAGCATTTTCTTTGGTCCCAAGTTCCTCGTTATATGCGGGTCCTCTTGTATAGGGTCTTACGCAGCACATCCCCCCACCCCCACCTTGTGCCTCGCAGACTCTAGGGCCGCCTATGAACTGACATTAGTTCATAGAGTGTAATTGACAATTCATAAAATGAACACGATTTAATCAAACCCTTTTTTGACTTATGGAAATATGACAAATTTCAGTTTTCAAAATTTATTTTATCTAATTAATTAATTAAGCTTATATAAACGATATAAGCATTTTAAATGGAGTGTACATAGCATATATTTCTTCATATTCATGGAATTCTAAACAGAAGCTGTCCACGCGGGACAGCGCCATCTATGCAAAGTGAAATTTTGGTTTCACTTCCGGTTCTCCCGGAAGTTTTCCGCTCAGTGACCTATACCGCAGGCCTTACTACTATATTTTCGCTCAGACCTCCTAAATCTGCATCAAAATAGGAATTTTATGAAAATGTCGTGCTTCTCGTTTGATTGACGGACGCAGGGGAGAAAAATTGAGAGTAGGAGCAAAAAAAGGGACATTTTTCTAAACCGACACTTAATAGGATTCTTCTAGAGCATGGGGGAGGAGCAAAGCCCTAGGGGAAGGAGAGCTGTTAAAAAATCCCCGCCCCCTTGGGCTGAAAGAGAAAGAAAAATGCCATTACCCCCTTCGTCTCCTTCCTATATACGCCTTTTTTTTTTTCTTTTTTTTTTTAATCTGAGATCAGAAATTGCCTTCCCATAAGTGACAGGCTGTTGAGGGGGCGGAGGGAATAGCGAGGACGTAGATCCAGACGGTGGCGCCCCCGAATTTTCCGATAAGGAGTCGAAGGAGGGGCGGGAAGGGAAAGCCATTATACAATTCATCCTTAAAAAGATAAGGGGTTTACACGGCAATTTCCTCTTTCTAATGGGGTTTTATGGGGAGACTCCGCCAATGCACTTGCCCGGAATAAGGGTGATAAACAGGGCCTTTTGGTGCTTTGGCGCTTTATTTTGGCGCCGTTTCTTTCATTTAGGATTTTTTGATATCCCCAAAACCTAAATGCGAATGGGAGCCTTGAATTTTCGCAAATAAACGAAGGATAACTTATGAAACAGCGTTTACGTATTATATTTTGCATGGCACATACAGAGTGCTCACATAATTAAAGTTCACATTTCGAAAGGCCATAACTGGAGGCACCGGTGTACGCAGGGGGTGCTGAGGGGGTTGTAACCCCCATTGCAATGAAATTTTGTATATTTAACATAGGAATATGTGAGTTGTAGTTCCGTAACTTTCCCATTGATCCCATAACAAACCCTTTACTATATTTCTGCCTAGGCCTATGACTGGAGAACTATTCAGCGGAAAGACCTCGCGTTTAACACAAGAAAGTCTGCGGTGATGATATTTTATTTGGTGCGAAAACAAATACTAATTCTGAATATTGCCACTATGGTAGTACATGGCGCTTTAACAACATTTTAGATAACTCAAAGGTCACAAGACTTACAATACGCATGACATGTTGTGTGATTGAATAATACCATGTTGGATTATTACTTTGACTGCGGGAACGCTGCAAAGACGTCGTCCATTTTATATAGCGAATTAGGTCCTTGCACAAGATTTAGAAAGGGGGTGTTTTCGATGGAAAATTTTCCTTTCATAAGGAGTTTTATTTTACAGTTAATAATATTGCTTAAATGGGGTGACTAAGCCATTCCTTGTGACAAGACTTGTGGTAAACTAAGTAAGATTTAAAACCAGCATTACATGTCCTATCAACAGCAAGTAAAACCATGTAGTTCAAGTAAAACCTCGTAGTGCTGTTTAGCATGCAATTTTACTACGTTGCTAATAGCAGAAAACAGCATATCGAACATGTTTTTGTTCAATTGTACTATTTACCATACAGTTACAAACACATTTTACCGTTTATGTCGTAAGTTCTGTGATGTTTTGGATTGTCTATCACGGTAAACGCCAGGCATAGCCCTAACGGCAAGTTTCGGAACTAACCTCTTTCAAACAAAATTTTGTCCCCGCAAACATCATCCCAATAAACACAGTAAAACCTCTAAATAACGGACAATTTCGAAATCGAAAATTTGCTGCTAAGATTGCTATTTATAGGTGTGTGTTGTTCGAGAGTGTTAGGGAATAACTAGCATTAGAACTGAAAATTAAAAAAATGTCCCTTAAATAGAGGTATCCTCTGCTTGGAGTGTAAGTTACGGCAGTTCTACGCTGTGAAATTTTCGTACTGTACAATTCCTCAAATGAAGCCTTCGAAACGTAAACAATTACAGACGCCCAGGCCTGTAGCCAATATGGGGCCAGCAAGGGCATGGCCCAAGTTACCTCATGTTTGTGCCCTTGTCCCATCGAGCTATTTATATATATATAGAATAATATCAGGGCGCCCTGTGCTCCATATGCCTTTTACCTTGGCCCAGTTACCTCCTTATCCTAGTTACAGGCCCATTTGAAGAAATCAGTAAGACTTTCTGCCTTCTTCTAAAAAGTTTTTGGCATAATTTGAACAATAAATGTTTCGTCAAAAGGCGTCTCCGCTTTTACAGGTACGTTCACCTTTTCATTGTTTGTTTCAGGTTCTTTGCCGAGTGATCCCGATTGCACAAAAGGGTTAAAATTGTCCATTTTCAGGCGTTTTTGAAACAGTTCCAAATAGTGTTTTAATTTCACAGCATCGTCTTGTTTGCTGAATAAAATCTCTTTTAATTGTAAATCTAGCTCGCTCAGATGACCCTCAGAAATGACATGTCTTGAAAATCCTTCCTCTGGTACAAGTACCAATTTTTTAGCAAATTGTATTTTTTATTCTACTTGGCGATAAAACTAGTCAGCGCCGTTAGCAGAGCAGGTAGCAAAAATCCTAGAAATCCTTCCTTTTGGACCAGTATTTTCTTCTTGCGATATAACGGTATTTTCTTGTTAGCCAAAGACCTCGGAGTGTTTTTATAGGGTTTCAGTTTCAAACATGGTGATATAGTCACATTTCCACGTAATGTGTTTAGAACGTATTCACTCAGTGTTTTAATGTTGGAAGAGGGTAATTTTTGAAGCAGTCCTTTTCCCAGTTTTTTACGACACAGACATATGAGACGTAATTGTTTTATGTCTGCATCGGACAGGGTCATTTCTATAACTAACGAATTGTGTATGACACTGCCATTTTTTAAAGTGTTGGTATCCGATGGGAGTGTTTCCTATAGTATACTAGGCCTAGCTAGCTATCTTAGCGTTGCTAGTCTAGCTTTGCTATAGTGTGCAACTAGCATCGTTTCTGGTAAACGTATTGCATTTGATTCGAGAAAACGTTTGTCCTCAATCGAAAATCTTCGTGTTTTCGGATGTAAGTTCACCATTAAATAAGAATACGCGTCCTTCGTGGCATCAGCATAAGCTTCTTGGAAAAATTTAAAATGAGTACGATATAGCTGTCTTCCAAAGTGATTCACCTGAGACATGTCTCGTCTATTTTTAAATAACACTAAATAGTGAGCATTTAACGATATCTCCCGCATTTCTTTTGTCTTATGAAGCAGATTTTGAGTTATAAACACGACAGATATATTCAAATGATATGGGCCTCTCGTGAAAAGCTAAGTCACTCCCACGTGCTTTGCACCCTCCGCCATTCATTAAATCGTCCAATATAAAAAACGTACTGGCCCCTAAATAATTTTTAAAATCCATAGGTAAACCCTCCACAAATTCAACGTTGCTTATCTCGTCATATAAACTCTGATGGATGCCATAAAACCATACAATCTTTCCCGGAGGTGGGAAATCACATGTTCTTTCACATGTGTTAAAATGTCTCGAACAAAAAAAAGATTTGCCCGTACCTAAAGAATCCGCGATCACACAGGTGAATGGAGCGTGTAGTGCAAATGGCGTCATGATGACAAATGATTTGAAAAAAAAAAAAGATAGGATTATAATTTTATTTTTCTATTTAAAATCCCTTAAATTTTACAAGCACCCCAAAACAGGTTTTGACAAAATTATAAACGCGTTTATCATTGATCGAACATTTCGGATCGAACATCAACAATGTCTTGCAGGCTGCGGCCGCGACATCTAGAATATAAAAAATAAACACAATATTGTCCACAAACGGAACGTCGTCATGTTCGATCGTTTTAAAGTTTTTCATCATCATTTGGGATATGGGTACTTTAAAGAAACGAGGTGAATGTCCGTAGGAATCGAAAAATTCTACAGAGTTGGAATCCGTTATATACAAAGACGCCCAATGGCTTCCAGGTTTCGAATCGGGATCCACGTTTGCCACTAAACAACCGGGGTAAGTTGCCTGTTTTTTCTCGGTATTTTGTTACAGGAATAGACGCCTAGGAACAACGGACTCCGATAGGGATTGCTTCGTAAAATAGTAGTAATCTGTGCTGTGTCCATGTTAATTTGAAAAATCATAAATCACGTTTCTAGATTTCGTAATTTCGATCACGTTCTGAAATTCACTGTATAAAACGATGGTGACCGATTTCATTAAAGTTTTGCTGAATTTTATTTCATCGCGTAGATTTCCTTGCAGCGTCAAATGCATATATCCTCCATTGCAGAAATCGGCGGACAAATCAAATGCGTATAGGCCGTTGCCTTTCGGAAAATCTCTCGACTGATTTCCACGATCCTGATTTAACTTTTCGGTCCTCGCAAACAGAGAATGGTAGGCCCGCACGTACGTGTCTTGGCAGTAATCTGGTTCTAATGCCCTGCCGGGAAGTTGATTCCCATCTATAAACACGCTTATAAAGATCACGTCGTGATGCTTGAAATGAAAGGGGTTGGTTTCGTAAGTTCTGTTGTACGCATCGTTGTCGGTAATGGCTAATATAATTTTCTTGGACATCTTTCCTATAAATATGTTCTCTCGTATGAAAGTTATGCTTCCCTGGAGCACCGAATACACCTTGCACAACACCCTGTCTATGGGATATTTAGCAGCTGTTTTCTCCAACGCCTTTGCATGAACTATTAAGACACCTGGGCTCATTTTTAATTTTCTAACGAAAATCGACGCCTGTTCTATGACCACTTTGTAATCGGCGCCTTTCCTAGGGGATAAGAGACAAAAGTTCGACTTACTTCGAATGTGTTTTAGTTTAACGTCCACCAAATTTAAGAGCAAACTGTTTTGATAAAACATGTCGCAATGTAGGTTTCCAGTCATGTCCAACATTCGGCTGTCCTTAACAGGGCGGTGTCGAGTTATCAAACCTTCGTTTTCCGCATTTGGATTGTTTTCGTTCAAGCACCCCGCCATGTCTTCGTAGAAACACTTGGAGGTCAGCAATGTCTTCTTAGCATCTTCTCCGAAATTCAATAACATTTCGATATACGCTCTATAGGGATACGGTTTGAGGATGAAGAGATCAAACGTTCGTTAAAATTGACGTCGATCTGTGAGAAGAGAGAGTGTACAAACAGGTTCGTCGGTGATGCGATATCCGCGTTTGTCAGGTTCGTTCCATCGCTTTTTAAAATTTTCACTTTTAAGTAAAGCTGGGTGCAGAAAGTTCGGTATAGGTATCTCCGCTACCCGAAATATTAAACTCTATTTGAGCAGCATCACGAATGTTCGAAAGAGGGTGATATTCGTTTCATTGTCCACTTTCTATACTCACTTGGGTCGGCGGGACAGCGAATAAATCAAGTTTCGTTTTGATACAAGCCGTTGAATCTTGCCGAATTAACGCCATTATGAAGTAAAGATATCGCGTAGTTCCACCTTTCTGACTTTCGATCGAATGATGCGTTTAGGAGATTTCCTTTTCCTTTTATTCTTTTTACCGTTTCCGACCATGTTTTTGACTTTCGTTACAGCTTTGTCCACCAATATGGTACCTGCTTCTTTAGCACGAGGCGTTGCGGCTGTTTTCAGATCTTGGCCTTGCATCATGCCATTGGCGAAATCGACACCGCTACGTAGGGCTTGTTTACCTGTAACTTTCGGCCCTCTTTTAAACAAAGGAATGACACCGCGCATTAACGATCGAAAAAAACCGTATAATCCGTGACCGTATTGTAAAAGACTATCTTGATAACAGGATAAACTGGAACCTGCTTGATTCATGTAATAATCTTCCAAAGTCTTTGTACAACAGTAGTATGGTTCATACATTTTCTTCTTATCTCCTTACAACTGCTTTAAACATAAGTGAAGCTTTACCACCACCTTTCCACGTTCAAATGAGACGAGCTGGCCCTTGTTTGTCCTTATAATAATCTCAATCGTCTGAAAATTTTTTCGCATAAATGGCACGTAATGAGGTCAGTCGTATGAGGCGCAAACCATTTCTCCATGGTGTCCATCCACTTTTACGATCTGTAAAAAGGCGCCAACATATCCCCCACCAGCTGTGGTTTCGTAATATTGGTACAGAAATAAAGAAAGTAAAAGTCTGATAACGGATTTGCGACGAATCTTTCTATCTCGTTATTAACGACGTTATCGTTTATCGTTGATTCACCGACGGGTCCTGGTGTAAATCCGAAGTTCTCGGCAGTTCCGGATACAAGACGAGTCTGATTTCTCCTTTCATGTGAACTTTCACACGCTTATGGTTCCTATTATACGAAAATTTAACGAGAGGCGTTTTTTCTTTGAAACTTTACGTTAACGTTTTCAGCAACTCTTCCTTTGTATCATTAAAACCACAGGGAACTTTCCCTTTTTTAAAAGCACCTTTTCCGTGGATATACTCGCACGTATTTGACCCCTCCAGGATATTAAACCACGAATGTGGATATATTATTTCGTTAAGACCTACTTCTCACTCACCACTTAAGTCTAGACTTTGGTACTCATATGAAAAAAATGATTGAGTTTATTATTCTGATGATAGGTGGGACTGCTGTCTCTGGAAAGCACCGAGTAGCATCTCGTAATCTGATCGACCAAAAAAAAAAGAACGCTTACATTTTATACATATTAGTTGTAGGGATCCACATATTAAATTTTTTAGGGTAACCCTTAAAACTGATAAAATATTCAGTCTTCCCTCTACGATGGCGCTTCTTCAATATTTTATCTATCGGTTATTTTTGAGCGGCTTCAATTTTTTGCAACTCTGCAGCATAAAACGTTCCTGAAATCGCCTCGTTTAACAAGCATTTTATTTTAAAAACCGGTGGGACTCTCGGTAACCGCTCCGCTACTGTAAACAATTCTTCCGACCAATTTGTTTCGTAGCCCTTTTCAAATAACAACTTTTAATAGGAAATCCTAACGACGTCACCTATCTCAAATTTATAATCCGGAACTTTGGAAATCATTATGTCACCGTATAAAGTATCCCAAACCCTTTTCTGATTTTGAATGTTTACCTCCGACGGGGTCATGCGAATAGATCGATTGAAATAATTGATGTAACTCTGAATTACTTTATCTAACACGTCCACATACTTGTACATATAAAACGCCGTAAAATATTTCTACATCTTTGTTTTCAACGTTCGGTTAAACCGCTCCACAACCGACGCCTTCGTTTCATTCTTGGTCGTGAAATAATGCACCTTGTGGGCTTTTAGAAATTTTTGAAAATTCGAATTCACAAATTCGTTTCCCAAATCCGTCTGCAGAGACATTGGAACATGACATTGTTCGAAAATCTTTTTAAAACATCTTTCCCCTCTGTACCGGTTTTCTGCTTCAATGGAACGGCACGGAACATGAAAATTTCGAAAACACGTCTATACAGGTCAACAAATATTTATATTTATCATTATACTTGGTAATATTCGACATATCTGCTAAATCCGCCTGCCATAGATCGTCAATACCACCCACAATAACACGATTCGTTTTAAATTTCCTACGGATGGGCTTGTGCAGAGTATGCGCTCTCTGGCTCATTGTCATTTTTGAATTTGCCTTTTTGGAACACTTTTTGAACAGCACGGTATAAACCATCTATACCACCAAAACTTTTCGAGTGTCCGGTACGTCTGAATCAAGGCTCTTTCTTTCATTACAACAATTAATAGCGTCAACCGAAATCGTAAAATTAAAATCCATCTACATCCATCAGTATCACTTTTACAAATAAACTTTTTTTTTATATCTTTACACACCCTAAAAATCAAGAAGTATCTAAAACAAACACCAGGAGACAGGGTATTCGGGTTATAGAGCTGGTCGGATTATACAGGTCTCTCCAAGAAGTAAGTCTCCCAAAACCCTCAGGGCAAAGATCCCCCCACCGAAAATGCGATAACGGACTGGAGACAAGGACGTCGACCATCTTCCGGGGTCCAATTTTTTCCATACTACTTACATTCAGACTCAACTAAGCACTGATATACACCGGGGGGGGGTTGATGGGTCTATAACCCCATTACGATGCGATTTTGTATATATACATATAAAGTTGTAGCCCTATAGCCCCCTTTTTAGCAAGTAACCTCTACTAAATTTCTTCAAAAACTAATGTAGAAAACCATTTTAACAGTTGAGCCACCAGGGAGTATAATATTGCTTGACAGACACGTTGAACCCCAGCTAGATTCCCTTTAATTTAACACAATTTCATACGTGCATTTAGAATTTAACAAATTGTAAGAAATCTAAACAAGCAGAGGCGTAGAGTTATATGGGCCCGTTCTCCCCAATAATTTGAAATAAATTGCAATTTTACACATATTGTAATGTATAAATGATTATATAATATAAAAATAAATATAATACAAAATAATACAAAAATAAAATTCGAAATTTTATTTGAGCCCACTATTTTTTTTTGAATTTAATTCCTTTAATATAATTGGAATTACATTCAGGAACAGAAGGCTACGTTTTTAAGTCAGCGCTTTAAACGCGTTAAACGCACCAACGAAATGTTGCCCGCCGAGAAAAAGGGCCGAATGAAGCGACGATAGAAATTCAGAGCTTCGCTTCAAAACGGAAATGTTTTGCGAACATGGTTACCATGGCGATGGAATATTTACGGCGAAAGCAAGTACTGTCAGAGAAGAGAAATTTTTATCGCATCATCATACCAACTAGTATTGCCAGACCAGAGGTTTTACCTCTGAATCCAGAGGTTTTGAATGGGGAAAAAGGTAAAAATTACCAAAACAGAGGTATGGCTTGATCAGAAATAAAAATTGAGATTTTTGATTACCACAGAGGTTTCTAGAGGTAAAAAATTTTCTGTGGGGTGTGTTACTGGTCAAAGAAAAAAAATTAAATCAAAGAATTGAATAAAACTTTGATTCAAACTACAAACAGTTTAGTGTTATATCTGTTAGAATTATTTAATTACCCTGAAGTATTTCGAGGCACGTTGAGTGGTAACAGTAGAAGCGTGTAATTTCGTTGTGTTTTTGTTTCTTAAGGGGACACAGGACCTTTAAATCTTTAAAAAATCGATTTTTTATTTATTAGTTTAAAAAATAATATCGATTTTTGGCAGTGTTTTAAAACAAACCGCATCAAAATTCTTCAATTACTTCTTGCACTATTGTATAAAATAAAAATAACTATTACATGTTACCTTGTTACCAAGTTCCAACTTGAACACTTTTTTTCTCAAAATCACTTTTTCTATATTGCGCAGAGATTATCTTCAGATCTATGCGCACTAGAGTTCTGAAATTTTTAATATGCTTTTATATCATAAATACCTATATTTTAAAACCAACTGACAAAGTAAAAATATATTTTCAATAATTTAAAAGAAATATGATATTTAAAATATGTCGATTTTTTTATATAATTGCTATATATTATTTTTTATACATTTTAATGACTTATTTTGTCCATATTTTCTGGTATTGGGTTAAAGCTGGTACCTTTCTTGGTAATTTGTGTGTGTTTATGTGTGAATGAAATGTTTATGTGTGATAATGGGAACCGTATCATTTACAATGTGAACAGAAGATATATACACATTAATAAGCCTGTGAAATGAGTAAATTCCGCCTTTCTTTTCCCCCTTTCCTTGCAATTATATGCTACACTGTACCGCACCATGATCGTTTTAACACACTAGAAGAATAGCGAGAAGCTTGCTAGGAAGGATGAGACGTCCTTTCCACTTTCCTCACGTGACTAATGAATTACGTTTAACGTCACGTCATGTGGAGCCACTCGAAGAGCAGCCGTTAAACTGGGGACACTGCTGTGTCCATCTTTTATATGGTCCAAAGTTCAGATATGCGCACTATGCTACAAGTTCTCAAACCGCCTAGGAAATCAATATTTCCGTTACTTGATTCTTTAGGTTAAACCTAATAGGTTCCTTTACAATATGACGTTTCCCTTAAATGACAGGGTATGTATTTTATTAGAAACCCCATTCTCCAGTTGGAATAACGATGATAAAAAAGATTTTTTAAGTAAGGAAAAGCCCATGCCTGTGTTAAATGTAAGTAAAGTTGCAAAAAAAGGACAAAGTATATAATCGGCATTTTAAGATTTCGTGATATTCGGAGTTTGAATGGCTGTGTGGGAGTTATTATTTAAATAAACTTTTTTGTATGCCATGTTTAATCATTGGTGTTAAATCAAATGTGTGGAATAAGAGTGGTTTCAATGATTTTGGTAACGTTACCCGTGCTCTTCACAAACATGAAGGTTCTTTTGACCATGTGGATTGTACATTATGTTTTTCAAACTTAAAAAAAAATTTAAGTGGTACCGAGGATGCTTTAAAAGAATACTTTAGGCAATATATATTAAACGCTTCAACGAGAATGTGCAGCTTAATAGACGTTTCATTCAATTGCCCGCCCATTCGTGCTGTTCTTTACTTGGGGAAGCAAGAATTAGCATTTCATGGTCATCACAAAGATGTAACCTCCACTAATCGTGGGAATTTTAAAGAATTGTTAGAAAACTGCATTTCGATAAGCCCTGTGGACATTCATGAGCACTTTTGAAAAATCACACCCATGTTTGCCGGCAATTCTAAGACTATTCAGAATGAAATAATTGACTGCATTTGGCAATATATCAATGAACATATCGAAAAAGAAATAAAGGATTGCATTTTTTTCTATACAAGTAGACGATTCCACAGATATTGTCCAAAAATCTCAATGTAGTATCATAATTAGGTATGTTATTGCTGGTGAAAATTTAGTGGAAAGATTTTTGGGATTTTATGACGTCAGTTCCAATCGGACTGCCGAAGCATTGTTTAACCTTGTATCAAGATGCCTCGAAAAATTTAACTATAAATCAAAACTTATAGGATTACGTTTTGATGGGGCAAGCGCAATGTCAGGGCACTTAAATGGTCTTCAGTCCAAAATTAAAGAAGTAGCGCCACAAGCAGTTTTTATTCATTGTTTGGCACATCGTCTGAATTTAGTGCTACAACAAAGCTGCAACAGCATTTCACAGTGTCGCATATTTTTTGCAACTGTAAGCGGCATACCTGCATTTTTTCATCATTCTGCCAAACGAACTCACGTGGTCGATACAGTCGTCGGAAGACGAATTCCTACTTCTGTTATTACGCGATGGACATCAAACTCTAAAATGTTGAGTGTTATAAATAAAGAATGGGATTCTTTAAAAGAAGTATTTACTGAGATTATGAACGATCCAACCTCCGATCAAACTTCGCTTAGGCAGAGTGTCGGCTATTTAAATATATTTAACGACTTTGAATTTTCACTTTTGGTTGTTGTTTTTAACCATATTTTTGGACTTACGGATGTTCTCTTCAATGTACTACAAAATAAGTCATTTGACATTAATTTTTGCATCTCACAAATTAAAAATACGCAAATGGTCTTAAACAGCAAACTAAATGAGGATACGTTCATAGAAATTTTCGAATTAGTGATTTCGAAAACAACAGTTCCAACTGAACACCGTGAGGGACGAAAAAAAGTGACGCTCACACAAAATAAAGTTCTTGCAAAATATAAAATTCATATTTTATGAAATATTAGATACATTTCATTACAGATTACCACACGTTTTCAAGATATGGAAAAGCTTCATTTTATTACATTAATGGATACTTCAAAATTTGTAGAGTATTCCTATAAATTTCCTACGGAAGTAATAAATAATTTAAATGTGTACTACCCCAATATATTTACTGACTTCCAAAGATTGAAAAATGAATTAAAACACATATATCTGGATAAGCAGTATAGAGATATGAAATCATAAACATTCATGGAAATTTTAACAGAAAACAAATATATTTTTAAAGAAGCTTATAAACTTCATTGCTTAATAGTAACTATTCCGTCCACTAGTGTTTCCATAGAACGGAGTTTTTCATGCTTAAACAGAATTAAAACCAGTCTGCGTAATACAAGGTTAGAAGATAGAAACTTGTCAAAAATTTCAATTGAAAAGGAAATATTTTGCATTCGTGCAGAATTGACGCCTGATACCGTTAGCAGACGGGTTAGTCCATTGCAGTTTAGGGAAGGGCGTCTTGCCGAAACTGGTTTTTCGCGCGGGAAAAACCAGTTCCTCCAAGACGGCCTTCCCTAAACTGCAATAGGCCTGCAATAAACTTGTCTTCTAACGGTATCACGCGCTAACTGAGCGCAAATGCACAGTACTAAACGAGTTAATAGAAACTCAACCATTTTTTGACGACATCATCGAGAAGTTTGCAAGTCTAAAAGATAGAAGAATCGAACTTATATTCAAAAAATAAAGACTGGGTAAGCATATATGGCATATTTTTTTTTGCTTGTTGTCTCTACCTATTCTCTCTGTCTGTACATGTAGTGCCATATCAGGTCTGATATATATTACAAATATTTATAATGAATGATTATGGAATTTTAAAATGGATATTTAAAATAGAAGTTACGTTGTTAATGCTGTTTATGGGCCCAACGATGCTCAGAAAAGAACGCTTTCTGACTAACCGTAGTCCAGTGGTTGGTTCCCTGTGCCATAAGAGGTTCAGATTCCCCAGAAAATTGTAGGTTCCAGGGCAGCATTACCATTGCTGTCCTCGCTCCTTAAAACATAAACGAACAAGCTATCATAATTTTAGGCTGAAATCGAGACCCAAAATAGTCATTTCTGTCGCGGGCTAATTCTAAAAAATCAGCCTTATTAATATAAAGAGTTAGTACCGATTAAACAATTTTTGTATAAAATGTATAAAAATATATATAAAAAGGCTACTTCTACAATTTGCCTCCGACATATACATCACAAAAGTTGCGGTTGATATTGAAATTCCGGGATTATAAGTTCCTTAATTATTGTTCGCTAATGATGCAGCTATGGGTAATATTAGAGTAATGACGGATAACACTGAGATAATTAAGACCTGTGATAATTTTTAAAATATCAAGTAAGCCGCTTTTTTTTTTATGATATCTCTTTTATTGCGCCATTTTAAGTTCAGGGGCACATGGTGGGATGCGAACATCTCGTTCGGCCCATGGAGCTTTGCATAAATTTTTTTAGATATATTTATTTCACTGTAGATATTATCTTGAATAGTAAGGATTGAATGAGGCAAAACTCCAAAAAAAAAATATCCTATTTATTTGAGCAGCAAAATTCCTGAAAACACCTGGAATTAAAGTTGCTTTTCATTCATTTCTTAGCCTTCCCTTCCACTCAAAACATTAATTTACCAGACGAAGCCCGGGTGGTCTTCTTAAAGAAGATTTGTACACTGATATTTATTTAATAGCCTCCCCTCAATTACTGATAATTGTTTACTAATAAAATTCATTTCCAAATAACTTTTCACTTCGAGCTCCAATAACTTCTCACTTCGCAAATAACTCCAATAAGCAGAAATTTCAGAGAGGAAAGTTCAAAGACACGTCTTGAAGTTGTAAAAACATAATAAGGGAATTACCAAGCGCCGTGAAATTAGAAAACAATTCCCAGCATAATGAGGACAAAGTGTGAAGGCCATAATAAACAGAAAGCTTTCATTGGTCGGCACGGATAGTCTTAACGACATGTTTCTCCTTTCAGCTGTGAAATAAAAATGACAATAGTGAAGAAATGTGAAACCAATACAAACTTTAATGCGCCCTCATTCCCCCTGCCCCCTAGATCTGGCGAAGAAAAAACGCCTTGAAAATAGCGTTTCTGTCCAATCACTTTAAAAATACAGAACGAAACTTCTGGTTGGTCGAATTCAAAAAATAAAGCTAAGCGTATAAAGAACCGTTCGCTTCTCTTTTAGTTCGTCTCTCCCTTCTGCTCGCGAACGAGCGAAAAAAGGAGCAAATATATATTATAAAAATAAAATAAAGTGAAATGAAACGGGCCTGAAACGGATTTCTTCCATTTCCTTACCGTTCCGGAGAACAAGAGAAGAAAGAGTAAGGGGGGAGCACGGCGATGCGGAAAGGATGGGGAGAGGGAAGAGCAGAAGAGAGGAGCATCCACCATGGCAATTATATGTCAGAGTGAAAATAAGAAACAGAACTGGTGTGAGAAGATCCAATTTCGTTCGTATTTCCACCTAGTAAGCTCAGCCAGTTGATAAAAACCGGGAGGGGACGCTTTTCACTCTATTCCTGGAGACCCAAAGTGAGAGAGAGAGAAAAGGATGGAAAGAGAAAACGACGTTATTTCCTAACGGGCTCTCCCATTCAAGAAACGTCTTGGGCCGGGATATTGCCCGCTAGTTCGATTCCCGAGAGGGGGGGCAACCCGCCCCCTTTCCGTAAATATTGGGACGGAAATGGAATGTTTTCTTCTTCCTCGGCTTTTCGATTTCGTTCTCGTTTAGGGATCATTTTCCTTCTTCTTTCTTGCCCAATCTCTGTCCAGCTTTTTCTAGTTGTTCGGCGCTACTTTTTCCCCCTTTTCACTATTGGATTGGAATGGGGATAAGGATGGGAAAGAGGCGGGGATTAGACGGGTTTCTATGACTCTCGCTCCCGGGAAAAAACTCACTGACTTTTCGATCCTGGCTGTTATTATTGAGCATTAAGTTGTGATCGCGCGGCTCAGGTTTGATAATGAAACGATGATTTTCCTTGTGTGGGTACGCCCTTGTTGTGGTATTTGCACTATTGGAATTGCGTCTAGCGCTCGTGTAGAAATTTCCACTCGATTATTTGAAGTTCACGTATCACAAAGTGTCATGCTTGTTTGTGTTTTGTGACGCAAGGACATTGGCTGGCCTTGCGCCAGTAAAGTCATACTGCGACAGGACCTACAGTTTTCCGAGAAATTTGTTGTCTGAGGACCGGACTGCTCTTAGTTGGAAAAAAAGTGCACACGTTCTAGGTGCTCTTGTAATTGACATGATAAATAAATGAGTTACCACTGCACTATCATAGGGATATTTCATCAGTTAGGGATAGTTTATGCCCTATTTATTTGTAGAAGATTACATGCCCTGCTATTTAACACATGAAAACTAATAAATACAAATAATTTATTTCCTTGGTTGCCGCAGAATGACCTTGGCTGTTCTTGCGCCACAAAATACAACCAACCAAATAATTTTTCTCACTTTTATTTAGAAGTTAATGGTGCATTGTGTGACTCCATCTGATGTACCGTCAAGTTTTATGGTGGAACTTTTTAATCTCTGATTAATGAGGAAAACCTACACCACTGCATTTACTGTTTGCAGTTCCTTTTGCATATAGAAGATGACCGGTATCAAGTTCCACAAGATTTTCACCTTTACGTCCCGATGATGTTCCACTTAATATGTTCGAGCTCTAATAATAATTCTTGTGGGCGAGCATCTATTTTCATTGTTCGGACGTTGAAAGTTAAAATTTCCAAAGTATTTTGGCATCGTGGTCGAACCCTGTGATTCTTAGCACCCTCTGCCGTCGAGCTAGTCTTCCTGCTGCCTAAGGTAGTTGCTCCAAGGCCTCCGGGGAATGAGGGCCGTGAATTAATTTGTTCAAACATGTTGCAGGGTTAGACCGTAATCTGCCACTCTGGTCAATTGCGGGTTGGCATCAGATTTGGTTTGTTTTCGAAGTGCCTTCTCCTAAGTCAGTGGGGTCTTCAACCCGCGACCCTCGGGCATGTTTCATGTGGCCCCCCGGCTCACGAAAAAATGCAAATTATTTCACACAAAAATAACGTCCCTGCTCCCTTGGAGTCTGAGGTCTATATATTTTATTCTGTTGTCATTTTCATATTTCATAAAAAATATCTTAAAACACTATAGAACTAAAGTAACTCGAGGTTCCCCTCAATCGTGTTTTACTTTAGTTTTCTAGCGTATATGGGCATTAGGAGTAGTTTTATTGATTTGCACTGCAAGTGATTCAAAAAATTCGGCTTAAAACTCGTTAAATTCTATTTTGAATATGTTGTTAAGCACATCTACCCAACCATCTTACTGCACGCTTTGAAAATGTCACTATTCTGGAGCACTTACTGCGCATAGGCTGACGTAGAAAGTT
>QLNU02015003.1:48840019-48859315 GCA_006491805.2 Dysdera silvatica | reverse complement strand
TTTTTGGTTTTACGGCTCAAAGACTACAGTGGTCATGCTGCGCCGGGACCTACTGTTTTCCGAGGAATCCGAACCTCTTAAGGCCTGGGGAACCAAACCCCGGACTACAGTGAGCAGTGCGATCTTTATGAGATCTCTGAGTAAGCGTTCTTTTTGCACTGCTGGGAGTCGAACCCGGATTAGCCGCGCAATAGGAGAACGCGTTACCACACTGCGCCACCGCAGGGCCTAACGTGAGAGGCAAAAAAAAAGTAACGCTCACACGAGATCAAGTTTTTGAAAAATATAAAATTTTACATTTTATGAAATATTAGATACTATTTCTTTACAAATTACTACACGTTTTCAACATATGGAAAAGCTTCATTTTAATATATTAATGGATACTTCAAAATTTGTATAGTATTCCAATAAATTTCCTACAGAAGCAATAAATAATTTAAATGTATACTACGCCAATATATTTACTGACTTCCAAAAATTGAAAAATGAATTAAAACACATATATCTGGATAAGCAGTATAGAGATATGAAATTACAAACATTCATGGAAATTTTAACAGAAAACAGATACATCTTTAAAGAAGCTTATAAACTTTTTTGCTTAATAGTGACTATTCCGTCCACTAGCATTTCCGTAGAACGGAGTTTTTCTTGCTTAAACAGAATCAAAATCAGTCTGCGTAATACGATGTTTGAAGACAGACATAGAAACTTGTTAAAAATTTCAATTGAAAAGGAAATATTTTGCATTCGTGCAGAATTGACGCCTGATAACCGTTAGCAGACAGGTTAGTCCATTGCAGCTTAGGGAAGGGCATCTTGCCGAAACTGGTTTTTCATGTGGGAAAAACCAGTTCCTCCAAGACGGCCTTCCCTAAACTGCAATAGGCCTGCAATAAACTTGTCTTCTAACGGTATCACGCGCTAACTGAGCGCAAATGCACAGTACTAAACGAGTTAATAGAAACTCAACCATTTTTTCACATCATCGACAAGTTTGCAAGTCTAAAAGAATCGAACTTATATTCAAAAAATAAAGACTGGGTAAGCATATATTGCATATTTTTATTTTGCTTGTTGTCTCCACATATTATCTCTGTCTGTACAACATGTAGTACCATATCAGGTCTGATATATATTACAAATATTTATAATGAATGATTATGGAATTTTAAAATGGATATTTAAAATAGAAGTTACGTTGTTAATGCTGTTTATGGGCCCAACGATGCTCAGAAAAGAACGCTTTCTGACTAACCGTAGTCCAGTGGTTGGTTCCCTGTGCCATAAGAGGTTCAGATTCCCCAGAAAATTGTAGGTTCCAGGGCAGCATTACCATTGCTGTCCTCGCTCCTTAAAACATAAACGAACAAGCTATCATAATTTTAGGCTGAAATCGAGACCCAAAATAGTCATTTCTGTCGCGGGCTAATTCTAAAAAATCAGCCTTATTAATATAAAGAGTTAGTACCGATTAAGCACTTTTTGTATAAAATGTATAAAAATATATATAAAAAGGCTACTTCTACAATTTGCCTCCGACATATACATCACAAAAGTTGCGGTTGATATTGAAATTCCGGGATTATAAGTTCCTTAATTATTGTTCGCTAATGATGCAGCTATGGGTAATATTAGAGTAATGACGGATAACACTGAGATAATTAAGACCTGTGATAATTTTTAAAATATCAAGTAAGCCGCTTTTTTTTTTATGATATCTCTTTTATTGCGCCATTTTAAGTTCAGGGGCACATGGTGGGATGCGAACATCTCGTTCGGCCCATGGAGCTTTGCATAAATTTTTTTAGATATATTTATTTCACTGTAGATATTATCTTGAATAGTAAGGATTGAATGAGGCAAAACTCCAAAAAAAAAATATCCTATTTATTTGAGCAGCAAAATTCCTGAAAACACCTGGAATTAAAGTTGCTTTTCATTCATTTCTTAGCCTTCCCTTCCACTCAAAACATTAATTTACCAGACGAAGCCCGGGTGGTCTTCTTAAAGAAGATTTGTACACTGATATTTATTTAATAGCCTCCCCTCAATTACTGATAATTGTTTACTAATAAAATTCATTTCCAAATAACTTTTCACTTCGAGCTCCAATAACTTCTCACTTCGCAAATAACTCCAATAAGCAGAAATTTCAGAGAGGAAAGTTCAAAGACACGTCTTGAAGTTGTAAAAACATAATAAGGGAATTACCAAGCGCCGTGAAATTAGAAAACAATTCCCAGCATAATGAGGACAAAGTGTGAAGGCCATAATAAACAGAAAGCTTTCATTGGTCGGCACGGATAGTCTTAACGACATGTTTCTCCTTTCAGCTGTGAAATAAAAATGACAATAGTGAAGAAATGTGAAACCAATACAAACTTTAATGCGCCCTCATTCCCCCTGCCCCCTAGATCTGGCGAAGAAAAAACGCCTTGAAAATAGCGTTTCTGTCCAATCACTTTAAAAATACAGAACGAAACTTCTGGTTGGTCGAATTCAAAAAATAAAGCTAAGCGTATAAAGAACCGTTCGCTTCTCTTTTAGTTCGTCTCTCCCTTCTGCTCGCGAACGAGCGAAAAAAGGAGCAAATATATATTATAAAAATAAAATAAAGTGAAATGAAACGGGCCTGAAACGGATTTCTTCCATTTCCTTACCGTTCCGGAGAACAAGAGAAGAAAGAGTAAGGGGGGAGCACGGCGATGCGGAAAGGATGGGGAGAGGGAAGAGCAGAAGAGAGGAGCATCCACCATGGCAATTATATGTCAGAGTGAAAATAAGAAACAGAACTGGTGTGAGAAGATCCAATTTCGTTCGTATTTCCACCTAGTAAGCTCAGCCAGTTGATAAAAACCGGGAGGGGACGCTTTTCACTCTATTCCTGGAGACCCAAAGTGAGAGAGAGAGAAAAGGATGGAAAGAGAAAACGACGTTATTTCCTAACGGGCTCTCCCATTCAAGAAACGTCTTGGGCCGGGATATTGCCCGCTAGTTCGATTCCCGAGAGGGGGGGCAACCCGCCCCCCTTTCCGTAAATATTGGGACGGAAATGGAATGTTTTCTTCTTCCTCGGCTTTTCGATTTCGTTCTCGTTTAGGGATCATTTTCCTTCTTCTTTCTTGCCCAATCTCTGTCCAGCTTTTTCTAGTTGTTCGGCGCTACTTTTTCCCCCTTTTCACTATTGGATTGGAATGGGGATAAGGATGGGAAAGAGGCGGGGATTAGACGGGTTTCTATGAGTCTCGCTCCCGGGAAAAAACTCACTGACTTTTCGATCCTGGCTGTTATTATTGAGCATTAAGTTGTGATCGCGCGGCTCAGGTTTGATAATGAAACGATGATTTTCCTTGTGTGGGTACGCCCTTGTTGTGGTATTTGCACTATTGGAATTGCGTCCAGCGCTCGTGTAGAAATTTCCACTCGATTATTTGAAGTTCACGTATCACAAAGTGTCATGCTTGTTTGTGTTTTGTGACGCAAGGACATTGGCTGGCCTTGCGCCAGTAAAGTCATACTGCGACAGGACCTACAGTTTTCCTACAGAAATTTGTTGTCTGAGGACCGGACTGCTCTTGGTTGGAAAAGAAGTGCACACGTTCTAGGTGCTCTTGTAATTGACATGATAAATAAATGAGTTACCACTGCACTATCATAGGGATATTTCATCAGTTAGGGATAGTTTATGCCCTATTTATTTGTAGAAGATTACATGCCCTGCTATTTAACACATGAAAACTAATAAATACAAATAATTTATTTCCTTGGTTGCCGCAGAATGACCTTGGCTGTTCTTGCGCCACAAAATACAACCAACCAAATAATTTTTCGCACTTTTATTTAGTAGTTAATGGTGCATTATGTGACTCTATCTGAAGTACCCTCAAGTTTTATGATGGAACCTTTTAATCTCTGATTAATGAGGAAATCTACAAAACTACATTTCCCGTTTGCAGTTCCTTTTGTATATAGAAGATGGCCGGTGTCGAGTTTTACAAGAATTTCACCTTTACGTCTCGTTTTACACAGCACGATGATGTCCCACTTAATATGCTTGAGTTCTAATATTAGTTCTTGTAGGCGAGCATCCGTTTTCATTGTTCGGACGTTGAAAGTTAAAATTTCCAAAGTATTTTGGCATCGTGGTCGAACCCTGTGATTCTTAGCATCCTCTGCCGTCGAGCTAGTCTTCCTGCTGCCTAAGGTAGTTGCTCTAAAGCCTCCGGGGAATGAGGGCCGTGAATTAATTTGTGCAAACATGTTGGAGGGTTAGACCGTAATCTGACACACTGGTCAATTGCTGGTTGGAAGATTTGGTTTGTTTACGAAGTGCTTTCTCCTAAGTCAGTGGGGTCTTCAACCCGCGACCCTCGGGCATGTTTCATGTGACCTGCCGGCTCATGAAAAAATACAAATTGTTTCACACAAAAATGACGTCTCTGCTCCCTCTGAATTTGAAATCTATGTATTTTATTCTGTCGTCATTTTCACATTACGTAAAAAATATATCTTAAAACATTATAGGACTAAAGTAACACGAGGTTTCCCTCAATCATATTTTGATTTAATTTTCTAGCGTATATGGGCACTAGGTGTAGTTTTATCGATTTGCAGTGCAAGTGATTCAAAAAATTCGGCTTAAAACTCGTTAAATTCTATTTTGAATATGTTGTTAAGCACATCTACCCAACCATCTTACTGCACGCTTTGAAAATGTCACTATTCTGGAGCACTTACTGCGCATAGGCTGACGTAGAAAGTTTACAGGGGGTCACAGACTTACAATTGAAGGGGATTACAAAGCTACAACTCCATATATCCATAATTATATACTGTGCATTCGCGCTCAGTTGGCGCGTGATACCGTTAGCAGACTTGTTAGTCCATTGCAGTTTAGGGAAGGCCGTCTTGGAGGAACTGGTTTTTCTGGCGCAAAAAAAGCAGTTTCGGCAAGACGCCCTGTCTGGACTAACCAGTGCATGAGAAGCGCAAAATGCGATGTCCTAATCATCTATGCAATTGAGCAGCTGACCTGAGTTCTAGCGCTTTTCACGCACTGATTGTCACAATTTGTGCATGCTGGACGGTTTTAGAACTAGCGCTGTGAGTGGTTTGCGATCACCATTGCTATGTGATTCCGAGTCATCTAGGTGTACCCTACCCCTCCTAGAAGTTTGTAACCCTGGTGCTGAGACACCCTGTATATATAAAAGTAATTCTAAAGATAAACCCATGAGCAAAGAATAAAGATTTTAAAATACGGGGAAGGACTGTACAAAATCTCAAACACTGCACAACTAGGATCACGTGCAGTGTGTGGCCCTGCGGTGGCGTGGTGGTAACACCTAGTGCGCCATTTATTTGAGTTAGACTCCCCACGGTATAAAAAACGCTTACTCTGAGATCGCATAAAAATCGTACTGCTCACTGTAGTCCGGAGTTTGGCTCCCTAGACCTTAAGAAGTTCGGATTCCTCGGAAAATTTGTCCAAAGTTCGGATTCCTCGGGAAACAGTAGGTCCTGGCACAGCATGACCATTGTAGTCCTTGAGCCGTAAAACCACAAACAAACGTACAGTCTGTATATCCGCCGGCTTGGAAAGAAGTTTGGGGTAGGAATGCCAATAAATCAGGAAAGTAGGATAATAACCTCAGATTGCTTTTTTTATTCATTAATGTTATAAACGTTTTACTGGGATGATGAAATGAGGGATGTTTGAATGCATCCAGTTTAAAAGGAACAGCTTAGCACATAAACGATTTCCACATACACTGCGCAAATCACATGAGTGCATGAAGTGTTATACCCCAAGATACTTTCCAGCTTTTCAACGTTATCGAAACCCGCTTAACTGCATAGCTATAGCTGCGCATACTGCGTAAGTGCACGTATTTTTTAAATCAAACTGGTGTTCCCTTATAGAATTCCAATCTAATAAGTGCACAAAGAAATTTAAATCTCTAAGTAATTACACTCGTGCTTTTATAAATGTGTTAAGGCCAACCCATACACCGGAAGTAACAATAGCCAACTCGTATCCGAATTCTGCCTATCACGTAGGGAATGAGTCACGTGACTATTTTATACTTCGTACCTTTTCGCAATTTCATTCATTTGCAAGGAGTTGCTGACTAAGAAACATCCTTGTCAAGCATTTCAAGTTTATGCCCATAGTGGGTTTACTTTAGCTATGGCAGGTAGAAAGAAAAATTTTAGGCCTGTTTTAAAAAAAGTGATTAAAATTTGGAGATTGTAGCATTTTCAAAATGAAGCGCAAGTATTTGGTCTCACCTCGTTTGGCTCAGAATGGCCCTTGCTGTCCTTGCGCCATATGAATACAATCAACCAGCTACTATATTTTTTGTCCTTGTGAATACAGTAATAGTAATATAGGATCGTTGAAAGAAGCCGTATAAATTACAAACTTATAAAAAGAATATGTACTTCAGCTAGCATTATAAAATTATACTATAAAAACAATTTAGTGGAAAAGAAATATTGTATAAATAACGGTAAAAATCATAGTGCAAAACGGCTTAATTTCATGAGATCTCGGCCCGCGTTGATGCGCATTTACGAAGTTTCAGCTGTACAAAAAAAAAAAAAAAAATTATTGAATTTTTTAAATAAAATATCTGATCATATGAACTTTTGATTATCCATGCTGCCTTTGGTCCCAATTGGTTTGGATAATTAGGGGTATTGCGGTGGTGCATTGGTAACGCTTTCACTTATTTATCGTAAATCCGTTCGTATGTACAGGGTTTCTAGGAAGTCTGAATGCGGACAAGAACTCTTAAACCAAGACATATTTTGCAACGAAAGTTAGGTACTGGTATAGTAGAATGACTATGCACTATCAGATATGAACAGCGCTCCTGGTAGCGAATTGAGGAAGTTAAAAAAATTATTTTTGAAAAATAATTAAGATAAGAGAATATTTTCAATTAGAAAGTTGTAAAACATCCTTCAGTTTGTAGGAAAAGATATACAACTCACGTGCAATATGTGCACGTACTGCCACACAGTAAGGTGTTGCGGAAATTTTAATGCATCGCTTTCAAATAATGTTTTCTGGTTTCTTTTAAAAGTTGAGTTGAAGTTCTTATAGGACAGAAACCATGATATGTCCCCTGTAAGAACTTCAACTGAACTCTTAAAACACCAGAAAAAATTAACTGAAAGTATTGCCTTGAAACTTCTGGAACACCTCACTTTGTGGCAGTACGTGTACATAGTGCATGTGATCTGTATATATTTTCTTACTAACTGAAGGACACTCTACAACGTTCTCATTGAAAAGATTGCCCTGTCTGTTAGAGAATACTGTAATAATTTGTGTATTTGCGTCAATAACAATTTGCATATTTACGTCACAGTATGACGTAGTTATTTTTTCTGCGGCCCTGTATCAGGTCCCATATTTTTTTTGATTGCAGTTTGTTCACTTCTTGTTGGGATGGTTCTTGCGTAAAGAGCAAGACAAACACGTTAATGTTTTTTTTTTTATCATTTAAAAGCTTGTAGTCCAATAAAGTTTCAAGATGAAACTAAGCAAGAAGTCTCTCATTCATTTTGCCATTTAAAGCTTAAATTAATTTTTGAAAGACGCTATTTCCAACAAAATTCATTATTTATCCAGAGATCTCATAAAAAGATCGCACTGCTCACTGTAGTCCGGGGTTTGGTTCCCTAGGCCATAAGAGGTTCGGATTCCTCGGAAAACAGTAGGTCCCGGCGCAGCATGACCATTGTAGTCTTTGAGCCGTAAAACCACAAAACAAACAAACAAACAAACATCATTATTTTTCAAAATAAAATTTTTAACTTCCTCAATTCGCCACCAGGAGCGCTGCTGTTCATCTCGTCTGATAGTACATAGTCATTTTACTAACTAATATCTAACTTTCTTTGCAATATCTGTCTTGGTTCAAAAGTTATTGGCCGCATTCGGTCTTTCCTAGGAACCCAGTATATCGTATATATATTAGAGATGAGACGGGCTCAGCCCGAGCCCGGGCCCGAAATCGGCTCTGGCTCTACATTTCTTATTATTTTCGGGCTCGGGCGGGCGTATAAGGCGGATGCAATTGAAGCCGAAAACTCATTTTTCTATATCGACGTTTGGAGTTCGGGCGGGCTCAGGCTCAAATTTCCACAAAGGATTTCGGGCATGCTTAAATTGAAAGACTTCGGGCTCGGGCGGGCTCACATTGCAAGTCTTCGGGCTCATCTCTAATATATATCGAAATCATAGTCCGACTTCAATGGTGCAAAATAAATAAAATGTTTACCGACAACCTGCTCGCTGTAGTCTATTGGTTGGTATCCTCAGACCTTAAGCAGTTCCGATTCTTCGGAAAATTGCAGATTCCGGCGCCGCACGACCTTTACTGTCATTCCCGTGTAAAACAAACAAGCAAAACCTTTTGTCCTTGTACCGTATAAACCCAAGCTGATAATCAGCGCTTTGCTCTATTGATATTTTTTTAACAGTGAGATGAGAATACCCCACATTTGGGGCGCATGAATCTCACTTGCTACTTGACGCACGAAACTGCCTGTGTCCTACATGTTAAAGAGATGTCCTTGCGCCATAAAAATACCACCAACCAACATCTTAAAAAGGTGAAAAAATTGATTATTAATATAATTCTTGCCACAACCTCCTTTATTTACTGTAGCTGTCCTAAAATTTACGCTTGTCCTATAAAGTTGTAATTGTCCTTAGCTTACTGTAGCTGTCCTAACTCAAGGGTAGCGAAGTAGTAACGCGTTAATCTATCATGTCCATGGGCGGATTTACCATTTTGCCGCCCCTAGGCTATTTTTGCCGCCCTCATCAGTGGTAGGAACATAAAAATTGTTACATTCAATATACGCCCAAAACTTTTGTATTGACAATAACTTTGTTTAAAAATAAACTCATAAATTGAAACATAAATATTAAACAATATTAACTTATATTGAAGTATTATTTCTTTTTGGTATATAATAAATCAAATTCAATTTTATTGAAATAAATTTTAATTTTAGCAAAAAAATAAAAGCCTATCGAACACTGGTATTTAAATGGAAAGCATGACGTCTAGCTTTCTTCTCGGCAAAACATCTGATTATATCATCGTGTGATACTGATTTTGTTATATCAGACTCAATACACAAAATTTTGCCGCCTTAGTCTATAGCCTAGGCTATACTAGTCTATACCCTAAGCTATATTAGTTTATATCCTAGGCTGTACTAGTCTATATCTTGGGCTATACTAGTCTATATCCTAGTATAGCCTATTTGGAAATACGGCGCTGATCGTGCCGTTAACCCAAGTTCGACGCCAGTGGTGCCGTAAAACGCGCGCCGTTTTTCTGGCACCATATTCCGGGTTCCTCGGAAAACTGTATGGTCGTAACGCAACGAGATTTTTTAAGATGCCCTTTCGCCATAAAACGCAAACGAAAAATAAGGTTAGGAACTCCTTTTTGATAAATACATGGGTGCCGTCAGGGGGGACCCGTCCCCCCAATGTTGGTATTAGGGTTCCATGTCCCCCTCCAATTTCAAACAAAATGCCTTCTACTGGTATATTGTCCCCCCAATATTTTTATGCCGTCGGCGTCCATGGGTAAAGAGTTTTTGAAAAATAATTCGGATCTAGTGAGTCTTGATTCATTTACTAAATCAGAAAATACCTCGATTAAACGTTGTTGAAACAAGTAAAATATTTGAATAATTATTTATTTCATGACGTGAGATACATATTCCTACTATAGGTTTATCCCGAGTGCCAAAAAACATCGCTTACCAACAAACATTGACGTACGTGGGCGTGTTGATGGGGGTTGTAACTCCCATTGCGATGAAATTTTGTATATTTACATAGGAATATATGGATGTATAGATCTGTAACTCCCATTAAGCCTATAACCCCCTTATGAACTTTCTACGTACGCCTATGCCAAAAAATCGCTTAGTGTAATCAGAAGGTTATTTGATTATTTCCCTAAGTCCATAGGCGTACGCAGAAAGTTCATAAGGGGGTGGGTTGTAGGCTCAATGAATGGTTACAGAGCTAAACTCCGTATATGAGATGTGGGAAGAAACGGATTCATTTAAGGCTATCTCTAGGCAATACGATGGTAACGCTTTCGCCTAGTGTGCCTCATTTCCAAAATGTATGTGTGGCTTCACCTTATTTGGCGCAGAATTACGCTTGGTGTCCTGGTGCCGTAGAAACACAACCAACTAACCGTGCTGTTAACTCAAATTCAACTTCCAAAGGTGCCAAAAAAAAATAAAAGTCGCTTCCCAACAAGCTATTTACTACAGTTCGGAAGCAATTCCTTATGCCTAAAGGAGTTCGGATTCCTCGGAAGAATTCAGGTTCAGTGCATCATGACCTTTGCCATCCTTGCGCCATTGAACAAACAAACGATTCGGACGTATCTGAAGTTCAAAATCTATTCCTTCTTAAGCCTTATATCGCTGTGAATTATAAATGCAGTCGTTACGAAAGAAGAACCACACGGGCGTGTTCGTTTGTTTTATGATGTAAGAACATCTAAGGTAACGATGTTTGATGCCTATATTTTCCCGAAAGACTCGCTCCTCCATAGCCCAGGTAATCACACCGTAGACTACGGCTCAATAGAAAAGAGGCAAACATTCGTTGTCATTTGGATTCATACCCGGAGTTTCTGCACAGCAAACAAACCCGTCACATACAAGGAATATTAAACTGAAAGGCAGATAAACTTACAAAACGAAATATAATATTTTACCGCGTTTATAAATATTCCAATCACAAAATAAATTAATTAGACAAATGAATTCTTTCTAAGGACCTGGTCCTTCCACAATTTTTGGCCTTAAATTTCAAAGGTGCTACGCTGCCAGTGGGGATTAGAGGTAATGCTCCACACTGGAACTTGTTCACTGGAACCAAACTTGGGTTCTTGTATCACATTTCATTAAGAACTCTGATCCCCAAATGGAGATTCTACCTTTCCTTTCTTTCCTCATCTTTCCTATTTTATGCTCCTCCCTCTCCTGGAAACACAGTGCCGCTTGCTCGGCCAACATTTCCAGATTATTTATTTATTTCTTGCGTATAAAGCAACATTCTAAAGACCTGATGTCGGGTGAAATTCGCACATGGGCAAAGTGAGAGGTATCAATCAGCTAACCAATAATCAATCAATATTTATTTCGCCAAGATGTACAATTATGCACAATTGAATATAGTAGATTAACACTATGGTAGTGGCTTGAAAGCAGGCCGAGAAAAAAGACGATATAGGAACGGCTTGACAAACTTTGGCCCTCTGTTCGCTTTCGTTTCATGGTCCAAGGAAGGCAGAAGTCGTGATGCCTCGGGATCTCCAGCTTTCTGTCTGATCCGAATGTCTATTACCTAGGGGATTAAACCCAAGGAGTACGGGTTGGTAGAAAATATGGCAAGTGTTCGCCGCCAGCGGTACTCAAATCCGGCATTTTTCTCGTGATAGACAAACGTATTGCTTCTGCGTTACCATAAGGAGAGTAGCGATGACTCTCAGGCCTGGTTACAGATAGTGCCACATGCAATACATGTTTCAGGGTCTTGTAGTGGTAACGTGTTCACCTAGCGTACGGGTGTGACTCCCAACCGTGCAAAAAGAAAAAACAAATAGTGATTAACTACTCACCGCGGTTCGGAGGTTGGTTCCCTAGGCCTGAAGAGGTACATATTCTCCAGAATACTATAGGTCCTGGCTTAGCATGCGACTTGCTGTTTTTACGCCTTAAAAAAACAATAACGAAGAAACATACTTACTTGAAACTACTGGATGTGTTACAAACTTCATACACGGTTCTCACGAGTACAATGTTGGAATTTAATTCGTAGCTGGTGGATGTGACCAGAGCCGTCCTTAGATAATGAGGGGCCCGGGGCAAAATATATTTCGGGGGCTCATACATATACAAGTAAGAAAACAAAATGAAATAATGTATGACCACTAAGCGGCACGAAATACGAGAGACGGAGTAAAAATATTTTTGGGGAAATTTTCAATATTACAAAAATTAAAAATTTGAGAATTAAGCACCGCGGGGCCCGGCGCATAGGCCCCGTTCAATGGCACCCCTGGATGTAACTAAACCGTTTTAGGACCTCAAAGTTAGCTGTTAAGCCATTCGTTATTGCACTGCTAATCCTCATAAAAATGTAGAAAGTAAAAAGAAAGAAAGAAAGATTTAATGTAGTGGAAAACGACAGTTGTTAGTTTCAGTGGAATTCAGACTAAGATTCTTCACAAAATGAATGAACGCGTTACTGTACCACGGTACGGCTCTCATGTTGTACAATAAATTTTTCTATACAAGGAACCATTCCTTTATGCATACAGAGAGTAAAAATTATATCAAATATAAAATAAAAGACAGTGTTAGTCGCATTTTCTAAAGGAAATTGAAAATTTCATTAAATGCTGAATAAAGCAATTAAAAAATAAAAATGCTAGAATAATTTACTTGTACTTTTAAATATATTTGTATTTTACTGACAAATATATGTATAATTATCAGTTTGTAAGATATTATTACCCTTCACAGGGATAACACAATTGCCAAATAATGGTCAACACAGAAAAGCCTCCGGGGCGAGATTTTTGTGAGTTTTTCGTGGGGGAATTTATTATACAATAATTTTTGCCACCCACGTATATTTAGCTCAAACTAGAGCTTTTTTGTTTTCGAAAAAAAAAAAGCTAGAGCTTTTTTGTTTTTTCTCCAAAAACAAAAAGCTCTAGTTTGAGCTACATATACGTGGGTGGCAAAAATTATTGTATAATTATCATTTTATTTAATAGGTAATACAGTAAAAACCCCTTTTTACGGTCATTACTTTTACGCATCAATTTTTCTCGGCGAGTGTCCGTTGATAAGAGTTCAATAAATTTGATTATATATCTCTATAAATATAACAACAAATTTATCGTTTTTTGGAGTAAAATGCTCTTTAAAATAATTTCTTGTTATTTAAAATTAATTTTCATCATCGGCAATACATATTAACTTGAGAAATATGTCTCCATCTGAAAAATGTCCAATAAAACAATTTACAAGATTTTTCTCTCTTTTATAATGAAGAAAAGCAAATATTTTTTTGGGGATAGCGCCTAAAATTCAAAGGGTTGGGAATTTTTAAATACGACTAATTTGCAGTAAAAGGGCTCCTGGTTGCGGAACGGCCAAATTACTATTGACGTTTAGATATTACATTATAGATTTCAGTGCTAAGTGGACCTTGAAAGTAAACGGTGCTAACACTCAAATAAAGCAATCGATTTCACTAAATGGTCGCGCATCGTTGCATAACAAAGAAGTTTAGAAAGCCATCATACTATTAGACACGCTTTTAACCTCTATAGTCGCTGCCACCATCGATATCACAAATACACGACCGTCACGGTCTTGGTTAGTTATTGAAAAAGCTGATTCTGTTCACTTAGGAATTGTAATAATCCCGATTGGATCTCCCCATTCCCAGTTCTGCTTTCAACTTGGAGTTCCAGGAGGGGATGAGGAAGGTCCCGCTCCTTTTTTTCGGTGGCCGGTGGGGCGAAATTAAAAACCAGTGAACCGGTTGACAGAAGACTCTATTCGTGGTCGCTCTGCTGAGACCGGTTCGTCTTTGAACCTGATCCGGTAAATGGTTCATATTGTCGTTTCTGTCGCAGTCATTTTGCCTTTGAAAAATGACTTTGTTCGGCACTAAAATACACAGCACTGGCTGGCAGATGTCAGACATTTGCAAACGATATGGAAATACTCTTATAGGTACTTAATAGATGTCAGGTGGTTAAACTGAAAATATCCGGTCTCACTCGTTTACCCGTTTTCCTAAGGCCTCAGAAAACTACCATCTCCAGACAGGAAATTGTCTGCATTTATGACACCAATTCCCAATGACGTGGGAAATTAACTAAGCATTTGAATTTGCTATTTATTAATCGAATAAAACATTAAAAAAATCAGTGAAATTGAGAACACGGACTAGTAGATAATCTAATTAAATTGAATTCGGCAAGACTGATTGAGAATATATTTCAGAGGAGAGATAGGGAGTAGTAATCAAAATGAAAATGCACTGACGTGGTAAAAAACTTGGCCAACGTATGGCAGATAATCGCCAAGAAAATATGTAGATGCATAGAAACACAATGTTGTGTGCGCGTGTGACTAAACTGGAAGAAAATTAAATATCAAGCAATGTTAATTCCTAATTAAAAATACAGTATACTGAATAATTTTACAGTACTTAACACAAATGATAATAACAAGAATTTCTTCGTTTCCAAGCGGCATTGAAAAGGTTTTTACTGCACTTCAATCTCTGAAAATTTTATAACACTTTTTCCGCTGTCATCATTTTATTACAAGGTAATAACATCGTCACTGCTTCGCCAAATTGTCGCAATTTGGCGGGAAAACGTAGGATAATGTTAATTTATTTTCAAGTTAATTGAAATTTTAAATTTTTCATTATTTCTTAATTCAAATATCAGGACTCGATGAAAAATCTGATATATAAAAACCACAATGCATTGTTATAAGTGATGAAAGCGAGTTAAATTATTTTTTAAAAGAATTCATATAAAAAAGATTTCTATAGGGAAATGAATCTATTTTTCTTTACCTCTTTCACTGTGTAATATATAAGCAGAATGATTTTCACAAATGTAAAACAATCAAAGACATTTTGTTAATTTTTTAAATTGATTAAACTTGAATTCGAATCAATTTAATTAATTTGGGATATCTGTAAATATACTATGGTTCGGAGGTCACGCGAAACCCTCAGTCAGTCCCGTCTCACACAGTTCACTACCTGACATTAGTTTATTAGAAAATCAACTATCCATACAAGATAGATTCATGCATCCTAATTAGCGATAACCAACAAGGTTGTATGACGTCATTGTGGTGTTAGGGTAGTTAGTATCCCAGATCTACATTTTTCTGCTTCAACTATATTTTTTCGACCATACAGAGTTCCTTAGAAAGTCCGAATGCGGCCAGTAACTTTTTAAGGAAGACAGATGCAACAAAATTTAAGTATTGGTATAGTGAAATGACTATGACTATCAGTTGAGATGAACAGAAAGCGCTCCTGGTGACGAATTGAGGAAGTTAAAAATTTTTTGAAAAATAATAAAGATAGCGAAATATTTTCAGTTAGAAAGTTGTAGAGCATCCTTCAGTTAGTAAAAAAAGAAATACGGCTCACATTCCGTATGTGCACGTACTGTCACAAAGTGAGGTGTTCCGAAAGTTTCAATGCATAGCTTTCAGTTAATGCTTTCTGATGTTTTAAAAGTTGAGTTGAAGTTCCTATAGGAGAGAGATCGTGTTTTGTTTTTTTTCTTAAAGAATTTCAACTCAACTGCTAAAGCGTTAGAAAGCATTAACTGAAAACTATGCTGAAACTTCTGGAGCATTTTACTTTGTGGCAATACGTGTACATATTGCATAAGTCTTTTGTTACTAACTGAAGGATGTTCTAGAATTTTCTGATTGAAAATATTTCTATATCTTTATAATTTTTGAAATAAAATTTTTAACTTATTCAATTCGCCACCAGCGGCGCTGTTGTTCATCTCATCTGATAGCGCATATTCATTTTACTATAGTAATACCTAACTTTCGTTGCAACGTCTGTCTTGGTTCAAAGGTTATTGCCGCATTCGGACTTTCCTAGGAACCTTGTATATAAAGTCAGAAAGAAATAAAAATCACGTCCCAAGCTGGTTTCCACCCACCGACTTTCAAATTTATATTCTGACATTTTGCCAATTGAACAACAGCTAAAATAAGACGTGATTTTAACTCACCTTGTCACTTTTAAATCATGCAGGAAAGCAAAGGTTAACGGTCAAGTTAAACTTGCCATCTATGCGTTAATTACGGCACAGAATTCAATGTTAATTTAGGGCGTCCAGTGATTTTTATTATATTAGATAATTCAATCATAAAAGCATAACTTCAACTCTTCGTTGAAAATGTTTTTTCAGACCTATATTAGACCTGTAATGTATACCTTTGAATTCCCTGTTTTGAAGTTTAAGACATAAAGAAAAAGATTATTAATTTCGGTTAACAATGATAAAGGGGGAATGGAAAAATCTTGCCCTTGCTTTATTTAATTTCGCTTAATCTTTCGAATGTTTTATCACTTTTTTATAATTTATACCATTCGCTCAAATTTAATAGGCTTTATGAAAATCCTAAAATGATACGTTTCAAAATCTATTTTATTTATTTTTACATTATATTTTTTACGTATACTGAACTATGACTCAGAAAAATATTTTACAGAATAATTCTATCTCATTTATAAATTAGAAAACGTGTAAGTATTAAGCAAATATAGAAAAATAAAATCGAAAACAAAAAGGTTTAACATATCATAAATACATTTTATATTTTATATACAATTGTATGAATTTCAAAATAAATATTAAATTCATTAATGACCACCAGTTGGCTGCAAACTACTAACTTGAACAAATTTTAATAAGCACTTAAAAACTTCATAATAATGTATCATATGCCGGACAATTACTCCCGCACAGAGGTGGGCCAAATCTGTCTCATTCAAGCCACACTGCACGAGTCTCTCGATCAATTTATTTCTGGCAATTAAAGGTCAAAGCTTAATATTTGCTACGAGTTTTTTCTTTTTTTCACACCCTCAGTATTTTTCCCACATTCTTGCTGGTACATTTCCCAATGTAAATCTCCTTTTGGTTTACTTTTTATAGAGTAAAGGAACTTTTATCAAGAGAGATTTTTGTGGTTATGGAAGCAAATTCTTTTTTAATTTGAAGTGACTATTTTAATATCATCCTGTATATTTATTGACTTCAGTTTTTTGTTCCATCTGGTTTAAGATACCAATAAGCACAAGTTGCACCCACTCATCGTTTTTCGACCACCCAGAGAGAGCTATTTAAAATAACTTGCAATCTGATCGACAGATCTCTCGACTAAAGTTTAGGGCCCTGCGGTGGCGCAGTGTGGTAACGCGTTCGCCTAGTGCGCCGTTAATCCGGGTTCGACTCCCAACAGTGCAAAGAACGCTTACTCAGAGATCTCATAAAAAGATCGCACTGCTCACTGTAGTCCGGGGTTTGGTTCCCTAGGCCTTAAGAGGTTTGGATTCCTCGGAAAATTGTAGGTCCAGAGGTTCAAATTCCTCGGAAAACAGTTGGTCCCAGCGCGGTATGGCCATTGTATTCCTTGAGCCGTAAAACTACAAACAAACAAAGTTTGGTTCTTAAAGAATATCACTGATATATTTAAAATACATGGCAATGCAATGCAGTCGTTGCGCTAGAACAAGGGATGAAATAAGGAGTCATACAAAACAATTCCATGATCCTGAATGAAATCTCAAGGCTGGTTCTATTTTTAAAGATACAAATTTTTGTTAAATGTTCAAGTATTTTTTTTTTTAAATTTGGAGATATTTTTTTCAAGGATGTTTTTAAAATAAGGTTGGGTGTGGCAAAAATATAATTTTGCCTTCGTTTTAAACAATTGGGGGATTTTCCCTATATGACGTGTGTGGTGTGGATATTATACTAATATGTGGCACTCTTGTTAACATCCATGCATTAGTACGTCAGTAGGTTGAGCTGCAGCTCACGCACAAATTGACTTCGTAATCAAACCTGGGTGGCCATTTATTTTCTTCATACCTTGTTTGGCGCAGAATAACCCTTGCTGTCCTTGCACTACAAAAATACAACCAACCTACCCATCCACCCACCCAGCTAGCTAGCTAGGTGGATGGGTGGCGGTTCACACACTTTATATGTGAAGTTAATAAGATTATATAATTAATAAACGTTCTAAAAAAATTTTTCTCTGACAAACGTTTCAAAACGTTTCTCTGACAAACACGTATTAAATTGATCAAAGAAAAATTTTTGTTTTTCAAATGAAATTGTAAGAACGATCCTTTATATTGAAATATAAATTTATTCACGATTTCCAACACTAAATTCATTTAAATCCAGCACTGTGAATGTCATAATTTTATACGTTTCTAGTTCAATTTTCATATAGTTTCATAATACTTTTTTGAAAAAAAGTTTGATAAATTATATGACAAAAGTTTCTAGGTGGTACTGGTCTTAATAATTAAAAAAAATCATCTTGTAGCATGGTCTATAGAAATTGGGATAGGTAGTAATCCAAAGGTGTAAGATCCAGTGAATATGGAGAATGATAGAAATCTTCTCAGCTGAACTCACGCAACCATTTTGTGATCCAAGATCTGGATTTTCCTGGATTTTTTTTAATGCTGGTCGTTTTCTGAAATGGTTGTTTTTAGATTGCCCAGTTGTGAACAAAATTTCTTCGAATTAATCACTTGATGATTAATTAAGAGCTCATGGCAGATGTCATCAACCCAAAGAAACATGTTTTTTTCCTGGATGAAGCTAAAAGTTTGATCACATCAACAGAAGTTTATTTTGGGTTTTTTTATGATTACTTTTATGTTATTGCATAGAATTCATTCTTTGTCCTCTCTTAACTATTATCCTTAAAAACGAATTTTCCCAATTGGGTTTCAGGAGTTAATCGTAAGTGCAGATGCGAGCTATCGAGTTTTTCAGAAGTGGGATATTTAGTAATCCTCACAGAAAAAAACAAAAACCTACTTTTTTATAGTTATTAACATTTAATTCTTGTACTATTAAGGAACTTTCTGCAGCTTCATAGTGCAGTGTTGGTGTTATCTTTGAATAATGTCACAATTTTATTATCAACCGTTTCAAACGGCTATCCAGATCTCGATGCATCTTTGTAAGGAAATTCCCCATAAAAAAACCACTTTGAAAATCGTTTTCAAACCGTCTGTGCATCAATAACAGCATCTTCATAAAGGCAGTACTTTTTATCAATATCCGTGGCGTATTTTCCACGGCCCTTTCGAAAATAAAACAAAATAATGTGTCATAAATATAACTTACTATCTACTTTACAAACTTATAAATACACAAATTTCAATAATTATCAAATTAATGAATTAATCAATAAATGAACGAATAAATCAATGAATAAACGAACGTTTCAATAAATGAACGAATGAATAAATAGATGAAAGAATTAATCAATAAATGGATTAATCAAACAATCAATGAGAGACCGAATCAATGGATGAAAAAATAAATGGATGAAAGAATTAATCAATAAATAGATTAATCAATCAATCAATGAGGGACTGAATCAATCAATGAA
>QLNU02015003.1:48813264-48830081 GCA_006491805.2 Dysdera silvatica | reverse complement strand
TCCAGTTCAGAATTTCTGTTGTCCATCGTTGATCAGTTCTTCTTGCAATATGCCCAGCCCATCGCCATTTCAGCCCTTTTACTTTAACAATGATGTCCTCTACTCTAGTTTGCTCTCTCACCCAAGTGTTTCTTTTTCGATCTCTCCTAGTTATTCCAAGCATGCACCTCTCCATGCTCCTTTGCGTTGTCTGTAACTTTCGTATTGCTCCAACTGTTAGACTCCATGTCTCTGATCCATAAGAGAGGACTGGCAATACACACTGGTTGAAGACCTTTCTTTTTAGACACAAAGGCAATTTCCCCTTCAGGATAAAACTGTTTCTTCCAAATGCACTCCAGCCAAGTTTAATACGTCTGTTGAGTTCTTTCATAATGTTGCCATCCATTGAAATCAGCTGGCCAAGGTAAATATATGAATCAGCAATTTCTAGCTCAATGTTGTCAACTTGTATTTTTGTTTCCTCTACAAAATTATTGAACATGATCTTAGTTTTTTGTAGGTTCATCTTGAGTCCAACAGTCTACTACGATGCATAAGAGTACACCTGTAGAAACTTTAACAGTAATAAAAGAGTATGGGTTTGCGCCTAATGTTAGTGTTGCTCAAAGAATGTTGTTGGCACTACCTGTGAGATTGGCCAGCGGAGAAAAAGTTTTTCGAAACTTAAACTCATAAAAATGTATCTGAGGTCAACAATGTCTGAGTCACGCCTAAGTGGTTTAGCAACTATATCTATTGGGCATCAGATCGATGAGTCGCTGGATTATAGTGAAGTAATAAAGAAGTTTTCCAATGAGAAGGCAATGGGAGTATGTTTTAATTAAGTTATTTTAGTATTTATGTAATAGTGATTCGTTGATTTTGTATATTTCGGTCGTGGCACATTAAGATTATGCATAGATTATATCTGTACGTTTATCGTGTCTTTGCTACTTATTCATTCTTAAAGTAAAACCAATCTTGTCTGGTTTTATTTGCAAATATTTAAATTGTGTATCTTCTTACAAAATAACGCATAATCAGCATTGTAAAACAAAACAAAAAACAAAACAAAACAAAAAAAACCAGAATGATTGTTTGTCTTTGTTTTTTAAATGTATTCTCTTTCTTCTTGATTGAGCTTCTGGACAGTGTGATAGGTTTTAGCTTTACCATGCTGCATGCAGTATATGCAGTACATTAGAGTATTGGGCGAGATTGTGTTCGATGCGTGATTGGTGGGTCGCCCGCGCTCGTTAATACATTACTGCGTTACTAGTTACGATCAAAGTAGTACAAATCTCCATGGTAACTGCACATGCCTATTCCATACAAAAAGTATATTACATAAGCTTAAATTGTAACAATAAAGTATATAATCGTCCTCTTGGCCCAATTTTCGATTCTTTCTTTTTATATCAGGATTAAAATGAGAAATGTGCTGACGTATCAAGTATTCAACCTTTAATATTCACTTACATTACGTAATTCTTTAACACATTAACTGTATTACGCAAAAATATTTTCATGGTAATTTGCTTACAATTTTGATTCACAAAATATGTTTCAATTTCGCATATTGAGTCATTCGTCATGTTCATTATTTTTGAATTATTTAGTTGAAGACAAAGTTTTGCATGTACTGTAAGTATACTAGAGCGCGCTGGGGCGATAGCCTCCCCCCACATTGAGCTGAAATTATATCATGGAAAATGAAATGAAAAATACCGAGCACTTGGCTAAAAAGAGGAATCGGAAACCATCCCTCCCCCAATCGAAAGATTTCTGGATCCGCCTTTGCTATGGCGTATGTATAACTCGTACTCCAACCTTATTGGCGCAGTATAGCCCAGATGCTCTTGCGCCATAAAAATCCAAACAAACAAACTCCAACCTTGTTTTCTAGATGCCAAAAAAATAAACTGATTCATGAACGTTTTTTCTGCCCCCCAGAGTGATTGCTCCTTGATGGAAAAAGGAAAAGAATAAGTGTTTCAATCTTCCCAGTTTCATTCTTTGTTAGCTTTCATGAAGTTCTTTTATTTGAATTTGCGATCTTCAAGAATAAACTAACTCAAAAACTGAGTATCATTGAGAAGTATTTTTCAATGCAAACAGGAACTTAGGATACTTTTCTGGATATAGACCTTACAGTGAATGGTCATTTGTATTACACCTTGCTGTGAGTTTATCCATGAATTGATGAAGTCGACATGGGCGACATTTCGTTCTGCCTAACAATGAGCGGTTTTATTTAAGTAGGGGTGGTGTGCAAAATGGTGGTTGGATAAGGGCATTCTGTATCTATAAAGTGTAAAATATTTTTTGTTCGTCCTCCCGAACTTTGCTATTTATATCGTATTACCACCTACTTTCCTTTTTCTGCTGAGAAAATGTTCTTCCTGTCTTCCTTTTCCGATTTATGCAGGTTTTTCTCTTTGACGGGACTAAATAGTACTTTCCGATACCGCGTTAGACAGTTTCCGTAGCTAATGTTAACTACCATTGACTTCTGAAGGGACCGTAAAAAAATTCCGTGTTGAGCAAGTTTCTGCCTTGTGGAGGTATCGTTGTAGACAGGTTTCATCGTATATCTCATATTCATAGTACGTTGTACACCCTGCTTGGGAGCACAACGTCGCTTTCGGCGGCCACCTTTTGCAACTTTTCTACAAAATTTACCACATGTATTTCAGAAAGTTATAAGTTTATTGATATCGAAAACTGGATTTCACAATCTGTCCAGTTAAGTGTGAAAAATAGATTGTGCAAAAGCATTAAACCATGAAGATACAAGTTAACTTATTTTCATACATTGGTTTATTTTGTTGGATTTTTTTCTGTTTATTGGTTCATTATTGAAGAATGTAAAGAAGTAAACACATTTCAGGCTGAACTCAAATCCGTGGTTCCACTCCTGTCTAAGGCATATTAATTTTCTTTTCAATATTGTTGTTGTTATCTAGGTTTCGATTCCCAACTGTGCCAAAATGAATGCTTACTTAGAGACTAACTTTTCATTGTAGTCCGGGGTATGATTCCCTAGGCCTTGAAAGGTTTAATTTTCTCGGAAAACTGTAGATCTCGGAGCAGAATGGCCCTTGCGGTCCTGGCGGCCTAAATCTCACATAAACAATCTAAACAGACCAATATTATAGATGAATCGAAATAAACGTACGACCTAAGCTTATCATTTTATATATATGGCGCGAATTTATTTTTATCAGTACAGCAATGCATATAGGATTTTTATAATGAAGGAAGGATTATAGGCGTTGTTTATGCTGGGGGGGTAAAGAATAATGAAAAATACTTAAATATGTTGCAAGTTAATGCGTTTCTTAAGTTCGAAGCCCCATATGTACCCGTTTTTCTACAAACCTATTTAAAAAAATATATTTTTTTTGTAAATTTTTATTGATGCAAGGGTTTTACATTTCGATCTAAAAATTCAAATTTTGAAAATCATCGAGATTTAAACTGTTCTAAATCTGACGTCACAAAAAAGGAGGGAAAAGAGCGTGATTTATCTACCAAGGCAATCCTCCCTTCTTCTCGGTAAATCTCTTTGCTAGGACGTTTTCTTCTAATAACTGAGAGGTCGCTTAAAGAGTTTGGACGACAGATAGGTTGGGCCATATAAAGAAATCTTTGTGATACGATGGCACATTTTTTTTCGAGTTGAAACTTAAACGATAGCCAAGTCAGCAGAAAGGGCTCACAAACTTGGCGATATTTTTAGGTCTTGACTGTCATGGCAATTAGCACTTTATGGGCGGAAATGATTGATGGTGATGAACCATGATGATTGAATCCTCGCCAAATAAGTAGGGATCGTTGTCTGTTTGTCAGGCGATAAATTTGTCGACAGCTGAAACCAACATCTGGCAACACACTTATTATTCTCGTCTGCCTTATTTCTTATTAAAATTTATTATGCTATTCTATATGCAAATTTTATTACATGTCAGTGGCATTTGGTTAATCTTCACCAACTCTCCACAAGTAAACGTTAGGCTACGTATTTGTTTATAAGATTCTTATTTTACTACCTTGAGATTACCCCGCGCGCCCTCTCGCGGGGTATTTCACACCCCACAACTTACAATTTATGAAAAGAACCGTCCACCCTTACTTTTGAAACTGGCCAAACTCTTTAAATTGCTTTCAAAGTGACAATCTTTTGGGGTAGCCTGAGAAAGCAAATATTCTACTTACTGTTCACTGTAAAAGTGGATGTTTTTAATGAAATAATGCTATATAATTAGATGGGGTGTAAAGCACCCCGCGCGCGTTCCGGCATTCCTCCAATCAGCGCGCCTAGTCGCGGGTTAAGTAAAATTTATATACGTTTGAAGATTGAAATAAACAATCTAAATCTTATCTAAATAAACAAAATTATTAAAAATATCGTTAGTTAAACAATAATATAAATCAACGTTTATTGGCGTAGTGATACCAACGCCGATGGTATGGCGTGATTAGATGGTGAAACGTTCGAAAGAAAATAAATATTTCTGCCTTCGGTGGGACCTGAACCCACGACCTTCCACTTGCCGGGCGGAGGCTCTACCCACTGAGCTACGAAGGACAATATATAATCTCTTTACGAACGTATATATACTGTTGCCAGTTATTTCGCAGAATGGTGTAGTACATGTACTACATCATTCTGCGAAATAACTGGCAACAATATATATACGTTCGTAAAGAGATTAAACATTGTCGTTCGTAGCTCAGTAGGTAGAGCCTCCGCCCGGTAAGTGGAAGGTCGTGGGTTCAGGTCCCACCGAACGCAGAAACATTTATTTTCTTTCGAACGTTTCACCATCTAATCACGCCATAACATCGGCGCTGGTATCACTACGCCAATAAACGTTGATTTATATTGTTGTTTAATTTAATCTGCGTAGTGTTTGATTTATATAAATATCGTTAGTGTGACATCAGCCCTTTTTCCAATTAAAAAAGAAAACAATTGCATTTTATCAACATGTTTAATTATATTCTTTGAAAAGCAATTTAAAAATTCACGCGATTTTTCGAAAAAAAAACCCATTAAATTTCATCTATTTTAAGACGCATTAAAATGTATCAAATAATTTAAAATGTATTAAAATGCCCGCTTCTTTTTTACTAATATGGTATGATACTATGCATGACATCTTTCTACACGTAAATACAGGAAATTAAAATATTTGTGCATTTGTATATTCAATGCACAAAGTATTTAGTTTTCAATTTAATATTTATACTTTATGAAAATGGTTTCTAGTAAAACAGAACACTTTTAACGCTTTTTTCCTTGCTTGTTTACAATAAAATGTGAAATTTAATATATTTTTAAAATAATTTGTTTGAAATAATACTGCTATTCTGTTAAGTTTATATGAAAAACAGTAACCTAAATAACTAGGTGCGTATTGATTTGTAAATACTTTTATCGTATTTGTTTTGTAAAATGGTTTTTTAAAAAAATCCTTATTATGGTTGGCTTATTAGGTCTTAAAAGTTTCGAATTTCACGGAAAAATAGATCCTTATACAGCCTGACCCTTGCAATCCTTGCGCCTTAAAATTCACACAAACGGGAACACAGCGCTGCTTATGGGCGTCCACCTTTCCTACACTTTTCCTGCTTGATGGACAGACGATGGAAAATAATAATTTTTCATTTGAATATTTTTGAAACACCGTTGTTCGAATATGGCAGCAAATATATTGAAAAAAGTAATTATAACGTTAAAAGTTCTGCTCACTGTACATCATTACACTATTTATTAGAAAATAGCTTCTTTTGAATACGTCACCAGTCTATTTCGCGCCAAAAATTAAATGGCGGTCAAACTCGTCTCATGGCGCTGACAATATAATAATAATTAGACGTCTCATCAGAAAGGCACGGCATCGTATCAGAAGGAAGTCCTCGGGGACAGCAGGCCTTAATTAAATCGGAATCCATTGCTTTACACTGGGACTCCGACGTCTCGATAAGCCACTCATTATGAGTCGCTCCCTCCCTAAATATATCAATCTAAACCTTTGGGGCGCAGAGGGCGCAAATCGATCCTTCCAATATCTTTTCTTTTGCGAGAGGAGCGCCCCGAAAAGCGATGCATTATTCAAAAAGCATTAAAAGCCGCATCCGAAAGCTTCAATCTGCGTTCCCCTTTCTCCCTTTTATTCCGCATTGTCACCCAGAGATCTTAATCGCTCTCCGGGAATTTTTCTGTTTTCCGGAAATTTCCATATTCCCGGATCTTGCCGCTCTTCTTAACAAATGCTAATGCCACTTGCCATCTGCAAGAGATAAGCTGAACACTTAGTAATTGGAGTTACAGCTATGCCGGAATAACCGGAATGCCAACTGTTATTGTGCTAAATCGAGAACCTAACAATAATCGAAAGGTAAAAATCAACCGTGTGGAAGACAGCTAGCTTTATCTACGATCGACACTAAAGGATCCTCCACAATGTGTTTTTTGGAATCCACGATGAGGAAATTCCATCATATTGGAGAATGCGTCCTTTTCAGAAGAGCTCCGCTAAACGCCATGAATAAATTATTCCATAACTGGAAACAAAGGACAACAAACGTTGCCAGAACCTTTTGCATTCGATTCTTCGATTGAAGAAGGTGATGGTTATTATCTGGAGCGCGTATTCAGAACCTGATAACATGGAATTTAGAAGAACTTCAAGCAAAGTGACATGTCTCTTTAAATGAAACGTCGTCTTACTTTGAGGATATGTTTCATTTATTTTTGTATTCATCGATTGCTGTTTCAAGCATCTAACAATAGCCTGGAACCAGAATATCAAGACCAGAGCAACAGGCAAAATTTTTCGACAATGAAGATGATATCGCTATTTTATGTTTGCAATATTATACAAATATCAAATTCTTCTTTGCTTTTAATGTTATGTAATATTGATTAATAAAATAATATAATAATAAAATAAAAAATAATAATTAAAAAATAAATAGATAATTTTAATTATCAATCTTTTTTAGTGGAATTAATAGAATCATTTCTCAATGTTTTAAGAGTGGAGAAAAGATTTTGTTGAGCGGATACTAGTCACACGTAAATTGCCAAACCACCACGATGAGAAGAAATATGATAGAATAGAACTAGAAATAGAACAGAAATAATTTTATTCAACCGATATACAGTGGTTATTAATACACCTGTTGCGACATCTTTCAGACAATTAAAATTGAAATTTAATTAATTTGGAGAATATTTACAATAATAGGTTTGCAATTGGAGGAGAGCAGAAAGCAAAAGCTCGTAGCGAGGCCCTTTACCAATTAGATAACGTATTTCAAAAATCGTAATTTTACTATTTTAGAATTTCTTATTATGCATTTATTTATATAGAATCAATGTGTAATACAATAATTTTTAGTGTGTACATTTATCTGAATTCATTATAAAACAAAGCTTTATTTTATGTAGCCTCATTTGAGAAACTGCGATATAGAGCAGGATGAAGCGTTGAGTTGACACAAGCGTCTTATTTAGACAGAAAGGTCCGTTAGGGCCTGAGTACAGGAAAAAAAATAATTTGTTTTAGTGAAATAATTTTGAGTGCATTTTATTACGTTAGTACTTTTCAATTTCGGACCATGACGATATTTAAAGTTAGTATAAAAAGGAGGTAAACATCGCGAGGTGAAAGACAGTTAGCCATCCTGTAAATATATCGCAATTTTGTCTGGGAGGGGGGGACACATTTACAGATTATTGAAACTCTTTTGTGATTCTGTATAGCTATGTATCTAGCTGTTTCAAGACAAATGGGGGAAAAAGCCCAGATAGTCATATTTGCTGAAGAATGCATCCAATGATAGTATTGTTTGTTGTGGGCATTTAAAAAGACTGGCAAAAAATTCTTTTATAGACTGGGCTGAACGGGAAGTAACGATGCATCCGTTTATCGACATTTTAGAGCTTTTCTTGGCTGCACAAAATATCTTGGTACAAGGATTAGCTGACCAGTTTTACTTTTATTCTAGGACCATAATTTTCAGCTGTGAAAGAAAATACGGTTTGTGTAATTAAGTGGAAGTCTTGCGCCTGAGTTAAAAGGAAAAATTAATAGACTATTCGTTTTTATATTGAAGATCTCTCTCTCTCTCTCTCAGCGGAACCTGAAATACAAGTTGTACTTTTTGTAATAATAGATGTATTTTATATTTATATATTACAGATTGACGATGTTATATGTTTTTTTTTATCAAATCTACATTTATCAGTAGCTTACAACATCTTCCTCATAAAATTTGATTATTAAAATCTATCATATCTTTAGAATTTCCGATTTTTTACATTCTTCTCCATTTTTGCTTTTCTCAAACTCAGAATTTCAGTTTACTAAGAAATTTCTTTTTTATTAAAGCCATTTTTCTTTAAATCAGCATTTCTCAACGGTGGTAACCATCACCATAAAGTTCTCAACATTATTGGTGGGGGGCACATTTTATGTACATTTATACATTACAGTATATGTAAAATCGCAATTTATTTCAGATTATAAGAGGGGGGAGGGGGGTCTCAAGCCTCACGAGCCCATATAACTCTGTGCCAATAGTGGTAACGCATTCGTCTAGTGTGCGATTATCTTGGGTTCGACTCCCAACTGTTCAGAATAAAAGAACGCTGAACAAATAAATGTTCGCCGTAGTTTGAAGGTTGGTTCCTTAACTCTTAAGAGGTTAGGAGTCCTCGGAAAACAATGGTCCCCGGCGCAGTACGACCCTTGTTATCCTTAATTTTAAAATTAAACAGTCAAATCAACACTCATTTTGCATCATCATATCCTAAATTTTCCTTAAGATTATCTATACTTCATAAGTTTTCTTTTCAAAATTTTTTATATTTCTGAAAATTTATTTTTAAAATTTTCCATGTCTTTTTTTTTTAATTTTTCTTCATTGTACGCTAAGTTGTTTTCGTCATAGACATCGCAATTCTTACGGACATAAGAATGTGAAAAATGGTTAGAGAATATCGGATCATAAATTCAAATTTTCCTCTATATCCATAAATGCAGAGAGCATATAACTTACAAGTGAATAACATATATACATGTTATTCACCTATAGGTCATGTGCTCTCTGCATATAACCTATAGGTGAATAACAGCTAACCCGCAGGATTTAATTTGATCAATATGCTGTTACGTGGCTCGCATTTTCTTTTTAAAAATTTGAAATGTCCCACAACGGCTATTGAAAAAGCTGGCCATTTGACCATGATTAGAATATAACACAAAATACCAGGAAATAAATTTACATATGAAAGGATAAACTAAGGGTTAAATGTTAAAATTAACTTTAGTTTTACTTTTTTTAGTTTAACCTTAAGGTTAAAGGTCGTAAAATACAAGGACTAGTATTTAAGTTTTTAGAAAATAATATACAAAATATTTCCATATCGAAAAAATTGTTTTATAGCTTTGCAAGATATTCGCCTTTATCGTTAATGCCCTTTTTCATTTGAATAAACCTATTTTCAAAATAATTATGCTATTCAAAGATTGGTATAGCAGAAACATGTGATTTTTTTAGCTTCAACTGTTCCTTTAGGGCTGTTAAATCGTTGACCACGTATTTTACTTTTGATCTTTGGGAACAAAAAGGAATCATTGGGTGCTAAGTCAGGCGAATAAGGCAATGACATCAAATTAATATTTTTCTTGCTTCAAATAATTTATAATTTGAAATGCAGTATGTGAGTTTGTATTATCATAATGAAGAACTATGCGACGCTTCGAATTAGTTTCTCTGATTTTAGCAACTATCTCTGGCAAACACATTGTCGCATATTAATCAGCATTCACTGTTCTGCAATCCTGTAATGAAATGGTTGCAACATGGCTAGATTTACCAAAAAACGAAGCAATCATTTTCTTTGAAGCACTTTGTGCACAAAGAACTTTTGTATATTTCGGTTCATTTTGGAACACCCAAACAGTGAATTTTTGTTTTGTTTGGGGTACATAGTAATAAATCCAGGTTTCAACACCTGTTACAATGCCAAAGATGTTTTGAGGCACCACAATTGAATCTTTTTAAATTTTCCTTGCATCATTTGACACGAGCATCCTTTTGAGTTTGATTTAAATTGCCTGGTATCCAACGCGCATATACTTTCTTGATGTTTAAATGATCATGTAAAATTGAATACCCTCAGATCACTGAACTGTTCAAAGATGCCTCAATTTCACCAGATGCGACATGACGATCTAAAGTGATTAGTTGTCGCACAATATCAATATTTTTTGGCGTCTCAGCCGTTTTTGGTCAATTTTCAGGAAACTTATCACTGAGAATCCTACGTCCAAAATGGAATTATTTAAAGTGGTTGTAAATTGTTGCTTTAGATGGTGCTTCATTACCAAAAGTCGAATTCATACGATCGACAAACATTGCTGTGTCAAACCTTGTCGAAATTCATACAAAACCATGGCTCGAAAATCCCTTCAACTTAAATCCATGTTTTCCACTACCTCATCAATTTCAAAACAACGCCGTGAAAAGAATTTTATAGTAATCCTGGTTCTGTAATACCCAATGTTCACATGAAAATTGAAATTCTAAAAAATCGCCAACAACGATATTTGTGGTCTTTCGTGTTGCCAGATTCTAAAAACTTAAGTACCGGCCTATGTATCAAAAGAAATTGATCACTTAAAATTTTCAGATGTGTCAGCAGCCGTCTTTTATCAGAACTAATGATAATCACTTTGATGTGACTATATCCAGGGTCCCTGGAAGGATTCCGATAATTAAATAAAAGCGTGCTCCGCGGCGGTAACCACGTGATCGACTAGTACGCAGTTATCCGGTATTGTATTCCGAACTTGATTCCCTGGGTCATAAGAGGTCAGAATTCCTCGAGAAACTGTAGGTCCCGGCGCAGCACGACCCTCGCTGTCCTTGTGTGGTAAAACTCATAAAAAAGAAAAAGAAAGAAACCGGTCATAGCCGCCAAGTACCTTCCGTGAGAGAAAAGATGAAGCAAGATGTATTTGTGCTTCGAAACGGGCATTAAAAATTTATGCGTAATTTTCCGAAGGGAATTAAAAATAAATAAATTAATTATTTAATTATGAATAAGATAATACAGGATATGCTGTAGCGACAATATTTTATTATCTCTTGATTTACTTATTAGAGTATGCGGAATGTCTTAAAAAACAATTTCACTCTTGTATCAAAAACAGGGTTTAAGCTGCAGTCGCATTTTTCGCAAAATGCGACGAGTTGCTCGAAAATGCGAAGAAAAAATTATTGCCCATCGCGAAAATGCGACAGGCATTTTTAACCACAGTTTATTCTCTGAAAACAGGATTCCCCGATTCCAGAATATCCGTTTTGCACTTCAGCGATCTTTTCTTGTTCCTTTTTGTTTCCTCTTCAAAATTCTTAACAGCACCTGTTAAGCATTGTTGATATAAATAATTTCATGGATAGGGTTTTTCGAGCAACGAAAGCAACTAATATTTTTTAGCATTTTGCTACAACTTTTTTGCCCCATTTTAGCATTTTTGCGACAGCATGTTTCGAGCCAGCTTAAACCTTAGTAAAAGAACAAACTTACCTAAACTGTTGTGAACCCAAAGTTTGTTGTTACCCAAAAAGTTGTAAACTGGTGATTAGCGAACTGTAAAAGCGGCCTTTTCCCTTACATTTTAATTGTCCAAAATAATAAAGATAAGTGATAAGCGATTTTTACAATTTTTTACTCAGCATTTTAAACTGAGTTGCCATGTGAAGGCTTTTCCTCGAAAAAAGAGGAAAACTGGACAGTTGTTCCTTTTCCTAAAGATACACTGAACAATTCACAAGGAGACGTTAAAAGTTGGCAGAAAACAACTGCGGTCCCAAATGCAGCAAAGTTTCGTCCTTAGTTGCATCATTAACATCTATTTCGTTTATCAAATGAGAACTTGGAAACTTAGCTTCGCAGAGGGCGAATGAACCCATCCATTAAAATAAATGTCGTCGTAGGGAAAGGTTTCGTAGGTACTCAGACTACAGGCAATGGCATAGCGAGGGCGGGGCTACCGGTATGAAATCCTCGGGCGCAAAATTCTCAGGGGGGGGCGCAAAATTTCAACATTGGATTTGTGGAAGGGGAGTGCGAACAAGTTTCATCGGACGTAATACTTAACTTGCCCCGGGTGTTGGCAACCCACGATACGCTCGTGACTACAGGTGTGTGTCGAATCGTTTACTGAACGGTTCAATGAACGAGATTACCCATCAATTAGAAACGAAGAGACTCGTTCGGCGAATCAGTCACCAAACAATGCGGCACACCGTTAACTCAGAAAGTGTAATTCTACTTCAAAAAGCCACCAGATGGCGCTTAAAAAAAGCAAAATATTGTGGTATGTATGTACGGTGATTTCCAAAAATAAAGCATGATACAAAATTAAATGACGATAAAAATTAAGAGGTAATGCAAAATTAAAATATGATATAGGAGCGTTCAATTATTACGTGAGCAATATTTTGGCCGTTTCAACTCCCCTCCCCTCCCCAGATGCTTACGTAATACTTGAACTCTCGCTTTACTAAAATTAAAATATGATATATTAAAATTAAAATATGATGCACTAAAATTAAAATATGATATACTAAAATTAAAACTTGATACTGAGTATTAAAACATGGTGCTATAACAGATAAGAGCAGCTCAAGGAGTCACAAGACAAATTTCGTACATAAAATTATTATTTTTAACTTGAGGTAAATTAGTTATTAAGGGGGAGATTGTAACTGTGTCAGAATGCACAGCCGAGAGATTGACGTGAATACGTTCCCTATCCGAGGTCTTTTGTTATCAGCAGGGTTCAATGGAACTCAGAAATTGATTGATACATTTATTGTTACACACAAACCGTGGTTGCCTTCATCGCCGACGTTCGCATTTTCGCGTGCCCTTGCGCCTCCTGACCCTCTCAGCTACGAACCATGGCATATCCCTGGATAGCTGCTGAGACGCCCTTTTCGATGATATGCGCCTTCTATATTTCATGTTGGTATTTTCGCGAGTTTTGGTCGAAACTGTGAAATTTTTGGAAATCGTTTCTTGTTATGATTTTTTTACTCTCTAAAACTGATTCAGTGTTTTGGAATGCGCTTAGGAGGCGTAGATCTAATTGAGTTCCATTGTTTGAGACCAAAACCAGTACTATAGCAACTCGGAGTCATGAACTATACTGATTGGAAATTTCCGCGGAAGCCCAAAATGTCATTTTGGCTTAAACCCTCGCGTATTGCATTTGCGCGGCGACGACTATATTTGGGCGGGAACGCGACTATATACCAATTAGAATGATAGCAAAATCATTCCCGTCGGACCTGAAGTTTCGGAGTTATTCAATAATTTTGGATATTCTACCACACAGCAAACATTGCATCGAGATTTCTGAGATATCATCCAGTACTGAAATGAATTTATAGCTATATTTACGTAAAAAAAAATATATTGACTGTAGACGCACGGCAATTCCTTTATACCGAATACTGCATTTTCATTAAATCTGCATTCTAACGTAATTATTTTGTTATATGTGCAAAAATACGTACATTTAATAAGCAAAATATTTTTATTCATATACCACGTCAAGCGGAAGAGGTTCATACGTAGGTGTAAAGAATAAGAATAAAATTTATTTGTCCTAATTACACGCACAATTTTGGAGATAAATATTCTGCTATGTGATATTCTTGATGTTACATAGATATTCTTTACTCTGAAGTTACAGATGTTAACTGGTGGTTAGGTTAGAAATAGTTTGGTTTGCTTGCTTTTTGGTTTTACGGCTCAAAGACTACAGTGGTCATGCTGCGCCGGGACCTACTGTTTTCCGAGGAATCCGAACCTCTTAAGGCCTAGGGAACCAAACCCCGGACTACAGTGAGCAGTGCGATCTTTATGAGATCTCTGAGTAAGCGTTCTTTGCACTGCTGGGAGTCGAACCCGGATTAGCGGCGCATAAGAGAAGTTACAAACTTAAAGTTTGTGATACTTCATGACCTCATTTGAGAAAACTGTGACAAAGGACAGGGTGAAGCCTGAGTTGAAATAGATGTAATTTTAATTCAGATTGAGATATTGATTTCACAATATTTTATTTATGAATTGTCGATGTGGTTTGAGCAGGATTTTGATAAATTAGTGTCTATGATAAACATATATGAACTTTATTGTGATGAACGAATGAGGAGGAAAAACACCAGTTTGATCAAATTAAAAAATTGAAGTTAATGATTGTGATAATTGGCACATATTTTAATAAGTGATTACTTGTATTAATCAGATACGTTCTGGTATCAATAGTAAAAGAGGAAGAAAGCGCGAGGATGGCGGCCTCAACATGAGGTTATCACAGATTTGTCAAGGAATAAATATATTTGCACGGTGGTCAGAAGTTTCCTTGTGGTTAAAATTAAACATTTTTCTTAAAATTTTATTAGAAATGAAATAACTCTAGAGGCCATGAGAAGTATTTTTATATTTCGCAAGTTTTTATAGAATGTTGTTGATTTTGCTTTTGTTGAGGTTCCGAAACCATAACGCCTCCGTAATAGGATAACCTTTCGCCCGAAATGTTTATCTAAGGGATACAAAGTTTATAAATCACTGGCATAACATATACTCATTATCATCATGAACATACTCGTGACTCATTAACTCGTGAGCAGGCGCTTGAGGTTTTGCACACCCCACAACTTACAATTTGTGAAAAAAAAAGTCCACCCTTGCTTCTGAAACTGGCCAAACTCTTTCCTGTTGCCTTCAAAGTCACAATCTTTTGGAGTAGGGTGACAAAGAGAAAATGCCACTTATTGTTCCCTGTAAAATTGGACGTTTTTAATGAAATAATGCTATATAATCAGATGGGGTGCAAAGCACCCCGCGCGCGTTCTCGCGTTCCTCTAATCGTCGCGGGTCCGTAAAAATGCTCTTACGAAAGAAAAAAAGTCCGTAAAAATTCTCTTACCAATTCTTTACGTGATTTTGGAATTAATTTATTTTAATTGTTTGAATTCTTAAATCGGTGAGATTTTTTTTATGTAAACAAACCTAGGATTTACCCAAAGGGCACCAAAATAATTTTCGTTGTGGGAATACATTTGGCCTGCCCTGGTACTTATCCAGGTAATATGCATTATGCGTGTATTGTGTGCATGTGTGAGATGTCCAGATAAATCTCTAAACAAAGAAGTTACAATTCCCTTGGAAATATTAACTCCATTACTCACGTCGCGAGAAAAAAATTATAATTTTGTCCATGACTTCCAAGTAATTTCTGCATGTATGTCATTGATTACATGCCGGTGAAAAGAACCGGAATGCCCTTTCAGTGAGCTTTGCGAGTGTAATAATAATACTAATAATAATAAAAAAGATTATGGCTAATTTGTTATCGCCCGACGTGCAAAGCTCCTCTGCTCCAATTTTTGCGTGAGAACTTGTGCCGCCCTCTCATAGTATCATCACGCAATTTAATTCCTCTCTAAACACGAAACATGAATTTTTATGAGTTGGCTATTTGCACTTGTTCTCCTTATTTTTAAATCGTGAATTATGTTCCTAGCGTTAGAACTGGAGTCTAGAGAAATTGATAGTCTCCCTCGAAAACGAAAATAGAATGGCATCATTCGATTAAAGAACTGTTTCAAGCACTGGCATATGTAGTCTCGACATCTGGGAAAGCTATAGCCTCCACTCCAGCGCTCCACGTACAGCGTTTACAGTGAAAGCTGTCCATGACACGATACTGCGTATAATGAGCGTAAATAATTCATTCACAAGGAACGGGGCTAACAAAGCTTAAATTCCATACATTCGTATTTATGAAATTGTATCGCAATGGGGATATTATGGCCCCTCCCCCCTCTGTCACTAAATGTGGTTCTGGGTTCAATTCCGAGAGTAAGAACCAGTTCCTTTTTTTTTTCTCTCTTTCTTTAAAAAAAATCGTTTTTTCCCCAGCAAATAGAAAAGCAAACAAAAATGCAACAAAAAAAAAAAGTAGACTGCAAAATAACCAAAAAAGTTGCGGAATTGTCTTCAAAAGTCAAGATTCCTCGCTAAATAGGATCTTGAATTCGGTGAAAAATGAGAAGGTGTTGCTTCCCACCCATCTCCTCTTTAATTGGATTAATTTTACCCCCTCTGAAATGAAACTATCTGAGATAAAGAGACAGCAGAATGTACAATAGCTAAGAAGCAGTTGAGGAATTATTATTGATTATCGCCGAAACAAGAGTTTCTTCTCTAACTTCAATTTCAAGTTCGATTCTGATAATAAGAACGTGGGGATTTTTTTGCCTTTCATTAAGTTTATTAAACTTAAAGTTTAAGTTTATTAAACAGATTAAACCATCTTCCATAGAAAGAAAGCAGAATATGTAATAACAGGAAAATAGTTGAGGAATTGTCTGTTATAGTCGAAAGTCGAGTTTCATCAATAAACAAGGTCCTGATCCAAGAAATGGAAACATGTTGTTTGTTTTGCTTTTTCGTCAAATAATCTTGACTTACCCTGGTAAATACGACTATCTGTCATAAAAAAGACAGACGAATGAGTAATAGCTAAGAAACTGTCGAGGAATTGTCTCCGGTAATCGAATTTTGTTACAATGCGTGGTCTTGAGTTCGACTTCGAGAATGTTAGGCGACTTTTTTTTACGTGTAAATGGAAACATTTGTAATAAAAAGGTAGCAAAATACGAAATAACTAAAAAAATTTTAATTATTACCGAAAGTTAAGATTCTTTATTTCATAGGATCTAGTTTCGTTTTC
>QLNU02015003.1:48791671-48813164 GCA_006491805.2 Dysdera silvatica | reverse complement strand
TGAACTTCTATAAAGAACTTGCTAACTTTATAGTGAACGAACTTTTTAATGAACTTCTTAACTTTATAATGAACTTTTATAATGAACTTGTTAACTTTATAGTGAGCTTGTTAACTTTATAGTGAACTTTTATAATGAACTTGTTAATTTTATACTGAACTTTTTAATGAACTTGTTAACTTCATAGTGAACTTTTTAATGAACTTGTTAACTTCATAGTGAACTTTTTAATGAACTTGTTAGCTTCATAGTGAACTTTTTAATGAACTTGTTAGCTTCATAGTGAACTTTTTAATGAACTTGTATAAACATGGACGAATTATTTCATTACTTCTGAATATTTTATTATTTATTTTATTTTCTTGTAAGTACATTTTACAAGAAGAATTATAATCTTGAAGGTAAATTTGACACTCCCGCAAACGAAGTTTGACACAATCTCAACAAAATTTGACACCCCCCAACTCCCGAGAAAATATCATGGCAAACACTTGGGTTTGATCAGGTAATAGGGCAGTCCAAGACGTTGAAAATGATCTACTTATCACTCTATCGAGGCAATGGAGGACATGTCGATTGCAATAAAGTTGTTGTGTGTGATTGTAATAAATCGTAATTGTAACAACCATAATTATAATAACTGTATATGATTGTAATAAAATTATCGTACGCATCTACTATTTCGGAATGATATTTGCTATTAATTTCATTTCATGTTTTGGCAAGACACCTCTTACACGTTAACTCTTGTTTGTTGTCGATATGTTATTAATTTCATTTCCACATGTTATTGAAATACATGAGTGTATATTCAGTGCCGGATTTACGTATAGGCCACGTAGGCGCTGATCTAGGGGCCCCGCAATTTTGGAGCCCCAGTAGAGGTCTTGAAGTGATATAGTTCTATTTAAATTTAAGCGTCATTTGAATCTTCTTTATTTACAAGAAAAATTCTTGTTATTGATATACCTGGATACTAAAGATAATGAAAACTTATAATTTATTGACTAAATTTCGCGAAGGCCACATTTCGTAGGGGTTCATTTCATAAGCGTTAGCAGAAAGTTCATAAGGAGGGGTTATATGTTCAGTGAGAGGGGGTTACAGAGCCACAACTGATATATTCCTATGTTAAACATACAAAATGTTATTGCAATGGGGGGTTACAATCGCCAAACCCTCCCTGGCTACGCCTGTGGTCCATTCTATTCTTTCAGACTAGGGCCTATGAAAATCCCTCAATCTGGAATTTTGTGTCTTATTGCACATTTACATGGGATTTTCTGTCTTATTGCACATTTACATGGAATTTTGTGCCTTATTACACATGACCTTAACGATAGTTGTTAGGTACGTCTGGCAATGTGCAAATTACCTGCACCGTAGAACCATTTCACCCCCTAGCAGTGGAAATGCGAACTATTTATTATCTTCATTAATAGAAACAGCATACTCAGTAAAGTAATGGATGTCCATAAATTATCTTTACAACTTAAGACTTTAATAACTTTAAAACTTTACTAGATAATAACAAACGGTTTTCAACATGTGACAAAATAACTCATAAAGTTTTGTTTCCTTATTGTCACACGTTGAAAATCATTTGTTATTATCTAGGACAGTTTTAAAGTTATTCAAGTCATAAGTTGTAAAGATAATTTATGGGAACCCTATATGTTTACGAAATTTAGTTGCCATTCCCTCAGTAGCCTTTCCCACAGACAGGTCTAAACACTTCCTCTTTATTTTGGATCACCCTGTATGTAAAATTGAAATTTATTTTAAAGTATTAGGAGCTTGTGTTCCATGGGCCCATTATAACTCCACCACACCTATGGTCATACCAAGTAACCCCAAAATCATTTGCCGTTTTTAAAGACTGTGACAAACAGGGGCCCTGAGAGCCAAAGCGGGGCCCCCAGACTCACTTCAACCGGCCTCATGACCCCTTCGCTGGTCCGGGCCCCCCACAGCATAGTTCCTTGTCAGTGCAGGCCCCTAGACTTCATCCGGGCCCCGTGTTTTGAACCTGCCGCCTCGTTAGCTCTGAGATAAAGTACAACATATGCGTAGTGGGAAATAAATTTATTCTTTAAAATAATTATCACAGATAACAAGTTCTGCCACCCACGCTTCAGCTCAAACCAGAGCTGTAGAGAGAATAAGATAAAAAGAGGCATCGTCCTGCGACGGAGTTGAACCCGGGACCTTACGTATGACCCGTTGTGCCTCTGCCTGTTCGGCCATCAGGGAAGGAACGACGCACCTTTCGCCATATATAATGTTTTCATATATGGTATAATGATTGTCATGGGAGTCAACAGCGTGCTTCCAACGTATTTTAAAAACTTATATATATATATATCCCTCTGATAAAATTCCTAGTCATGGAAAGAGAATGAGTTTTGAAGGTCAGCGTGCAACTCATCAAGATTGGAGAAGTCGCGTCCACATAAATTATGTTTCAGTGATAGAAATGAGTAATAATCTGAAGGCGAATTACCGGATGAGTAAGCTAAATGATCTAAAATTCCTCATACAAGTTCTTTGACAGTGTTTCTGGTCAATGGAACAGAGTGGCCACGAGCATTATCTTGAAGGAGCAGAACTACTTTTCTGTCGATCAGGAAGGGTGGCCACTAAAAGTAGCACTGTATTCCCAGACTGACGCCGCCACGTTTTCAATGATGCAATTCAAATAGCGTTTAAAAAATTATCACCTGCTGAGCCCATGAACTGAAAAAGGTTGAAGACCCCTGGTGTAGACGGTCCATGCCCGTATCCAAAGGAGGGATTTTAGGGACCGGTTCCCCCCGAAATTAAATTTTTAATGGGACTTGGCTACGGCCTTGCATGCTGTGATTGTATCGATACATGCTGTAAAATTTTTGAACCCCCGAAATTAAATCCTGGCTATGGCCTTGATACCATCCCTTTAATTTATGTCGTTGATAATGAGCGTACTGGGCCAAAAAGTTCCTTGAGCTTGCGAAATTAAAATATAGAAACTATAGTTGTAACGTTATTAAAAACGTTCCACTTGAAAGTTGAAATAATAACACGTCAATGAAAACGCTGCCATGCAGGAAAAAGCTCTATATAATGCAATCTAACAAAAGGTATAATTACATCAAATAAATGACAAAGCGTATTTTTTTATTTCGTACTAAATACACTACGCCGAAAAATGTAATCAGCAATCACACTCCTAAAAGGCGCAGTATAGCCCAGATGCTCTTGCGCCATAAAAAATCCAAACAAACACACACTTCTTAAATTAAAAAGGAAAAGAAAATATTTTAAATTTTGAAAGACGTTACCTATTATAAAATTTTCGTCTGGAATTGAGGGGGACATGGAGCACTAATAACAACATTGAGAAGGACGGATCCACCTGTCCCCCGCTAATGGCGCCAGTGTACTTGCCACTCTTCGTAGTGACCCAGTGACGTCACTCGTCTCAGGCAAGATGTCCCACGTTCGAGTTACGTTCACGCAGAAGCCATTGTTAGCACTTTAAGCACCCTTCAATAAAAGACAATTTACCAACTCTTTGTAGGCCATACAATTCCAAACCATAACATGGTCTCCTCCGTGTTTAATGGTAGCCTTGATATTGGATGGATATAATATTGTATGGGATGAGGGCCAAAACAAAATATGGTAATGGTTAAAAAAAACATCAAAAATTCAGAGAAATCAATTCTCCTTCTAAAAGAAAAAAAATTCTTGCTACACGTTTATTTATTTATTTATTTTTTTAAAGAGCGTCAGTAACGCTTACCCTTATGTATTGTGCGTTCGCGCAGACCTGACGCCTGATACCGTTAGCAGACGGATTAGTCCATTGCAGTTTAGGGAAGGGCGTCTTGCCGAAACTGGTTTTTCGCGCGGGAAAAACCAGTTCCTCCAAGACGGCCTTCCCTAAACTGCAATGGACTAACCCGTCTGCTAACGGTATCACGCGCCAACTGAGCGCGAATGCACAGTTCTACACAACGGGGGGTAACTCAAAACAAAACAAAAAAGAAAAGTAAAGATAAGAAGAAAAGAGTGACCATTTTTTCGTCAATGATTCGAGCCCTACCCCGTCGCTAATGATTACTGGACGGAGATTGGCCTACAGTTGATAAATTAATGACGTCATCCATATTAAAGCTCTGTGACGTCATGAGAGGTTCATTGCACTGTGCATTGTTCTGAAACTTGCTTTGTTCTTTCGATTGAACAGTGTCAAATTTCCTCAACGGAAGATATGCGAACAGCATAAGAAAGATTTATGGTCTTCTGGAGTAAGAGGCTCCTGCGCTGTTCATTTTTCAAATAATTCATTTCCCTTTTCTTGTATAATAGAAACACTACTACATTTTAGTCTTTTATTTACCCCCAGATTTTCCCATCTAAAATAGACCTTACAATCATTCGTCATTACCATCTGCTTTATGGGTATTATATTTTTCCTTTTCGAAATTTACTACTCTTCGTAGTCCTAGGCATGAAGAGGGGTGACTTAGTCACTGGTGTACACGGGGGAAGGGGTTAATATGTATTGTAACCCTCAATGCGATGCAATTTTGTATATATATATGGAGTTGTAGCTTTGTATCACCCTATTATAAACCTGTAACCCCCCCTTATGAGCTTTCTGTGCACTCCTAGAGCTTAGTGCTCCTAAAATACGAAAATTACAAAGGAATGCTATGTGCAGAGCACTAGGGAGGGGGCTATACCCTCAAGATCATGAAGCTACCACTGCTCATAGTATACAAATGTGTTATTATTACTCCACCGTAAGGCCATTTATAAATGAAATGCCAAAGTTAAAATAAGTATCGGCCGTAGAGTTTTGTACTTAGGCAGCAATCATTATGTATATTCTTTTTATTAGCTCCAGTGAGCCAGTGGTTATAATAACTGCCACATTTAGACCAATCAGATAGGGTACTACACCAGGGTGGTGTGTAAATTTGTAGCAGTATGGTGTTGTGCGCGTTAAGCAATTGATCCCTCCCAGTTTTCAATCCAATGGTTTCCAACATTTTTTAAGCCGCGACCCCCTTTTATAGTAACCAAAAGATCTGCGATCTCCCCTTTGTTTGCCGCTGCCACATTTGCATAATAAAAGCATTTTTAACAGAGTAAAGAAAACACATTAAATATAAAATTATATTAATTAATTATGTATATTATATTAATTATATATATAAAGTTAACAGCCATTAGTAAAATACTGAAAGGTGTATTGTCGTGCTGAAATATAATAGTAGTGGAAACATTTGATATGGAATTCCTTATAAAATAATTTCAACTATAAATAGTAGCGGCGACCGCCTAGAAACTTGTTCGCGATCCCCAGGTTGGGAACCACTGCTTTAGTCAATAAATATATTAAATTAGCTGCAGAGTCACAAATATTTTTATGGAAGTGGCGTTGGGGAGTTTCAAACATTATATAACACATCTCTACACCATTAATTAAAAATCGTTAATAAAAAATTGGAGGTATAAATACATGCCATTTTTTGTTTAAATTTTTTTACTAGGCTTGGATTAAAAGTATTAAAAATATTTATTAAATTTATGTTTTTTTTACAAAACTTTGAAAAATTTGTGTGTTGAAAGCGGTCCAAAAGCAAACCTACAACACAGATAAAAACAAGTTAAGAGCTAGGTGGAGTAATTTTCACGTAATTGTAAACAAGGGAGAGTGGTAAATATAGATCAGCAGACAAACCATGATGAATTTAATGTATGATACGAAAATGTAGTGCATGAATTTATTTGTATATATACGTATATTATGGAAAATAAAAAGTTATTATTATTATTATTATTGAGAAATAAACAAATACCAATAAGCGTAGTGAATAAATTCACAAAATACATAATCAAAATTTATTACAGGCGAAGAAACATTAGCGTTGGAGGAACAATTATGTTTGACTATTAACATTGGCGTACGCAGGGGGTGTTGATGGGGGTTGTAACCCCCCATTGCAATGAAATTTTGTATATTTAACATAGGAATATGTGAGTTGCAGCTCTGTAACCCCCCCCCCATTGAGCCTATAACCCCCTTACAAACTTTCTACGTACGCGTATGACTATTAATTACCTAAAACCTTATAATTCCGTTCGATCAGTAGTAATAATAATGTTAATTTTTTTTAATTATATACAAGGTCATCGAAAAAGAATGACGATTACAAAACCTTATCACTAAAAAGCTATTAAACGTGTCCACGTGATCCTTGCATTGAAATCACTGGCGGATCCAGCTAGGGGTGGAGGGGGCGATGCCCCCCCCTCCCGTTAGGGTTAAATAGGAAAAAAATAAAGACGATGAAGAATATTTTATGTGTTGTTTGTTACTACCGTAATAAACTAAAATCTTACACCAAAGTCTCCAAGCCTTGGAGAAATGCAATCCAGACGTTTTTCCACGAATCTACAAGCTATTTGACTTTCAAACTACGTTTTCAGTAAGTATTGCTTCAGCAGAACGTAGTTTTTTATTCTTGAAGATCCAAACCGGGTTTCGAACGCGGATGACAGAAGAGACTTTTAATACACACCCACAGAGACATTCATATTGATGTAAATAAAGTAATTGACAAATTTTCAAAGAAACCAAGATGGCTCGACTTCGCACTATAAACTTCAAATTTTTTAAAAAGTTGCTTGTTATAAAAAAAGTAAAATAATTACAATGTTTTTATAGTTTAAATTTAAACTTGTTCTATTAATTACATTGTAAATTATCGTTTTTGGTTATTGTATATGTCTCCTTTGCTAAGTTATCCTTCTGTCATACTTGACTATAATCTGCCCTAAACCATATAGTTTAATTAAAGAAAAGCCCAGCTTTAATTCATGGTCGCAAATTAAATATTTTGGTGAGTATAAAGCAGGGTTGTCCAACCTTTTTCGGTAGCGGGCCACTTAAAGAATTTTCACGGATCTTGCGGGCCAGCGGTTTCTTAAAAAAAAAAGAAGAAAAAAAAAAGGAAAAAACTAACTTACACTTAACTGCCTCCCTTAAGAGTTTCAGCTACTTGCTTGTGCACTTGCGATATAGAAAGGGGTCATCTATGCTGTCCGCACGATTTTTCCATATTTTTGAAAAAAAATCTAAAATTTTTGTTTGGGAATTTTTTTTATTTCAAACAGTTCTAAGCGGGTCGGATTAACATTGCTCGCGAGCCGGATTGTGGCCCGCGAGCCTTATGTTGAGAAACCCTGGTATAAAGGAAGGCTAGTCCAAAACTAAAAATTTTCCCGGGTGAGAGTTCCCGAAACCGCCCCCTCCCCGTAATAACATCCTGAATCCGCCATTGATTGAAATGCAGTACAAGAATTTAAGTTTAGCAGTAAGCATAATTGTCGAATTTGGAGATCACAGCAACCCAGTGAAATTCACCAGTTCTTTCGCGGTTCCCCAAAAGTAAATGTTTGGTGTGGCCTGCTATACGATTATGTTGTTGGCCCTTTTATTTTTCACGATGAACATCATTACTAGATATGTTTATCTCGATTTACTGCAAGCACGTTTTTCCACAAATAGCAGATTTAGAGGCAGAAAGTGGTAATAAGATTTACTTTATTCAGGATGGTGCTCTTCCACATTACTCCCTATGTGTTCATGAAGCCTTAAATAAAAAGTTCCCCCAACTCGTGGATTGGACGGGATGTCCCAGTAATGTGGCCTTCACGATGCCCAGACCTTAACCCGTGGACTCCTTTTTCTGGAGATGCATAAAGAACACTGTTTACGGTAAAAACATTGCTGATCTCAGCCACCTAAAATGTAAGATCACATTTGCAACTGCAACCGTAACCCCTACTAAATCCCTGGAAACATGGTACGAGATTATCATTTTAACATATGTCTAGCGACTAATGGTATATATATATATATATATATCCAAACGCACTTAGGTTCATCTTTGACTTTAGACATTTCTTAATATTTTAGCACAATCAGGTGCATGTGTGTTGTTTATTTTCCGCAATACTCTTTCGTAATCTCGTCATTCGGTTTTGATGATCCTGTATAAATACATATAGGGCTCATATAAAAAGGGCTTCACAGAAAAGATCAAATTTGTTCCCTGTACCAGCCAGGGCCATCCTAAAGCAAGAATTTCAAAAATCAGATATTGCAAAATATTCATGGAAATACGATCATCAATTTCCTTTTCTAACGCCAACATAATTGAAAAAGTTAACTCACCCACAGATCTCCATTTCTTAGATGTCTATCAAATCTTTCGTAATGCTAGTGAAATGGTTAATGATCCGTATGAAAATATCCATTTTCCCGAAATCTATAAACATCTCGCCTCCAGCCCTACGTAAATTCGTTTTGCTCCGATTTCTTCACAATGGATGACGACACATCATTATTGCATTGCGAAATGCTAATCGGTTCAAATTTAGTGGCAACGGATCAATCTGGAATGGTTTTATGCAGAAGGTTGGACGTTTCCCCGCCAAAACAATTGCTAAAACAATGTGCCAGTTTCAAGACAGAATAAAGTTTCGCAAGGCCTTAACGGTATTTTTTTCCGCGCCCATTGAGTACAAAATAATCTTGTGTAATTACAAAAGAATACGTATATAACGAGGAGCTTCGGTTACGAAAATGCTCGCTATCTCCGATCGCTCGCTAACCATTCTAGAATTTTATATTTCAAACTTTGAAAAATAAGGTACAGATAATATATTTGCATGCGACACAATACCACACATACACACACAACACACACACACACACACACCTCTAATATTTAGCTTTGAATTTGTTTAAAACTTAATGAACATTTTATATCATCACCAAATTTCAATTCAATAAAAATATGATACAAAGAAAACTTACATTACTAAATTTTCAAATATGCTTTATTTGTAGATGCTCAAAAAATGATCTATAATTGTTTGCTTCGTGTTGCGATATTTATGCTTATTTAATTTTCGTCGTAACATACCTAGTGCATTAAATACATAGTCATCAATGTAACCTATTGCCTCACTCAAGAAAGCGTTTATTATGAATACCTTACTATATATTCTGAAAAAGATGAGGGTTTTTAGAAATTTTCCGACTTTAAATGTTGGAAGGTTTGTTTCATCATGTTTATCTGAGAAAAAAAGGTTGAGAACCACTAGTTTAAATAATTAAATATTTAACTGCGATTACGTTTATTTTATATTCCATGTCTTCTACACGCAGTGTGTCGTATATCCAAGTATTGTAATTTTATCAGGACAGTTGTCATTTTGTGACTATGTGCTAGTTTGATTGTTTTCAGTATCTTACGTAATCGTGGTCCAGACCCCTCCCCGGTATCTGAAAAAATAAGCAAATTTCAAACCTCCGTACCACAAAGATGCTTACGTAATACTTGAAAGGTCCCTAATAATAAGTGTGAATTTGTTATTTTTAAGGAAAATGGACACCCCTTGCATCCACCTTTAGTTTTGAAGGCATCATTATTAAAGTAAAAACACTATAATGGGAATGGAGTGGGCATATCGTAAGAAGAAACAACCGGCGATAGTGGCGCCCTCTAGATTTCTTGGCCGATGCATTAGCCGCCATTTTGTTGTACAATTCCGGTTTCATTTACCTTGACGATAAGGGTTTTCCGCATTTGCGCAATGATCGCTATTCTGGCATAAAAATATGTAATGATCCGCGATTATCCGACGAATTTAAACATCGGCGCGAACTTTCAAAACGCCGCCAATAAATACAAGGGCAACAAAATGGCGGTTCTGCGCCAGCTCCCTTTTTTTTAGGATCCTTAGGCGATAAAATGCAGGAATTCTTAACTGGATCCTAAAGATCAATCGATATTGCAAACAGTATCAGACAAAATGGATAAATGAAATGAGAAAACAGGTTGGAGTTAAGTAGAGCCGAACTTCTTAAAACAGGGACGTAGCCTGGAGGATGCGACTGAGGGGAAAGCCCTGACCGCCAAATTTCAATATTGGACTGGTGGAAGAGAGTGCTGACTAGTTTTATCGGGAGCAATACTTAACTTGCCTCGGGCGCTTGACAACCTATGCTACGCAGCTGCTTTGAAGGACTTCCATTCAGCAGCTCATAAATAATGAGTAATTGTAATCAGTGGCGTAGGCAGAAAGTTCATAAGGGGAGGGTTATAGGCTTAATGGGAGGGGTTACAGAGCTACAACTCATATATTCCTATGTTAAATATACAAAATTTCATTGCAATGGGGGTTTCAACCCCCCAAAACCGTCCCCTAGCTATGCCTCTAATTGTAATGGTATACAAATGAAAAAATAATTTGCCATTTTATAAGTTTTTCTTCATATTTATGAACCATTAACATCCAGATGTCATTGTATTTTATAATCTTTTATTTAACAAGATTCGAATTTATGCGAAATCTTTTTAGGATCATAAATTTTCTACTTCGAAACGTATTAACAAGGCCAACTAGATTACTAGTAATCTAGTTGGCCTTGCTTATTAACTTTTAAAACATTCAACGTCTGAGAAAATTTTATAAATTATGCAATAGATGGCGCCAGTCTCTGGAATTTACTTTGAGAATTCATTCTGTTTTGGTGTGGGTTTTGTTTTTTTTCCCCTATAGTGGTTGGTAATGGCAATTCTGTCAGTTAATGGCTATTTTTTATTTGTTCTTAAAATTTAGTTCGGCCAACTTCTCCATGCTATTGACAAATTTACACAACAGCAGTCTTAAAATTTAAATCTCTCAATAATCTTAAATGCTTTCAAATGTAAATATTTTTAATTTTAAGTATCCTTCAGTTCAACGAAATTATCATTAGAAAAAAAAATCATTCAATGATAAAATTTAACGATCTTTTTTTTCCTAGTAAAGTGTCACTTGCATTTCATAATTTTAATAAAATAGTTTACTATAAACCAGAGTTTCCCAATTGGTGGTGCGTGGACACTGGTGGTCCGCGAAGAAGTCTCAAGTGGTCCGCAAGACGGGTCTAGAGTCGTGCTTACGGGGTTGCGAGCTAGGTGGAAGAACCCCAGGGCCGTCGAAAAAGTATTGCAAGTACCAGGAAATCAGTTTCATTTTGTCAAAGCGTTTTTCAGGGCCTCTAAAATCTGTTTTGCACAGGACCGCTAACACCGTAAGCCCAGCCCCCTCATTATTTAAAAAAAAATAATTGAAGAAAATGCTTATAAAATTATTTATTAAATATTAAAATTAATTATAAAAATGAAATTGATTGTATATTTGTAGTATTTTACAATCTGATGGAATGTCAGAAAACGGTTCGTATTAAAAGTAATTCGTCTTAAGGCGCATTTATCTTTTAACTAGTTTTGACTGTATTATCATTAGATTTTCTCTCGTCTCTCCTTTTTCTTTTTTTTTTTAAAAACGACTTTACGAACACATTCCCCCCCCCCCCAAAAAAAAAAACCGGCTCCCTTTTTTATTAAGATCTTGCAGTCAACTCTTGAGAATTTTTCAAAGTGGTCCGCGAATTCATTTCAAGTGGAAAAGTAGCCCGCGAGTCCAACTTAAGTAAAAAAGTGGTCCAGGGCTTAAATTGAGTTGGGAACCGCTGCTATAAATTAAGCAATAAAAGTTATAAGATTAAACTGCGTAAATTATTCAATTTCTTAATTACATTAAAGACTGCGATTTTCCAGGCATCATTTTAACGCGAACTACGAAATTAGAAGGAACGCGTTAAAATTTAAAATATGGAATCGGAGGTCCAGAGTCATTCGTTCTTTCTCACGTTTATTTGGCTATTGTAGAGTCAGCACATTAAAAAAATTAATTCCCAGAAATGAGTTAGAGTTAGTGAATCTACCCCCAAATAATAATTATTCTGTTTCTCCGTAATTGAGAGTATCTATGTATTAAATATCAGTTGATAAATTGTTGTTTACACCCCTCCCCCCCCAAGAAAAATTTTAATATGTGAATTTTATTACGAAGTCCTTAGGGACAGCAGGAGTCTCAGTGTTTGTTTATTTACGCGAACACGAAACTGTTGTTTTACGCTCGTTGTTATGCGTTGGTAAGGGAAAGTGTCCTTAGCAACCACGAAAATGATCAAACGCTACGACATGCTTTCAAAATAAAAGTAGTTCACCACATTTATAGACTTTATTAAGGTAGTTTATAGACCATGATTATGGACTTCTAAAAAAATTACAGAAGAACGTTGCTTTGTATGGTGTGTTGCCTTCCTATATTTTCATGATAAATTTTTTAATTGCTGGTACTATCCATATGAAGGTCGGCCCTTTAAATTATAGCCTTCTTTTAACTAATAGCATTAAGGTATTTTTGTTATGATGGCAACCCAGAAGGATCAAAGTAGTTACAATATTCGACCCTTATTTGAAAATAAATTCAACCCTGCTGCTGTTAAAGAATGTATTCGACTTGTTTTGATGGAGGAACTCGGCGACAAAACCTATGATGCCGAGGACGCCGCAGTCTGGTCCAAAACTATTGCTGAAACTGTGCAAAACAAAATAAAAGAATTGCCCTTTACAAGATATAAATTTGTTGTTCAAGTCGTTATCGGAGAACCCAAAGGTGGCATAAAAATGGGCAGTCGATGCCTTTGGGATGCAGACACAGACAACTTTGCCTCAGAAATTTTATCGTTGGAGACTTTATATTGTCAAGTTGCAGTTTTCGCCACATATTACTATTAATCCAAACTGTTGTAATTTGATCGCGTTGTTTTCTGACTGATATGTCCGAATTTTGTATGTAAACAAAGCAATAATTATTTTGTGTTAAAGGATTTTAACAGTTTTAAATAGTTTTAGTAGTATTGTTGATGACATGTGATAAAACAGGAAAATATAAATGAAGAAATGATAGTAATTAAAAAATATTTCGTATTTTCTGTTTTTAGTTCTTTGTGAAAGTTATTTTTATCAGCTATAATTTATCAGCACAAGTGTGGGAGTAAAGATTGCCCAATGTTTGTATAAATGTGTTCTGCCAGTCTGACCTGTTCTCCCTCTCTGTTCTTTTCAATAACTTTTCACTATAACATACCTCACGCATAACTTAGTTATTGTAAATTTCTTCTTTCAAGTGTATATGATATATATATCATATTTAATTTAATGTAGTAAGAATTGAGAAAGGCGCTTTTTAGACAATGGGAGCGAGTTCAATGATTTCACGGTTGAAGGAAGAGAGTTCCGTACTCTAGAGCTAAAGCAGCCAGTTCGTGCCAGCCCGAGATTAGTTATTGAAAAATCTGGGACAAAGTTAGTAGAGTTTCTCATTAGATATGTATGACTGGGCAGATGAAGAGAACCAACATATGGATGTGCTGAAGATTTTATAACATTGAACATAAATGTTGAGATTTTAAAAATGAGAAGTTTATCGATCAGAAGAATGTGGAAGTGTCTAGCAACATCCAGGTAATGGAAAGTAGAAGTACGGTTGGAGATAAGAAGGAGTAACTTTTTTTTGAAGTGAGGCTAAACGATGTATGTTTGATTTTGACGTGTGACCCCAAATTAGTAGGCAGTAATATAAGTTAGAGAAAATCAGAGAATAATAAAGACTGAAAAGGATTGAAATAGGTAAATAAAAGCTAATGTTTCTAATTACACGAATGTTTCTGTTTAATTTGGTACATATTCTCTGAATATGTGTGTCCCATTTTAAATTCGCCTGGACGTGTACTCCACGAAATTTGGTTTCTAGAGAAAAAGGGATAATATTATTGTTTATGACTAGGCTGAGTTTATCCAAATTAATTTTTTTTTCTTAGTAAATAGAAGACCCTTTGTCTTTAAAGTTGAAAAAGTTGGCAAAATATTTAATATCACTATTGATATAATGAATTAAGTTATTAATTTCAATATCATTAAAAAATGCTAGTGTCATCTGCGAAGCAGAGGGGTTTGAAAAGTACAGGTAAGAAAAATATATCATTTATATAAAAATTAAAGAGCAAAGGTCCAAGAATACACCCTTGTGGTACACCGCAGAGTATAGTACGGAGTGGAGAGTGAATTCTGTTCATGTGAACAAATTGTTGCCTGTTGATTAAGTAATTTCTGAATAAAGTATTGCAGATACCATAAATGCCGGATAATTCCAGCTTGAAAAGTAACCTTTCGTGATTTATCATGTCGAAGGCCCTAGATAAGTCAAAGACAATTGCTGACTTTTTAAATCTAGGGATGAATAAATAAAATCAGTAGCGACCATCAAAGCACGTTCAGTAGACTTACCCTTGACGAAACCAAATTGATTACTGCATATAATGCTGTTGCCTTCAAAAAAGCTATATAATCTTCTATAAAGAAGTTTCTCAAAAACCTTAGCAAGAACTGTTAAAACTGAAATAGGTCTGTAGTTCTAGACATCAGATCTTAAACCTCTTTTAAATACTGGTGTGATAGCTGATATTTTAAAGTCGTGAGGAATAATTCCATTTATAAAGTTATAAATATGAGAAAGAGGTAATGTAAAAGCTTCAGCAACAAATTTTACAGCAGCAGGTCGAATTTGATCATGTCCAGGGCATCCACAGAAATTAATTTCACCCAGAATCCTATTTGTTTCAAGATCGGTAACGGCTGACAAAAACATAGAGTTGTTAATAGAGTAATTATGGCAGTCAGTTTTGAAATGTAATGGATGTGGGGATCAAGTAACTTTATGGCAGATCATGTATGATATGATGTTAAACCAAGGTTCGAAATTAGTGGGTGCACTGTGCACATGAAATTTTATCCATGCATGTAAATTTTTAATTTGGGTGCATGCAGTGCACCTAACTATTCAAAACTATGGCTACTTACGTTTATTTTTCAAGAACAGTGACCTATGGACTAATTTTATATAATTTTCTCAATGTGTCTGCATTTGCTTTGAATTTTTTTTTATTACATACGAATGTTCAATTATTTTGAAAAGTTGCATTTTTTCAGCTTACACGTAATTGCTACACTTGCATTTTACATGTTTCTAATGTTGAGGTTTACTTTCTATTCTGTTACTTAAACACATAACTAGTATTTTATGCACGTAAGTCGTAAGACTTGGGTGCACTTGTGCACCTGATTTAAAAAGTTAATTTCAACCCCTGTGTTAAACAGAATGTGTGTTTTGTTATTCAGTGGAGAGCACAAGTCACCCGAGCCTCCCTTTCCTATATCCACTGGTGTTGGGTGTAAAATGCGCTTTATTCCCATTTTTCAGTCATGAGTCACATTCCCAAGGAAGATTCAGGTTATAATGAAGAGGTAAAGTACATAAATCATTTTAAGATACCATTGATGCTTATTTTTAATTTGTAAATTTCTCACGTTTCCCAAATGGAGAGTTGTGTATGGGGGGTTAGAGAGATTAGATTTTCAAACATCTACATTCCATGGCTCAAAGAAGAGCTTTTTGATAATCAAGATCATTTACACGATTAAAATAATAAATTATTATAAACGATCTCACCTATTTTAATCTGATATGGTGAGTTAGGTACAAATAATCTATATATACCATTTTTATTTCTGAATTGTAGTATTAAAGAATTATTAAATACCATTTTAATGATCTTAGTTCATTTATAAACATATTTTTATAATATAAACACTGTTCTTGTCTTCAATGGCCTAGCAGTTACGATGCTTCAGGCTCAACTGAAAGATCCTAGTTCAAACCTAAACTGGGGACGATGTCCATTTTTCTCCTATAACAAAAAAGGCCCCAGTTTGAGCTAAAAAATGTGTCGGATTTATTACCTGTAAAAAGTCTTTCTTCTATATAAAAAAAAGCTGTAGTTTGAGCTACTAGCTAGTGTCAGAAATGATCATTCGTATTTAATTCCTCACGAAAACATTTTAAAAATGCACCGTAACAGCTTTATGTGTTGACCAGTTTGGCAATTGTGTTATTCCTAGCAGGGTAATATCCCATAATACCTTAAATGCTCATATTTGTGGAAATTCAATGAATATTTTCTGTATGCTAGATAAATCCATTACGTATGATTTCTGGCCCACGGACATGCTGCACCAAAGTATCAGTAAAATTTAGGTGCTAACAGCATTTTATTTATAAAGGATATATTGATTTTCCATATTAGTTAATAGTACAGTGGAACCTCGATTATCCGTCTCCCGATTTACCGTCTTTCTCGCCTAACCATCGGCGTCAAATTCAAGTTAGGGCCACTCCGTTAACATCGACAATGAGACAATTTTACACACTTGTGAGGCTCTACCCGCAGGAGAAAACATTGAAATTAATGACGTTGGTGAAGGGATGGACATTGATAAACTTGAAGCAGGTTTCGAGTTCCTAAGTGACGACGAGCTCAATCAGCAAGTGTTAAACCCCAATGGTCCTAAAGAAAACGATGAAAGTGCACAGGAGGCTGGAGAACCTACAAAAACCATAACCCATGCTGAAGCAGAATGTATGCTTTCTAAGTGCATCGACTGGTTTGAAAAGGGGACTGAAGCTGATACTATTCAGCTATCACTGCTTTGGGGACATAGCAGCCCAAAAAAGCATGCAGTATGCTTAAAAAAAAACAAACTGTGTTCTTCAACCAATAACAATTTCACACACAGGTATGTAATGTTTTATATTCGCATTTCATTATATGCAAGTTCTCTTGATTCAAATAAACCTCGTTTTTGCAATCAGTAAATTTCGCAATGTAATTTTTTTTAAATGTATAATTTTAATAAAAATGTACTATATTGTACTGTAAATTTCCCCGTTTCCGCTTAACCGTCTTTTCAATCCTCCATTGAAGTTCTGGTCGCATGTTTGACGGATAATCGAGGTTTTAGTGTAATCAAAAATTTCGTTACATAATGCATGTGTTGGCTCTATCTATTTTTAATATTATATACACCATATTTTCCTTTTCTCTTTAAAAGTGGCATAGGTTTAATAAAAGTATGCTAAAAAATTTTAACTTGAAAGTTTGAAGAAAATTTTCTAATTAAAAAAAAAAAACTACTCATAGTGATACACCAGCTAACATTATTTGGAAATTGTCTATTATTATTTTATTAAATATGTGTTTGTATTATTAAATTAAATTGGCGTAATAAATTAATAAATTGGTGTATTATGTATACAGTAGAACATTGATTATAGGAACTATTATTGTCAGTAAGAAAATGATCCTCATCACAGTGAACAGAGTTCGTCAAATCATGGCGAACCATACTCGTCAGACAAAATCGATACTTGCCCACCTTAAGAGTAAAACCTCGAAACCCAATAGGAAAATGTTGTCTACTCAACAACTTCCAATACTGTCATCAATGGGAAAATCTGTTGAGCCCTCATCACAAATATAATATCGGTATAGTAACACAACCTCATTTTATTGGACATTCACTTGACAGAAAAATTTATTCATGAAAGGAGTATTATTATGAAGGAATTTTTACTGACTGCAGGATCTGAGGGATGTCTGTTAAGAGTGGTTTTACTGCGTTTTAAAGAATTGTAATTTATCGAGTGTGTTTATATTATTATTATTTGTATTCATCATTTCATTCCTTTTAAAACTGTGACATGAAACACAATTCTTTTTATTTCATGATATTTATTAGTTTTAAAAACCTGTTCTGATAAACACTATTATGCACCATTATTTAATTTATAAGAAAAATCTGACACTGACATTTATGTTATTTTTTATTAATAGGAATGACTTAATAAAATAATTTATAATACATGTGTTCATTAAAACATTTATTAAGCTCTAATATGGTTGGAAGAGTACGCTTATAGATAATATAAATAATTTGAGATTATCAACAAGACTAGAAATGAAGACAACTATATAAAAAATACAGACATTCTATTACAGCATGTATTTTGTAAGGCCACTATGGTTAAGGATTAAAATTCCACTATAATCTTCAATAAAAATATATTTTCATTCGGAAATTTGACTGGCCCAGAATAATTTCATCATTTGTGCATTTCATTCATAATCACGTGAATTAAATTCTTATCAAACATAGCTAAAAAGGTATACAGCGTAATTTGAATAATTCAGATATGTTTAATTCACAGACAATTCAAACTTTTACTGCAGTTTGGTGGTCGTGAAGCACTCATATGAAAACTTTTTTAGTTTGAATTCCTGAATACGAATTAAGTGTGTGGTCCCTACAGCTCTGAATTAATGAAATTCACCTGTGAATATGAGCAGTGGCAGATTCACCAATAAGCTAATTAGGAACTTTAAAAGAAAACTTTTCGGCGGAAAAGTTTCAACGATGGCAAATTTTCAAAGACGAGGCAGAATTTTTGGTGGTCAATTGAATTGTTACGTTCAGAGGTGTAACTAGGCATTAGCAAAGGGAGAACTGCTACGCTTGAGTGAAACTCACAATTCATAATTCAAAAGATCAAATTCGTAACTCTTGAGGAGAATCTTATAACAAGTTCCTGCTTTATATTCTCCTCAATTTCTAACCTAGTTTAATATTCTACACAATAATACATCATTGTCACATGTAATTCACATATACTAACGAACTGTATGTACCACTTAATGTATTTTAGGTTTGAATAAAAGTATTATTAAATACTTGCAAATTTTATAAAAGTAACAAAATTTCTACTATGCCTGTAGTTACATTTTGTACAATTAGGCGGCAAAACCGTAAATCCGCCTTTGAATATGAAAACAATTTAACATAAATGAAAATTTGCTTTTTCGCTGGAAATTGCAAAATTTTACAACTGTTCCTACATTTTTCTTTTTACTTATGGTTTATCTTCATTAGTATACAGATTGACAACAATATTGAGGACTTCGCATCAAATGTGATGATAAATAAGCTAAATAAATGAGCAGAAGCAAAAAATACTGGCTATTAACATATAATAAATATCACAAGTAAGCTCACAAATATACAATGATGCAGTTTAAAAATGTCAGTCCTCATTAAAACTGCTGTTTTATTCCATTTATGGCACAAAGATAGCTCAAGCCTTGTTGCATTGTTAAAAAAAAGGGTTGGCACAGGAATTGGAAATCTGACAATGGAAAGTTTCATAAAATGACAAACATTGTGTCAGAAAGCTGCATAGCTTACATATTTGTGTTTTTTAAGGCACAATGGCAGTTAAGGTATACAGTTCCAGGACCTAGTTTCTTAACAAATCTGATTCTTCGTTGCCGGAGGAAGCGAATTCCGGGCAGCAGTGGGTGGAAAAAACTGCACACGTTTTATGGTACACAGCTTATATGATTGCATTTGAATTATAAGTCTTAAATTAATATGATGCATTGTTGAAACTGAAATGAGCATCAGAACAACACACAACTTTTTACTGTCTTATGGTGTAAGGACACAAGTCATGCTGAACCAGTACTTTACAATTTTCCAAGAGATCATGTTTAAATAGTTTACAATTTTCTTTTTGATATAAATGATGCTTTTTTTTTTTTTTTTTTAAGCTTACTTGCAGAAAACTTGGGCTGTATGGGCTTCATTCAATGTCAGTCTTTTCCATCAACGTAGAGTTTTCAAAATTATTGTGGGAATGAGAGGGGCAAGCACATATTATGGACATTTATACATTATGTAAAATTGCAAATTATCGAGGGAAGGGGGCAATCACATATTATACATTATGTAAAATTGCAAATTTTTTTTGGGGGCACAGGCTCATATAACTGTACGCCTACGGTCTTTTCCCATTGCTGCCAAGGCAAAATGTAAATAATTTAGTTATAATTGAAAATAGATTCAACAAATGTACATTTTACGTGAAATAAAGTTTTATTTAATTATTTAGATCTGAACCTGTTGAATCCAGAGAATTACACCAAAGATTACAGAGTGAGAAAATAATACATTCTGTGACATCATTGAGAATCAAACCTAAGATTTTAGAATAATAGAGACTCGGGAGGCAGTGGACTCCAATTGAAAATTTTCTTCATTCGTTTTTTTTATTATTATTCTTTGTATTTCACTGACTCCAGAATTACTGATTCGGAGGGAGATACTTACATTGTTCATTATCAGAATAGAAAGTTTTAAAAGGCTATGAGCAGATGGGTATTGATTCAAGATTCTGTTTCATTCCTCCCCCCCCCGATTTAAAAAAATTTCAATTCACAAAATCAAAATGATAAGACAATGTTTAATAGCACAATAGAGACTCAATGAATTAATTATTATTGATTAATTCAATAGAAGCCACGTTTTCCAGTACAAAACTAGGTGCTACTGCACAACATGCAACCCACTGGATTCTAGTCAGTGTTTCCAAAATTGGCATTGGCAAAACTGGTAAATTGCACAGTTAGCCACCATGTTGCTTACGCTGTTCTCATCTGTCTTCTTCCTCCTCCCAATTCTAAACAATAAAAAACGAGTACTTATTCCGTGGGAGTAGGATCGGATGTTTCTAGCATCGGTGACTTTTCTACTCTAATGTGACTGAGCTGCCATGTTGTTTATGGCATTTTTGGTAATCCCCCTCATCCCTTCATGTAATTTTTGTGATTCTTCCTCCTCCTCCCTTACTTTTTGCGAATCGTCCTCTTCCTCCCATAATTTCCGTGAACCCTCCTCCCTTCTACTTTTCATTCATTTTTTTTTCTCCTCTTCGCCTCTCTCATTCTTTCCATACATCCTGTTCCACCCGCCCCTCCCTTTCTTTTCGTGCGTTCTGTTCTTCGCCCCCCTCCAAACTTAAAAAAACCTACAACACTACTGAAATTTGTCTTCTACACTACATCTCACATACGGAATCACCATTTTCTTCCCCTTCGGATACTCATACTCACGTGCAATTAAACCCTTTTTCATGGCCCATTCAATCCATAAAAAAAGAAGACATTCAGACGCTTACTATGAACATGAAGTGAAAATCAAATGGTGTTTCACACCAATTTTCACTGCATCATACATATGTTACGTTAGAGTATGTGACGTCACAACGTGATCTAGCGCAATTTCCTATGACTTCAAGAGGATAGACGTGGGTTGTGTGTTCTGCAGTATCACCCAAAACTGATAGGCTGCTATCTCAAGTTGGCAGATTTGCATTGTTTCTGATGCCAATTTGAAAAAACGCCAAGGGATACCTGTAACCAGACATAACCCACCGTTTTTAAAGAAGTGACTTGAAAATGAATTTTACTTTGCAAAAAATAAGTTATCTTTTGCCACTATATATTCCATTGCTAATGATTTTCAAACACCTAAATACAGACACGAATTTTGATTAATCTTTCTATAATCGATTTTTACACATCAGAATTCTCTGTGCTTATTACTTAATTTGAATTGCTCTTACATTGGAAATGAATTTTTTATAGTGATAACTTCTCACACTGGCATATTGTTTCAGTAAAACAAATACATTTTCAATCTTGGTTAACAACAAGATCCGGCATATGAATGCTCTTGACTATGAAGCAACTTAATTTCATCTTCCCGAATAATTTCAAAATTTTTTTCTATTTCCCTTT
>QLNU02015003.1:48777451-48791571 GCA_006491805.2 Dysdera silvatica | reverse complement strand
TAGTAGATCACATTGAAGAGACATACCCGCAAGAAGCAGCTTCAACAATTGCCATACAAAAGGCTTCGGTTAAGGAAGCATTGAGAAATATATCCCCCTTCACCAACACCTACGAAAAAATGTAAATTAACACATTTTGAAAGTTAAAAACATTTAATAAAATTGAGAAATACATATCTTTATCGACTCTTGGGAATATGTGATACCTAGGTATGTATGGTCAGTGGTGTGGTGGCAAATAATAAGGGGAGGTGGTGTTTTACTGTATGCCGCTGAAAAGATGATTCCCCTATAAGTTATTAGACCAGTTTAACTTGGAATAGTTGTACAATAATTTTTGCCACCCACGTATTAATTAGCTCAAACTAGAGCTTATGTAATTTTGGAGAAAAAGAGACGCTTTCCCCATCCTGGATTCGAACCAGGGTCCCTCCGTTTAGCCCGGAGTGTCTTGGACCGCTAGACGAATGAGGACAGGAAACAACGCTCTCTTTCTCCGTATGTAAAGATGTTAAGGTATTATTACCCTCCGCAGGGATAACACAATTGCCAAATATGGTCAACACAAGAAAGCCTCCGGGGCGAGATTTTTGTGAGTTGTTGACTAACCAAAATGGGGTAAGAGTAAGGTCCTTTGTTTCTCAAGTTCATACAGAACTTACCATTGCTATTATATTTAGCAAGCAATCACCAAAAAACCGGTTATCCATCACGTAGCTTCCCCCAATTCTCCCGCAAAAAAATTGGTCTGCTTCGATTGACAATTTCTGTAGAGATCTTCTCTTCAGCGGTACACAGTAGACGTTCCACCATTTTCTTGTACTACTTCTTGCAATTCGTAACTTCAATATTTTTGAACCTCCGCAGTAGCATAGAAATAACACATTTATTTGCCTTGGGGGAGGGGAGAGAAAGAAGGTCGGAATCCCAATCACACCAAACACTTGTTGTTTTTCCACTGATTCACAATCTGGGCTTCAGAGTACTTGGAAAACTATGAGCCTGGTTTAGCACAACCCATGACCTTAGCATGACCTATGCCGCCTTTGCACCACAAACACTTTTAAAGCAAAATGAAATGAATATAAGAGGTAAATCTTTTCAGATATACAGTGTACACTCGCAAAACCTTTTAGAGATAAGTCTTCCCCAAGTGTTAAGCATTGTTGGTGTGTACTTTGTGACACAAAGGCAGTTGAGATCGGCCCTGTAGTGACTTGGTAGTAATCACATGAATAATCCGTACAACTAAAGAACTAGAAAACTTACAAATTTATAGGAAAATAGGATTTCTTATTCATCAATCGAAAAAATCTAGTCGCCACTAGCAACTGGATTTATTAAACCCTACATATAACCACACCAATAATCCATATAATCCATGGTCGAAACCATATAATACATAGGTTTGGGTACCATATAAATAACCTAGGTTCGATCCCAGCAGGTATTCAGGGACTGCCAGCTTTTTCTACAGATTCACGGTTCTGGTGGTGGGGTCATGAATTCCCAAGTAAAATATGTTTGGATTCCGCAGAATAACCAGACCTGATGCAGCACAGACAGCTAAGATTAATGCACACACATTATTTCAAGTTTTCGCCCTAACCCACCATGTGTATCACAACCTATACACAACAGCAGTATGTCGAATTTTCAAACGTCTATGTAAAATATTACCTTGGGTAGAAGTAACTCCTGAATTGTCGCAGGAGTTTGATTAAAATGAACTATATTTCATATTTATAGCATCTGTTGACAAAATTTGATTGACACAATATTTAATAGTACAAATATAAACTCAATCTGACCTTTTAAAAACTGAATAGATACACAACAAATTTTCTCAATTATTGAAGTCGATGGTCAACGAATCTGTGAAATTTCTATATAGCAGTACATACAGAGTTGCTACAACACCAAACATACATTTTGTTAAAAAATAAACACTGCAGCATTAAAATAAAGATTCCTAGATTTAAAATAATATGCAACACTGTGGTGTTATTTATATTTTAAAATTTATCCCCGAATTTGATGTTTGCATAGAATAGCCTTGAAATGGTTTTTTGGGTTTTTTTCGTAAAAACAAGAGATGTTGATACATTGAAGACAGCGATTAAAGAGGATATTTTACCAAGGTCCACTATCATGTCAGATTACTGGAAATTGTATGGTGGTCTATACTCGGAAGACTTCATTCATTTGACAGTGAATCATAGTCTGACATTCAGACCCTGGAACATGGAAGCACACAAACACAATAGAAGAAACCTGGGCCATGTAAAACAAGAACTCCGATGACAATATCACCAGAATGTCAGAAAGCAGCACCATTTTGATTTGCATTTTGCAGAATTTATGTGGAGAAGATGGACCGCGGACAAGCCAGAAAACATGTTCCCAGCATTTCTAATGGCGGTAAAAAGCATTTTCCCTCCTCATACCTCCAATGTCGATACGTAGGTAAGTACCTTAAAAAACAGTTTTTCAATATCCTGACAAATCAAATCACTCTATTCTGATTATTACCATTGATGACGTCATCACCCTTCGATCGGTGACAAAGGAAAGGACGTAATCTGCAGTGTGGTTTGTGAACATTTTTCCCAGTCCCAATGCTTGTTACGGTACCGGTTAAGAATATTATGGACACTAGGTTGGAAGGCCAGAATGGGTCCCTAAAGAATGCTCAATTAGTAAAACATGTTTTCTTGGAAGTGCATTATCCTTAATATTCACGTTTATGAATAATGAAATTCAGATGTTCGTAAATAAACAATTATATTATCTCTTAAACTTAAATCGTATCAAGCCCCATCAAGGTCCCTGAAGAGGAGGCCCTAAGCCCGAGCTTACTTGGCTTATACGTAAATCCGGCATTGAATCCTCTGTGCTACTGCATGACACGTTACCTACTTCTCTCTCTGTCCTCTTGAAATCTTTCTAAATTTCAGTAGATCGGCTTGTGACGTCACACACTCCGTCATATTAGTCTGTATGTTGCAGTGAGAACTGGTGCGATACGCCATTTTCTTTTTGCTTCACATTCGCTGTGTTTTGTTCGTTGCAGCAAAAATGTCTGAGCATCCAACTCTTTCTTTTTTTTATGGATTGCATATGCAATTAAAACTATTTTGCTGCCGCAAACATCCACCACACAAACTGAATTCTTGCTTTTTGCAGGATTTCTGCGATTCAACATTATACTGATTCACCGGTACTCAAAGATTATCTGAATGGGTAGCAAGGGCACAGCCCAAAGCGGGTATCTCCCCCCACAACCCTTTCAATGATTCACAAAAAACACCGTAAACAACATTGAGGCTGGTCACTTTGCCTGTTGCCAGTTGTTTTTTGGCAACACTGGAAAAAATTCCATAGGTAATGTATTATGCAGTGACACCGTATCCTCTAACCTTCCCAATTAATGGACGCTCCGAATTGCGGCCAAATTCTCAGGTCCCGATGTGTCCACTATTGTTTTACTGTATAAACAGTACTTTTGTTTTTATATAACTTCACTACGTATACCCATTAATTATATATACAATAAAACCTCTAAGTAGCGGACACCTACAGTATCTCCCTGTTAAGGAGTAACAAACGTCATGACTGAGAATTAGAATAAAAAAAGGTATCCGTTACATAGAAGTGACCGCTATTCCGGAGTGTCTATTATACTACATTAATTTGTGAGGGTTTAATATGTTGCTCACACTATGTTTTTATTAACTATAAAATTAGCAAGTTTTAAAGATAAACAAAAGAAGGAATACGTAATTACGCAACACACTCACTCACTGAGAGGAAAATCAAAACGAAAGTGATTACGGTTAACAACGATTTGTTTATTTACTTTAGTGGATCCTTTCCGCCTATAAATACCCTTTGTCGGTAAAGACTTCTTAACTGAAACTGGAAAATTCGAAAAGAGTGACTTCCCAGAGTACAACGTGACCATAGATACATGTTTTTAAATACGCGGTGATGCTTTGCCATAACGAAGCGAACATCTTGAAGTCGTCAATACGCTAAAATATTTTTTGATAAAATATTTTCTTCGCGTATTTTTTATAAGGCTGATTGATGGCTTTATACTGTTATAAATTTCATACTCTAAGTTTTCAATTAAATTGAGACATTTGTTTCTTTACTGTAATGCTAATTTTCTTTTTATGTCTTGCTTAAACTTTTAAATATAAAACTGAAATTATGTTTATATAAAATAATAGACTCTATGCTCTAAAAGCATTTGCTTAGCCTCTCCTATCATCTAATTTTACGTTCTCGCTCATTATATCTCCTATCACCTAATTTTACATTCTCGCCCTCCCCCGTTTTCGTATTCATTCAACTAATTCTTAAACCCTTCTTTTATTATTCCTATTTTTTTTTCATAAAGGGGCGTTTTTCTATATCTGCCCAATTTTTGCTCAATTCTAATCATATTATAGGATATTGCCTCAGTGCAGAACGTAATGCGTACACTGCGAACATACTTCCGTTGTTTTTCTATTATTGTTTGTTTGTTTGAATTTTTTTTTTTATGGCGCAAGAGCATCTGGACTATACTGCGCTCTATTATTGTCCGTTCACGAAAAGTAGTCCGATGGAACAGTTAGAAATAACGGGAGTTGACATCACAAACGGCCTAGCCGATTTTAATAGACTGTAAATGACCCAATTTTGGGTTTTAGAGAACGTTTGTCAGCGCCAAAAACAAGTTCTGAAATGAAGTCCCCTTACCCTGCTGTAATCAACTAGCCCGTTTGTGACGTCACCTCCGGTTATTTCTAACTGTTCGATAGGACTGCTTTTCATGACCCAGACAGTGTTTTAGTCTGCAACGTATTAATCTAACAGGTTTTAAGCTCGCCACGGTGTAAAACGAACGCAACAAGGCAAACCTGCCGTTAATCTTTGCTTTGTGGATAATTTTCGCAATTGCTCAAATTTATGACACGTAGATTGTGATGCAAAGGCTGGAAAAAAAAAATATTTAAACTGGGGGAAAGTTGGGTTTTTTGGGGAAAGGAATTTTGAAATATCTTCGTTTGAATTGTATGAAACAATTTTTACGTTACATATTATTTATTTTCAGAAATAAATATTCCACTAACCTTGATAATTAATCGATAAAAAATTCTTTGTGTTTAATACTTTGAAGTTTGTTTGTTGTTTGAACTTCGTATGGCGCAAGAGCATCTGCGCTATACTGCATCAATATACCTTAAAATGGTAATAGTATTTAATTTGAACTTGGGAATATTTTGAAATGGAATATAATTTTGTCACCTAATGATGATTTCTGTTGTGTACATTTCATTTAAAGTTATATTTTTAAAGATATCTGCTGATGGGCAATTTTAAGAATAATAAATGTGATATTTTTTAATAATCTTGCATATTTATTAATTAAAGCGTACATTGCTAGTAAAAGCGAAATTCCGGATAAAAATATGCAATAGTTATATAATTCATATACTTATTCCTTTAGTCAAAATTAAAGTGTGTAAACTTGCCACGAGAAAGAGAAAAGTTTTTTGTGTTTTTTTTACCCTTTTAAAGGTTAAAAAAATCCGTTGAAATATTTTGGGTCTTTTTTTAAGTGCTTGTTGACTTCTGAAAATGAACGTAAACATTGTTAAGGTAGTTTCTTTTCATCAAAATTTCCAATATGTACAAAATTTCCAGTTTATTCCCGAAAATTCCCGTTTTCCCGGGTTTATTCTCGCATTTCAATATCTCCCCCTTTTTTTTCCTTACATGTAGATAGTAAACTACACTTTTTACCTGCACACATGCATCACTTATTGGTCAAAATTACAATAATGTCGTTCAAAGTTTTCAATTAGGTTTTTGACAATCGAAGTGATGTTTTAGCAAACTTAAACAACTTCTGAAAATATTTAAAACAAATTACACACAAACGCAGTTTAATTTGAGCAGGAGAAACATTTTACAATTGTTTCGGTGGAAAATCAAGCGTCCACCATCGTCAGAAAATTCGTCCAAACAGTTTGGACGAATTTTATTAAAATTAATTGCAAATTAAACTGCGTTTGTGTGTAATTTGTTTAAATATTATTTTTGCGCAGTGTATCGCTCATATTTCTCTCATAACTTCTGAAAATTTTGGAAAATTCCGATTTAAATACAATGGAATCCGTAAGACCAGAAACCCTCTTAAATATAAAATAACTTATAAAGCTTTTATAAACCAAACTTATTTTTTTAGGCAAAATAAAGAAGGAATTATTTTTGCTTCAATTCTTTGAATTTTTTTACCATTCGTTTTGCATTCAACATAGAATTAGTTATTAATTTCTGTCGAAACTTATACATAATTGCCTTATAACTGCCTGGTAATAATGGCCTTGTACTAATATTTGAATATTAATACATATTGAGTAAAATTGGAAAAATTATATAATGGGGGAAAATAAAAAAAAATAGAAATATAACAAAAATATTAAAAATTGAAATAAGGCAAACTTCTATAACGGACATTCCCGAATAGTGCATATCTCTATTTAGGGAATACTTTATCATACTTTAATTATAATATTATATAATATATTTATAATACTTTAAATATTTAGGCTAATTGCTTTAAAAATCTAATGCTTTCTATGCTTTAACGCAGAAATCCTCAAATCTCTAAATGCCTTTTATTCAGAGATTTTCCCGTGTAAAGAATAAAACCTCCAAGTTCGTGTTCATTTATCAAAAGTATACTATTTGAATTGATTGCAATATTTTAAAAAGCATTGTCATCTTTGTAACGCCTATTTCCTCTTTGCCAAAAATAATATAGTAGAACCTGCCTAAGGTGACCACCTTTAGGACTGTACCGCAATGGTCACCATACACGACAGACTTTGGTACATCTATAACTATGTCCCTATCAAGTTTATCTTATATAAAAAGTGGTCGATTCATCCTGTGGTCAATTTCCCAAGATGATCACTTTACCAGGTTAACTAAGTGTATTTAGAATCACATTTAACTGTACATTAAAAAACATATAATCAAAAATAGCCTGCCGATGTAGGGCATCTGGAACTGGACTGAATATTTCTTGTGACCTCTGAACTAAAATACACAGACACACAATTGCGAGCTTACTGGAAGCTGAACCCAGACAGTGGTGCCAGCAGTGGCGTAAGTAGAAAGTTCATAAGGGGAGGGTTATAGAATTAATGAGAGGGGTTACAGACAACTCATACATTCCTATGTTAAATATACAAAACTTTATTGGGATGGGGGGTTATAATCCACAAAAGCGCCTCTTGGCTATGACTCTGCCAACAAGTCCAAAGTTAGTAATTATATCTATTAGGGCTCTATCCGTGCCCATTTTAAAGCACCAACACATAAATCTGGATCCGTAATTTTTGTCAGTGTTAATAAAACATTACTATTGAAAGCAGAAGAAATTAGTGCTCCATTGGATTGATCTGTTGAATATGGAAATCACGAGATTCGACAGAAAGGATTTGCGAATTCCTCGCTCCCACCCCGAAAAGTCGATCTTTTCGTATCAATATAGATTATAGTCGTACTTACCTAGCTTTCTTACAATTTTTAATTTGTCTTGAATTTTTCGGAGAAACGCATTTCCTAAACATATTTTTCTATTCTTGACAATATATTCAAGGCTTTAAAACTTTTTTAACATTCATCTCGAGATAACGAATAAAAATTTCACAACTAACTGTACAATTCGCAACGTATTTATTGTGCATAACATGTACAGTGTTATGCGCGATACATACATTGTGAATTGTACAGTACTTTTTTTTTTGTAATTTTGATTTTGCGTAATACGTCACTAAACATATTTATCTCGAACTTTAAGGCGCGTTTTCCTAGATGCGCATATTTTGCGGCGCAACAATGAAAAACGTCAAGAACTGACTCAAACAATAGAAAACCAATGGAAGTGTTTTCCTAGAACGCGCAAAACGCGCCTATTCGTTCCCTGCGAACTCCTTTCTTAGAACGTAAAATGATGCGGAGGGTAATGCAAGTTTATCCGTTCTGTGATTTAAAAAACCTTACTTTGAACAAGAACAATCTCTTTGCGAGTTTTACAGCATAAGGACAGCAAGGTTGGTGCTGCATCGGGACTTACCGTTTTCCCAGGAATCAGAATCTTTTATAGCCTGGGAAACCAATCCCCGGATTACAGTGAGAAGTTAATTGGTAAACATGTTTTTCTTTTTTCAGCACCATTGGAAGTCGAACCTGAGATAGCGGTTTGATAGGCAAACACCTTACCATTGCATCACGACAGAGCCATACCTTCTCTTTAATTAAGAAAATATATACTTCTTGGCAAGATAATTTGATGTGACACTATATATATATGCAGCTTGAATTTTTAAGTAAAAGTCAACGGCATAAATTTGATTTCTTTGTTTATCTTGACAGTTAATTGAAACCGTTTGAAATGATGCGAATGTTAAAAAATCTGTTAGTCAATATACTCTAAGCGATCATTAAAACTGAATATTAAAGTACAAACCAATGTCATAGTGTTAATCATTCTTCTTCACAATCAATATTTCCATAATTCGATACTACGGTCAGAAAACTACTCTTACTCATATTGATATAAAATTGAATATATAACCATAATTGGATGATTTTGTTGTAAAATATATATAATTCGTAATGATAATGAAGATTTTTTTGCTCATTAGGGAAAATATTAGACCAAAATACAGTTACATATTTAATTGTAACTAAATCGGAATGTCCTTTAAATTTAAAAGTATTTCCAAAACTAAAAAATCAAATATTCGAAAACGCGTGATAAAAAAAGGAAATGTAAATTTATCTTTAACCACAACGAATGTAAAAATTAAAGAGAAAATTGAATAAAAAAGAATAGAAAAGGAAGCACACAACACTTAAGAATAATATTAAAAGAATCATATTCAGCGACTAATAACTTTTAGGAATTGTCAAAGGCATCAAGAAAATTAAAATCTAACCAAATATTGTATTTTATGTACGGAATGCTGTTATTTTTGTTAAAAAGCAACGGATATTGATAATATAGATCTAATTTAAAACGTCTACAATGAATGTGGTCTACCAAATTATTTAAAAGTCTTCTATCACCATGACAGCATCCAATTTTATTATTTATTTTTTGACAGCAAGTCTTTCAAACGCGATGCTGAATTCGCCATTTCATGGCATCTTAAACGGAAATGATCTTTAACTTCATTTATGATTCAAACTTGTTTTCGTTTTATAGCGCAAGGACAACAAAGGCACTCTGCGCCAGGACTTAGTTTTCCGAAGAATCCGAATCACGTCAGATCTCGTAAACAAAAACCAGGCTACAGTGAGTAGAAGAACGGCATGGGCTCTACCATACTTTAGAATAGAGTTCTGGTTAATGGCAAGAAAGAGGAATACGTTACTGTGCATTCGCGTTCAGTTGGCGTGTGATACCGTTAGCAGGCAGGTTAGTCCATTGCAGTTTAGTGAAGGCCGTCTTGGAAGAAGTGGGTTCTCCCACGCGAAAAACTAGTGTCGGCCAGACGCCCTTCCCTAAACTGCAATGGACTAATCCGTCTGTTAAAGGTATCAGGCGTCAGGTCTGCGCGAACACACAATACTACGACGCTATCGTAAGGTATCTAAGCTCGTTATGAAGGTCTAACAGCTAAGAAAAAAAAAATCCCGACGTGAATTTGAAATCACGACAAAAATTTAACGACATGTGCTTCGAAAGACATTGATGTAAAATAATTAATTAGGCAAATTCGCATAAGAGAAGCAACTTCAGTGAGACGTTGATTGCTAAATATATTTGCTTCCAATCAGGGCCTATCAAAGGGGAGCAGGAGGGGCTGCTGCCGCGGCTCTTTCAATATTTGGGGCCCCAATTTGGTAACTCAATATATCTTAGACGTACATGTATGTCAATTTTGAAAGGCCTCTAAAATATTAGTTGCCTTGGGCCTTGCATTTCCTCTGAAAAGCCTTGCTTCCAATATGGAGGTAGAAGAGGACAGCCCGAACATACAAACGTCTGGCCTATTATAGAAGTAGGATAAATTTTCATTCACTAACTCCATGATCATAAACTTATTATGTTTACCAGGGTCCTAAAGTTTCAAATGTTAAGGTGCGTTTTCCTAGATGCGTATATTTTGCGGCGCAACAACATAAAACGCCGAGCTGAAATCCAGACAACAAAAATCAATGGAAGCGTTTTGCGCGTTCTAGGTAAACATTTCCATTGGTTTCTATTGTTTGGGTCAGTTCTCGACGTTTTTGATAGTTGCCTCGCAAAATATGCGCATCTAGAAAAACGCGCCTTTACATTGACTTTCTATTATTTGAGTCAGTCCTCGGCGTTTTACGTTCTGCCGCAAAAATATACGCATCTAGGAAAATGCAGACGTTTCTGTCAAAGCTGTAGGTACAAGGGGCGTGACCAAACACATACTTTTCCGACCTCACATTTACTTCGCCTTTAATATGAAGGATGAGTCTCCATGTGCTTTCCAGATTCCTCTTTAATAATCTTTTTCCTTTTCCTGGGCACCATTTTAAGGGAAGTTTGGATACAAGCGGCAGCACTGTCTTTCTCGAAAAAAAAACCCCATCTCATAACCAATTTTTTACCTCTTTTGCCGAATGCAAAAAAGCTTACCACGATTAGTGCAGATCAATTGAGGTTACAACAAATTGCAAAACCATTTTCAACCGAGAAGAAGGAAATTCGCTATTGTCCTGTTGCTATAGCAACAGTATACATCTTCAGTATTACATATTTACAAATAAATATGCGAAGTTTCGTTTTACTTGTCAGACCCACGACCGCGTTAAAAAATTATTGAAAACTTTTTTTTTTCCTTTTTTTATTAACGTTTTAATATATTGTACATAAATTAACGTGCACCATGACTGAAAATTTAACGCACAAATATCAGGGAAAGATCGCACAGCGAGCTCTTGCAAGGGAACTTACAAAACAAACGCATTGTAAGGCGATTCTTATTCACTTTGATTTCAAATATTAATTACTGACCAACAACGGACGATGCCAGAAGTCTATGGGATTTTGCTTGCGGCGTTCCACAACGAATAAGACGCCATTCGACGCGTCTCATTGGAGATCTTCCTCATACGATGACCTTCTATGACCTGTAACTCGTGATTGCATGATTTGACAGCTTTGTGCCCATTGACATTTTTTATCTACTCAGTGAGACGCGTCGAATGGAATCTGATTTGTTGTGGAACGGTGAGAGACAAAATCGTAATAACATTGCAGATTCTCCTCACAGAATGACCTTTTATGACCTCTAACTCATGACTGTATGATCTGACAGCTTTGTGTCCATTGACATATTTCATCTATTCAGTGAGGCGCGTCGAATGGCATTTGATTTGTTGTGGAACGCCCATATGTCATTTTTGGCATCTTCCTTTTATATTTACTTGACATTACGTTATTAATTGCATATATAAAATGTGCAATAATCTCTACCATTAAGGACTTTCAAAGAATGGAGAGAAAAACGCTAAGAAAAGGACGTTAAGGAAGATTTCAAGTATTACGTAAGCAATATTTTGGCAATTTCAAACCCTCCCCCATGCCTCTAGTAAGAAAAAATTAACGTTGGCTAACATAGGAAGAACAGACCAATGACAACCCCCCTCCCCCAAAGTGCTTACGTAATACTTGAACTCCCCCTAATCGGAAAGCATGTCTATGAAGCATTTGGCCATACCGCAAAATGACGTCGTTTATTAGAACGACTGGCGCCAGTATAGAATATAGCACCAATTTTCAAAACTTGCCATCACGGACTCCTATGCATACAGCGATCCCGCCATTTTGAAAAAAAAAAATTTTTTTTTTTGTTAATGGAGGAATGTTTTGAAACTTTGATGTTGCTGTGGATGTTTTTTTTTTTACTATTGAAAGCTTTACAAATTCAAGGAATTGTAGCGCCGTGATGTCCTGATGATTTTAGTAAGCGGGAGCGTGTGTGGGGCCCCCTCTTTCTAGGCATGCACTGATCCAGAAAGATTATTGGGTCACAAAAACGTCTGGAAAACGTTCTATTATGTCGGACGCTTGCTACGGCCGTTGGCATCGTTACCGTATTTTGTACTGTTACCGCACAACGTTATTACGGGAGTTTAGTGTACTTCGTAATTTTTAACTTTTTAATGAGCGGTCCAAAAATAGACTAAACGAATTCGCAGAATGGCGCAATTCTTTGTTTAAAAATATTTTAACAACCTATTCTTATTCTCAAAAATATTTTAAATGGGTCTTATTTTTATAAAATATTTCAATAACTAAGATTCATATATTTTCAAGAATATTTAAATTACCAGTTCCAATTTTTAAAAATATTTTATCAACCAAGGGTTTATGTGAGAACTGGGTCCAGTTCCCCACTAGTTAGATCATTAAACTTCAATTAATATTAGCTAACACTAGCAATTGATTTGAAAAGAATATTTTATTACTGATCAATATAAAATGCAGTGAACAGTATTCGGCATGTGTGCTGTTAGTGAGAGGGAGATGGGGTACCCATCCTCCCCTCAATGTTGGTATTAGGGTTCCATATCCCCATCCAATTTCAAACAAAATGCCTTCTACTGGTATATTGTCCCCCCCCAATATTTTTATGATGCGCCTATGGTATTTGCCACTAAAACATACCAATGTTCTGATTTCACTAAGTTCTTTGTAGATGGAATTGGCATTTTTGATTAAAAAATAGCCTAAATTTGCTACCTGCTTCTTCTCAATAATATGAAAAAATGATACCTGGCACTTATTTATTTGTAGCATTTAACCTCTCACACACACACACGCATATTTAAAATATAATACAAAAGAAATGCAATTAGTTTAACTCAATAACTATAGAATATAAAAGAAAAAGGCTGCCATGCCAGTTTAACTGAGATTCTAGATTGAGCCTAGAGTGTCTTGACCGCTAGATGAACAAGGACAGGAACAATGCTCTCTTTCTCCGTACATAAGGATGTGCGATATCATTATCCTTCACAGGGATAAAATATAAAAATCTGTTAACATAGGATCAAATATACAACTAGGGATATATGCTGCCGACCCTGCAGTTAATTAAGCCATGTACACATACTAGAATATATCTATCAGAAGCATCAACACTGTGTGCATGGGGAAGGGGGAGGACAACTTACCAAAGGATGGACAGAGCCGCAACTAGTGGGTGGCCTGAAAGGCCCATGCTTGGATCCAAGGTGATAAAAAGCGTAAAATCGACTAAAATAATTTACAGGGGAGAATATGTCCATGGCTAAGTGGGGAGCAATCTGGACGGTTCCGTTAGAGGTGCAAGACCATCTAGCTATGGTGCTGCCAAAGGACATTATAAAGCAATAGTATCAGAAGCAACAAAAAAATATGATAAAAAACATAATACAAAAGAACAAGAATTAAAAAAAATTCTTAACATCACCCATAGGCAACCTGTGTCAGTTTGCTGATGTCGCTATATCCATTCTATGTCGTTTAACATTTTCCTTCCCCGGGTTTGAATGCAGTTCTTTGATTTGATTTTTTGAAATTTTATTATTAGATTTTTTAATTAGAGCCCCAATCAATAAAGGTTTTTGGTAACCCTTCTTAAAGCTATTTTAACCAGAGGACAACAACTCCTTATTCCAATTTTAAGTATATGAAAATTTTTTCCCTAATATGCAATCTAGTTTATACTCGCTGACATATGCAGGGGGCATTGATCGAGGTTTTAACCCCTATGGTCATGAAATTTTGTATATATATATATACATATAAATATATGGAGTTATAGTTCTGCAACCCCCTTTGAGCTTGTAAACTGCTTTATGAACTTTCTGCGTATGTCTATGTCTACACTTTACCCCTTATTAACTTGCTGGCACTCAAAATAATTTCTAAATCTTACCTTTAAGCATGATAAGCTTATAAGAGTATGAAATTTCTATTGCAATCATTAACGTAGAGTTTTCAAAATTACTGGGGAGGTCCAAGGACATATTTTGTACATTTATACATTACTGTCCATGTAAATAGACAATTTAATTCAAATTAT
>QLNU02015003.1:48742573-48775484 GCA_006491805.2 Dysdera silvatica | reverse complement strand
TGTAAATATGTCGCCGTTTGAAGGTTGCTTGTTAATCCGCTTGTCCCAACCCAGATGACTCAACACACAATTTTGGAAGGTAAGAGTACAAACTAAGCAACTACAGAGGAATAAACATATTGTTGGCAAGAAATTAATGTAATATATTTATATTATTCACAGGCAAGCCCTGTAAAGATAATCCCCAGGGCTGATTCTGGTGGGGGACAGCTGTCTCTTGGTCCACAAAGCCAGGGCCGGCTGCAGGGTGTTTATTATAATGTTATTGTCTTGGATCCAAAGATCCAAGACAATATAACATTATAATATCAAGGATCTTTATTTTTTATTTTATGAAAATAAAAATATTTTTCTTTCCATTATAACTGTTTCGTACAAACCTCATTAACACGAATAAACATGTTCAACATGAACTGCTTTTTTAATCCCTGTTAAATTGTATAGGAATTCCTATACTTTTAGTCCTTTTAACACGAACATGGTAGCACAGTGTGGTAACACATTTTCTAAGTGTGCCGTTAACCCGGGTTCGACTCCCAATAGTGCAAAGAATGCTTACTCAGAGATCACATTGCTCGCTTTAGTCCAGGGTTTGGTTTCATAGGCCTTAAAAGGTTTGGATTCCTTAGAAAACATTAGGTCCTGGTACAGCATGACCACTATAGTCCTTGAACCATAAAAACCACAAACAAACAAATGAACATGGTTAACATGAAATACCGTTTAACAGGAACTGCTGTTCAATGACCCTTAAAAAGTTTCTTCTACTTAACACAAACCAAAAAACATGCTTTTGAGTCTTCCAATGCAATTTTTTTTAATTCTATTCTTTTTTTAAAATAGAGAGTTCTGAAGGAAGCTAAAATAATACTATCTTACAAAACAAAAGAATGACTTTTGTGCTAATGATCATAGAGGGTCTAGGTGACAAAGCCGCTTTGACCAGAGTAAGATGATTTTTTGCTGTTTTATTTCCATCGCCCTTAAATTCACACCGAGACAGAGTCAGAAACTGGTTTCCTTGTGGCATATATTTTATGCGGAATAAGGTTTCATGCTTAATTTAATTCCTTCAATGTTTAAATATAAAAATGAAGCATAAAGTTAAAAAAATCATCGAATTTAGGGGAAAAGAGCTAGAAATTTTAAACAATATGGATTATGCAAAGTTAAATAACACATAAATTGCCATAAAATCTGTGATTGCAAAGAATAATTTATTGACGATTTTAAAACATTGATTCTGTATGTAGTTAATCAGTTTAAGCCTGCTCGAAACAGAATGAGTATTGCCAAAAATGATGAATGAAGAACTAAAAATGATGAAGAATAGCCCTCGGACTGGTGCACCCTTACAAGCGAAAACGACTCGCACTCTCTGATAATCCAAGGTATGTGCCCTTTGAGAGGACCCAGTCCGCTCCTGGTTACAGTGACTTAAGGACAAACATGGGATAGTATGTAAAAAGATTTGTGGTGAGAAAGCCGTATAATATGAACTTTAAAGTATGTATATACTGTTATTATTTTTGTTAAACATGTATATATTATAATAAAAGAATAATATTGATAAAATATATATAATATTAGCAATATATATAATAACTATAATGTGATACAGCTTATGACATAAGATCTATGACTATTAAAATAAAAACCTGTTGTCAAGTGCTGTTTTGCTATATGCTGAATAGAGTATTCAACAAACCTGTTTGAAAATAATTTGCAGTTCAACAAATCAAGTGATAAAATTTTGGTGACTTACTACTATGTATATGGTATTATGCAACATAAATAGTTTTGTTTTATTTCTGAATACCGTTAGCACCTTTTCCATTGCTTAGTATTATTATGTGACATTTCTCATTTCAGTTTATATAATTTTAATCCTTCGTACAAGAAGAAAAATCCACAAAGAATCCTTCAACAAAACTCTTCACATAATTTATTGTTTCCAAAATATGAGATTAGTGACCATATTGAAGAGGATATTCTTCTGTAAACATAGCCAGGAAAGCAGCACGACACTGAAAAAAAAAGGTAAATGTTATTCCATTAAGTGTATATAGTAAAATAATCTGTAACAATAAATAATCTGTCTGTAATGACATTCAAGGGACTGGGTAAAGATATCGTTATAAGCAATTTATCATTGTAAACAAAATTTATTCTCATACACTCTATATCTGTTGGGACTTGAAGAGAATATTGTTGTAGACAGTTTATCATTATGAACAATGACGTTATATACAAATTTCACTATATATAATTTTAGAAACACGAGGAAAAAAAAAATTTATTTTATGCATTATATCAGTGGCACAAGCAAGGGTGGGGGGGGGTTCCAGGAACTCGAGCCCCCTATTCGGTAACAAGGTACATTGTGCGATTTATCACTGAATCACTTGATCTGTTCTTAAAGCTGTTTGAGCACCGCCATAACTTTTGAATTGCTACACCTCTGATATATTTGATTTATTTTATTTTTTTAGTATGGTATATAGAAAAATTATTACAGATATCAATAAAATAAATAGATATTGCAGATTATGCCAAGAGCGAGATAGGAAAAAAAAAGCTCAGAACACTGACAAATATAATGTTTGGAAATCTGTTTTTAATGGAAAAGTATTTCATGTTTATGATATAAAATTACGAATATTCCTTTTACTACATTTTCCTTCACCAATTGTTTTTTTTATGAAACCCTTGTTTTGTTGTTTATTTTATATGATTGATTTTTATTATTTAGAATTATATTTCGTTTATTTCAATTACTCAACATTAAAAGCAGTTTGCTTTCAAAATTTCACCTAAACTGACATTTTGTTTTTTATTTTCTTGCGAATTTATGTTAATTGAAGTAGTTTTGATTCTTTATGTCATTTCCTGTTTGTGTCAAATAAACACTGTCGGGTATTAAAAACTAAATATTTGTTCATGCGGAAAAGACACTTTAAAAAAATAGCATTTTGTACTTAAAAACTGCATTTTTTTAACGTGGTCGTAAAATATTTTATTGATCTATTTAATAGTTATTTGGTCTAATTCATGAAAATTTACAATGATCATTAGAAAGCATTCAAGTATTACATAAACATTATTTTGGCCATTTCAACACGCCACCCTCCCCACTCCAAGGTTCTTAATACTTGAACACTCCCTTACAGGGTTTAGCTCTAAACTTGTTATCCTTATGATGTAAGGTAAATTTCTGATAGTGATGAGTTATCAGTAAATACAAACAATGCTATTTGTAGAAATTCAAAATTCATATGTATGCTAGAACATGGACTATGGTAACTAATTGAAACTACATCTGATTTTGATAAAATTGACAGTTTGTATAATAGAACATCTTAATAAATATAGGAGGAGTAATAAAAACTTCAAATGCAAATGATGTTAATAAACAAGAGATGAACTAAAACTCAACGATGAATTTAAATATAAAATTAACTCAAAACATAGTTGTGTGAGTTGACATACATTTCGGAAGCAACATATTTTGCCTTTGTCAGTCTGAATGTTTGTTCTGGTGAAGACAGAATATGGCACTGCCAAAACATGCAAATTTTTAAGATTAAAACACACACACACACACACACAAAAAAAATGTGCCAATTTATGCAACTGTATTTTGTGTTAATTTTCAATTAGAAACATTTATTCATTTCTTACCAAAATTATATGTAGCTAATTAAATTAGTTACAATCCTTTAAGGTATTGACATAATAAAATACCAATTATCTTTTTGTGACAATGATATGACAACCGCTGTATCATTTCCAACAATGGCTCTGATGGCTGTGAAAATTCCTAATTGAATTGAAAAATGATAACCAACTTTCTACTATATGTGTGTATCAATATTAAATTATTAACATCTACGGCAATAAAAATGTGAAATACATTCAAACCTTGTTAACATGATTACGCTTAACACAAACTGCTTCTAAAATCCCCATTAAAATTGTATAGAAATTCTTGTATTTTTAGTTCTCTTAACATGAAATATTGTTTAACATGAACTGAGTCAATGACCCTTGGAAAACTTCCTCCATTTAACACAAACAAAACAAACTTTTCCAAAGTCTGTTGATGCAATTTTTTCAAATTCTATTCTTTCTGCGAAATAGAGAGTTTTAAAGGAGGCCGAAATATAATACCTTTTAAAAGGTATGCCTTTTGTTCTGACAGCCATGAACGTAGAGTTTGTAAAATTATTAGGGGGCATATATTATGTGCATTTATACATTACAATATGTGTAAAATTGCAATTTATTTCAAATTATTAGTGAGGTTCGGGCCTCACAGGCCCATGTAACTCTACGCCTATGCTAACAGCTTTAGATTGTTGGAATGACCAGGATGGGGTGAGAGATTTTCCATTGTTTCATTTCCATCATCCCTAAATTCACACTATAAGACAGAAGACTGATTTTATTTTTTTCTTGTGTATTCTATTCAGAACAGATTTTTATAGTTGATTTCTTCAACATTTAAGTGTAAAAATGGATTCCAAAATGCAGAAATCATTGAGTTTAGGGGGAGGGGGGATTAAAAATTCTAAATCATGTGGAGTATGTAAAGTTTAATAACATATAAATTGCCATGAAATTTATGGTTCCAAAGCGTACTTTATCGATGATTTAAAAAATCGAACCTGCTTATGCAGTTAATATGTTTGAGCCTGCTCAACAAGGAATGCTAATTTTCAAATATGAAGAAGTTGAAACAGCGATAGTGTAGTAAATCAGAGATTTGAGTGCAAAAACTTGAGTACACTCACAGTTGCAATTTTATGAGAAAAGGCCTGCTTTTTGGCTGATGCACTAAATGTGAGTGATTATAAATGCTTATCGGGATGATTATAATGATTCAAGGATAGGCATGGAGTAATTTGCAAAAAGTTTATGGTGAAGAAGCCGTGTATATAATATGGACTTTAAAGGTACATAACGTAGATGCTATTTTTGTTTAACATGTATATGGTAGTCAGAGATGGAATAAATAATGTAGTAATATGATCCTATTCTTTCCTGATAATGTGAACTACTATTAACACAAACAGATTTTCTGTTCCCCTTGGTGTTAATATTAATCTTTTCGTGACGGTGGGATAGGGCTTGTCCCATGAAATTTTCGCCCTAAGTTTGAGACATATATGTACCATACAATGACCGTACACTGCTTATTCCCTCAATTGCATCAATTTATTCTAAGATCCATGTATTTATGGGGGGGAGGGGTCAGATTCCGCATTGGCATAAAGAATAGAAGGAATTTTAGGGAATAAAGAGGCAGAAAAAACAAAACAGAGTTATCAGCACCCATTTTGTTAAAATTTGCAAATCACCACACTTCGCAACATTGACCTGAGAAAAATTACAAGAGGTGGGAAAAGCATTCGAAGTATTTCAGCCATGCAGAAGGTGAATTCACCTCTCGTACTTGTTGTTATCTAAAGGTTAACAAGGTTTTGCTGTAGCATAACTAGGTGTAGTTTAGTATTCTCTATTATTTTTATAGTTATTTAATTCTCTATGTACAGTAATAAAGCAAATTTTACTTAACTATCAAATATCTGGATATTAAGTTTTTATTTATAATTCAACTGTGACACCATACAGCTTATGCAAAGGAAAATAAACTAAATTTAAGTGGTGCTTAAACTCTTAACACGAAAGTCTTCCATCGCTGTCCATCTGAGAAATAATTGAATTCTTTCTAGTCTGGTATATATAAACATCCCATTTAGTAGGTCAGTTTCCTGAAGTCTTGTGTGGGTGACCCTTTGATATTGAGATCTGACTATGCATGTTCAAAACATAACATACACTCATTTGAGAAAAATGATACTTTTGGATATAAATTTTTAAAATATGATTTTGATTTATGTACATAAAGTACAATGATCTTACCTTATCCTCTGGGAGGACAGGCCCAAATACTTCTAGTAAAAGCAGGTCCTCTAAAACAGCAGCCTCATATTCCTCGAAAGTTAAAATGCCATCGGTGCTCGTTTCCTGTATGAAAAAAGCTAATGAGTTGGTGCAAGTAAGTCCTTAAAACAAAAGATACTTAGGCAGAGAAAAAAAAAATATATCCTCTGATTCCAGCAAAGCAAAAGAATGTTCATGATTAACAATAATTTACCATTATTAACAAAAACAACGATTGATTGTTGCTTATAAGCAACACTGATTGGTCATTTGGAGATTACATTTGACAATCTGTAATAGCATTTCCCAAACTTTTTTTAGTCATGAAACAAATTTTATGGAATATTTGGGAGTATGTATATTTTTTTGTGGTGTTAAGTTAATGAACCCAAGGCCAATAATTTTTATGACGCTTAGATCATAAAACTTCTACTAAGCAGCCAATCATGAGTGTGGTTATTATTTGAATTTTACACAGCTTCCGATAATTGAATGCTTACCATCCTTTTCATAAATATTTCCACCATATCTAAAATTTCATCCTCTGCGTTTTCTTCTGGAGTCTGAATAAGTGAAAAAATAAATTTAAAAATAATAATAATGAATTAAATTTTAAATTTAATTTAAATAAGTCCTTTATATTTCACCACTGAAAAAATTACCATATGGTTTTTTGTTTGTCGTACCTGATGGATAACAGACTGCTTTAAAAGCGTGCAGAGCACTTCTCTGTTAAGTTGTAAATCTTCCTTGATGTCATATGCAGTGAAGCAAACTATAAAATAACAATGGTATGAATCAAGCATATTAATATTAATGTTTAAAAATTAACCTTTAACACATTAAATGGTTACTATATATATTAGGATAGCTAGTGCATGCCCGTATCCAGAGGTAGGGATCTTAGGGTCCGGTCTCCTCCCAAAACAAAATTTTTAATGCGACTTGGCTACAATCTTACATGCTGTAATTGTATCGCTATGTGTTGTAAAAATTTTTGAACCCTTCCCGAAATGAAATCCTGAGTACAGTCTTGAGCTAGTGTCAGTTTAAAATGCAAGTGTCAAAAAACATCCTCCTCAATTCCCTACAACACAAACATTATTTATTGTTTATAATTGTGTGTCTTGGCGAAACAAATATTAATTGATTGATTACAAAACACATGCCCTGGTGCCTCCATATGTTGACTAATTAGCAATCATGTTAACCTTGAGAAGAGTAATTATTACAAACCGTACATACAAAGAAAAGGGGCATCATTTCCTTGTCCGAGTAGCCTATCTGGTTAAGGCACTCCAGTTCCTACAGAGGATGCCGGTCTAACTCCAGTCTCTGACATTTTAAATGACCATGCTGACCATACGCACGTTTTCAAATTTTTACAAAGTACTGGGTTTTACTACAGTCTTTGATATTACCATGTTTGGCGCAGTATGGCCCAGATGCTCTTGCGCCATAAAAAATCCAAACAAACAAACAACTCCATGCTGGGACCATATCTCATTTTTTTTTAAGTACAAAAAGCTCTAGTTTGAGCTTAAAATGCGGGAGTCAAAAAGTATCATCCACCTTTTTAATTCTCCATTGTCTGATGATATTTTAACTAGAATTGCCGTCATAGTGTGATTTGTCACCATACTGATTACTTTAACATTTCACCTTATAAAACGGAGGCAGATTTTGTCAGCTTATTGGAAGCCACCGCCATAGCGGCTCCTCTGCCACTACATTCTGTGACACCCAGGCCACTTTGCTTAGCCTCCAGGCTGATCCTGCCAACTGGCTAGCCTGCCCAATTGTCCAAGATACTGTGGTTGCTGCAGCCAGATGGGCAGATGAGGGGAGGCCTGTCACCTTCTGTTGGATTTCTGGTCACACTGGTTTTCGTGGTAATGAAATAGCGGATGCCTGGGCATGTTGTGCCTTGGAGGATGCAAATGCAACCTGCAATAGCTTTTATTGCACAACCTCTCTCTCTCTCTCTCCTGCCATATCAGGAGTCTGAAGGACATCGTTTGTTAAGACATGGTGAACTTCTTGAAAAGAGATATATCAGGGCACTGTCGATCATCTTTTGAAGTGTGAAAGACTCCATTTTTTCTACCTGATAGTTTTGCAAGGGGGCACAGACCAGACTCCATCTTTTCAGGCCAAACTGTGCATTCATCAACCAATTTCTTTGCTGCATTAGGCAACAACCGTCGCGCATTGGTGGCCAGTGTCAGTAAGGTGTTGACCAAACCCTGGGACACATTTTACAGCCATGCCTGGCATACGGCTATCTCAGGGTCAAGCTCATTCTCATCGCCAACCACCAGGTCTGTCTGACCTCTTGGACCCTTCTGAATCATCCCGTCTTTACTCTGCTCTCCTGGTGGCACTCCACACCTTCCTTTCCAGGGTTGGCTAGTTCCTGTAGGAGCCATGACTGGCCCTGGGGTGTTTCTAGTCCATTGCCTAGGGTCGCTCTGCATGATAGCCATGCTGATAGCTGGTTTTGGTTTACATTGAGTGAAGACAACTATGCGAGTGGGCATCTTTGTGTGCTGTGCATGATTGTCTTTTTCCCTCCCTCCCAACTTGCCTTGGTGATTGGTTGCGCCGTTTGAGTATCCTGTCTGCATAGGCATAACCAGGTAACTTTTCTGGGGCCATGGCCCCCAGAAAAGCTAAACCATTTTCTATCAACCAATTAATTCCAAATCCAATTATTTATATATTTTATATTATATAAATAATATATGTATATATATTATATATTTATTATAATTATTCCAAATCCAATTATTTCCAAAATTTTAGATCAATTAATTCCTAAAAAAGGTATTGACAATTCCTATTCCCAGAAAAGCGTATAGATATTCGCCTACATTGGAATATCGATACACCTGCTACTTCCAAACGTCCCTAATTTCAAAGAACCAATGTGTAATTATTTTTTATTGAACTATACGAGGGAACACATAACTTTTCCCTTTTCGTAGTAGAGTTATGATTTATTCATTAACATACTAGCGTATGGCAGAAATTAATATTTATATAAATTGATTAAATATTCAGAAATCAAAGAACGATTACAGGCACCGTTGGCGTTCACGAAAAGAAGTTGGATGGAACAGTTAGAAATAACGGGAGGTGAGATCACAAACGGGCTAGTTCATTACAACAGAGGAGGACTACAATTTCAGAACTTGTTTTTAGTGAACGTTTGTCGGCGCCAAAATCGAGTTCTGAAATTGGAGTCCTCCTCTACTGTAATGGGATAGGCCGTTTGTAACGTCACCTCCCGTTATTTCTAACTATTCCATCGGACTTCTTTCAATGAACGAAGAGTAACTATGGCATTTTTTGTGTTGTGAGAGGGGGGGGAGCATGACCTTTTTTTATGAGAATAAATTATAAAGGCCTATTGAGTTTTAGTCTCCTATATAATTTTAATTCCAAGCATGGGTATATGTGGAAAGAAGTGTAGGGGTGGGGGACTGCTCCCTAAATCAAGCAAATAAAAATACTGAACTAAAAGACTCTAACTTAGAGTGTTACACACATGGCTATCTTCCCATCCAGTAATAGGAAGTAGTCACTGGGAAGATTTCTTTCCCCACGTGTTTACGCATACATGACAGACACTTGTATTTTTAGAAAATTTTGGCGGGAAAGCTGGAGCTTTAACGCTAACCTGTCTTACATTTATGCACAATAAAACATGAAATGTGGGAAATTTTCTACAGGTTCCAGTCAGCCTTCTGGGGGGCTGGCCCTCCCTGGCTCCCCACTAGTTACGCCAACGCCTGTCTGGGATTTCAGTGCCGTCTTCGGTGGCCACCCTTCCCTATTGCCCCCATACCCAGTAAATAAGTAAGCACCTTATAAAAGTACCACTCAAACATATACATTTTCTTAGCATTCAACTTATCGAACGCCTAGTTTACAAAAAAAATATATATATATATGTGTGTGTGTGTGTGTGTGTGTGTGTGTGTGAAAGTAGGAATATGCAGGGGATAGCAGATGAAAAATTACAAGAAATGGTTGCAATGTGTTTTGTAAGTGATTTTGGATTATTATGTGAATAACAAACAATAGTACACATAGTCTGCATTTGATACCTTTAAACATACAATCTCAAAGTAACTTCGTTATCAGTTACTGGATTAGTAGTAGTTTGTAAAATTGAATTATTAACCACTAATCTAAAGCTTTTCTTTTCCATTCATTCACTCTCCTTTAAATGAAGACTTCTTTCAGCCATCTTTTTCTGAGACATTCCCACTTTTTTCATCTCTGTGTGTTGGTTCTCACTATCTTGACCATTCTAGATTCATTCACTTTTTTTTTTTAACATGTTACAGCTATCAGTCGTTCTCTTTTAGGATATCTAAATACTCTAGGTTTTGCTTCCCATTCCATGTTAGACTAATACAGAAATCATTTTCTGTATTAGTCTAACATGGTTACAGTTCGTTACAGCAGACGGTCCTTTTTACTAGCTTGCAATTTGCAAACTAGACATATTTACGAATTATTATGTTGATCCTGAAATGTGTCTCATAGAATTAATGTTAATTCCTGTTTATAAATTTTCAATTTTATGAACTTTTTTTTGGGTTCATACAAATGTATAAAGCCAAAAGTCTACTGAAGCGTAATTGGCAATGTACAAGAATTGTAAAACATTAACGAATTGTTTATAAAACAAGGCCAGTTAAAAAACATTAAAATGTTTCTATTCTAATGTTGCAGTATAAGGGAACTGAACATGTGGAAAGTATGAAAAATAAATCTTACATTTGATTTTTTCATGTATTGTTCCCTTTAACATAATAGAAAGCGCTTTGATGAACTCGTCTACTGTAATGAGGCCATTTCGATCCACATCAGTTGTAAAGTACACTAAAAAGACATTCATTGTAAATAAAAGTATGCAATTTAAAATAAGAAAAAATTTAATAATTTTATAAATTAGATTTTAATGCTCTTATTTTTAGCAATATACTACCTGTGAATTTTCTGTGGCTCAAGTTTTGTAATAGGGTTAGTATAATATTTAATGAAATAGAAGTTGAAAAAAATAATTGAAAGAATTTATTATAAAAGAATAAAAGTAAAAACTATAATATGAAATAGAAAAGTAAGTGCACAGTTCTCATGTGCATTTTTTACATGTTTTGTGTTTGAAAATGTTCTCTCTATACTTAAGGGTAGAGGCCATAACCCTCTCATTGTGATGCAATTTTATATGTATACATATCAGGCCTGTAGCCATGATGAGGGGGAAAAGGGGGCAATGCAAAGGGTGTGTGGGGCATTGGGCAACTGAGACAATGCAAAGGACATATGGGTTACAGGGTAGCCGGAGATTCACAAGTATAAAATAATTGCCAGGAATGGTATAGAATTCAGACATTATGTCACAATGAACTCAAATAAATTTGATGCTCTTTTGAAGTCTTTTTTTTTTTTTATTACAATAACAAATGTTGTAATCAAACAACAATATAAATCAACGGTGTAGTGATACCGGCGCCGATGTTATGACGTGGCTAGATGGTGAAATGTTCATATAAACTTATAAAAAATAGTCTTTATATATGTTCGTAAGAAATTAAATGTTGTCGTTCTTAGCTCAGTAGGTAGAGCCTCTCTGCCTGGCAAGTGGAAAATCAAGTTCAGGTCCCACCGAACGCAGAAATATTTCTTTTCTTTCGAACGTTTCACCATCTAATCACGTCATGACATTGGTTCTAGTATCACTATGCCAATAAACGTTGATTTATATTGTTGTTTAATTTAATCTGCGTAGTGTTCGATTTATATAAATGCATATGCCACAACGGGCATTTCGATCAATTTAATACCAGTCTCTTTGCAATTTGGTTTAAATAGTAGTCCATGTACTACACCATTCTGCGAAATAACTGGCAACAGTAAATAGTCTTTATATACGTTCGTAAAGAGATTATATATTGTCCTTCGTAGCTCAGTAGGCAGAGCCTCCGCCCGGCAAGTGGAAGGTCGTGGGTTCAGATCCCACCGAATGCAGAAATATTTATTTTCTTTTGAACGTTTCACCATCCGATCACGTCATAACATCGGTGTTGGTATCACTACGCCCATAAACGTTGATTGATATTGTTGTTTGATTTAATCTGCGTAGTGTTCGATTTATATAAATACTGTAATATTAGCATATATCAAAGTTTGTATTTTAAATTTTATGGAGGGAGAAATGAGTGGGAGAAAAAGAATTTACCTATGGCGCTCTTATATACAGGCCTTGTGGCCCTATTGGAAAATTTGTAACTGCCTATGACGAAAATGTTAATTTTCATATATATGTCGATTGGGCAACAGAGGCACAAGTATGGGGCAAATGAGACCGCATCCCTGCTAGCCTACAGGCGTGATACATGTGAATATGTGAAGTTTTAGATATACAACCCTCCCCTTTTTAAGACTGTAAGTCCCCCCCACCATTTTATGAAAGTACTTATTACTGTATATGATAATACTTATGAAGACATGGCTTTTACAAAAATGCTTCACTTTCCTTGGTTTTTAATTTCTCCCATGTTGCACCCTCCCTTTAAAATTTGTTTTTTAAAGTTTTTGTGTTTCTTGGTCTACCATCTCTTTTCTTTCCTTAAGGATTCCTGTCTAGTGCTCATCTACAAACGTTGTTCAAAATATTTCCAAGTGTATGTCCTAGGAGTATTCCACAAATTCAAACTTATAGGCTACTGTTTTTTACTGAATTTTTTATTTTCAGTGATGCTTTTCATAGTTACCTCTTTCCATAAAAAATTCATCAGTCATCCCTAGAGAATTGTGCAAAATTTCTATATATTTATCTTTGTCCAAATAACCTTGCCCTTGGGCAAATTCCTTGAATATTTTTATAAGACTGTCTACTTCTTTATCTGAAACTAAACCAGAGGCAAAATGATCAGAACATACATTAAAATGAATTTTATATGTATAAATATAAGAAAACACATAATAATAAAAATGTACATTTTTAAGAGGACCATATTAAATTTCTCTGTTACTATACTTTTTTTTTATGTTTCATAGCTTGACCAAATCAATTTTATGCAGTACAAACTTGTTAACATTTCTTCTACTTTTGTTGGGCAACTTGAGGTTGAATCCCCTTTGCTAAAAGCATTACAATCATAGGCATAGAGTTATATGGGCCTGTGGGGCTCGACCCCCCCCTCCCCCCAATAATTTGAATTAAATTGTCTATTTACATGGACTGTAATGTATAAATGTACAAAATATGTCCTTGGGCCTCCCCAGTAATTTTGAAAACTCTACGTTAATGATTGCAATAGAAATTTCATACTCTTATGAGCTTATCATGCATAAAGGTAAGATTTAGAAATTATTTTGAGTGCCAGCAAGTTAATAAGGGGTAAAGTGTAGACATAGACATACGCAGAAAGTTCATAAAGCAGTTTACAAGCTCAAAGGGGTTTGCAGAACTATAACTCCATATATTTATATGTATATATATATATACAAAATTTCATGACCATAGGGGTTAAAACCTCGATCAATGCCCCCTGCATATGTCAGCGAGTATAAACTAGATTGCATATTAGGGAAAAAATTTTCATATACTTAAAATTGGAATAAGGAGTTGTTGTCCTCTGGTTAAAATAGCTTTAAGAAGGGTTACCAAAAACCTTTATTGATTGGGGCTCTAATTAAAAAATCTAATAATAAAATTTCAAAAAATCAAATCAAAGAACTGCATTCAAACCCGGGGAAGGAAAATGTTAAACGACATAGAATGGATATAGCGACATCAGCAAACTGACACAGGTTGCCTATGGGTGATGTTAAGAATTTTTTTTAATTCTTGTTCTTTTGTATTATGTTTTTTATCATATTTTTTTGTTGCTTCTGATACTATTGCTTTATAATGTCCTTTGGCAGCACCATAGCTAGATGGTCTTGCACCTCTAACGGAACCGTCCAGATTGCTCCCCACTTAGCCATGGACATATTCTCCCCTGTAAATTATTTTAGTCGATTTTACGCTTTTTATCACCTTGGATCCAAGCATGGGCCTTTCAGGCCACCCACTAGTTGCGGCTCTGTCCATCCTTTGGTAAGTTGTCCTCCCCCTTCCCCATGCACACAGTGTTGATGCTTCTGATAGATATATTCTAGTATGTGTACATGGCTTAATTAACTGCAGGGTCGGCAGCATATATCCCTAGTTGTATATTTGATCCTATGTTAACAGATTTTTATATTTTATCCCTGTGAAGGATAATGATATCGCACATCCATATGTACGAAGAAAGAGAGCATTGTTCCTGTCCTCGTTCATCTAGCGGTCAAGACACTCTAGGCTCAACGGAGAGACCTTGGTTCGAATCCGGGATGAGGATGGCGTCTCTTTTTCTCCTAAAACAAAAAGCTCTAGCTTGAGCTAATAAACGTGGGTGTCGGAATTTTCATGTAAATTTTTATATCCAAATATCTTGCAAATGATATTACATGTATGTAAAGCACTTTTAGGGTTATTTTGATTTTAGTAGTAATCATTTTAGAAGCTGCTACGATATTTGTTTTATAGCCTATTAGATTCAGTATGTTTATATATTCAAGATAATTTCACATTTTAATATTTATTTAAAACTAAATACAAGGCACCAGTTATGCATATCGTTGGTACCTTTCTAAACTGATGAATCTGCAAAATCTTCCTTATTCTAAGAAACTCACATTCGAACGTTTATTGCTAGTATGCTTAAACTCAGTTAGATGAAAGTGTATGTAACGTTTACTAACATTTAGGTCAACAGTATGCTTTCATGTTTTAATTAAGCATAGTTAACCTTGGGTAAAAATTGCCAAATTCATAGATACGTTAATTTAACATGGTGCTGACATTATACAAAATATTCCCTCTTATAAGAGCTGACCATTTAGTGTTTCCCCCTCCCCTCCCCCATATATATATACACTCTATAACAAAAAAATCGATGCACCAAGAAGGAGTTGTCCGATTGTAATGAAATTTCGTATGCAAAGACATTTTGACCGAACATGCAAATGATTAAAATTTGGTGTCCAATGAATGAATAGCGGGAACTCCAGCGCATCGGAACTGCGCATTCAGCAGGTGTATATAAGGAGCGATTCTCAATATGTGGTCAAAATTTCTGTTGCATTTTGACTGCGGATATCTTACGTCGACTGTAACAATGCCTCGCCGAAAGATTCGTGCTCATTACGAGCATATGTCAGAGTTTGAAAGAGGTCGTGCTATCGGATTGAAAGAGGCTGGTTGGACGAATCGAAGAATCGCTGGACATGTGGGTCGAAGCGATGCGGCGATTGGACGGTGCTGGCAAGAGTGGGTCAACAACGGTAGATGTCAGCGTTGGGACGACAGCGGTCGACCTAGGGCCACAACAGAAAAGAAAAACAGGGTGATTATATTATCAGAGCAGCTGTCACAGCACCGGATTCGTCGTTATCAACTATCAAAAGTGTGGACCGCACACATGTGTCCAACATGACCCTCTGCAGACGACTGAGAGAGCGGAATTTACGCTCGCGCCGACCGTTACGCCGCTTACCTCTCACGTCCTCGTCCTTTACACCGTCAAGTCCGATTACAGTGGTGCCGGGCTCGATCAACTTGGAACTGCGCTGACTGGGGACGTATAGTCTTTAGTGACGAGTCCCGTTTCCAACTGTGTCCTGACGACAACCGCAGACGTGTCTGGAGACGTCCAGGGCAGCGTGGGGATCCTGCCCTTACTATCGCACGCCACACATGCCCACAACAGGGTGTTATAGTCTGGGATGCCATCTCCTTTGATAGCCGGACCCCTTTGGTGGTCATTTCTGGCACACTTACAGCACAGCGGTACGTAGACGACATTCTACGATCGGTTGTGTTACCGTTCCTTTTGCGACACCCTGGACTTACGTTTCAACAAGACAATGTCCGGCCGCACACGGCACGTGTTGCTATGAATTGTCTTCAAGCTTGCCCAACACTTCCTTTGCAAGCTAGGTTTTCTGATCTCTCTCCCATAGAGCACATTTGGGACGCTATGGGAAGGCGATTGCAACCATCCCGGAATGTTGACGATTTAGCCCGACAGTTGGAGACAATTTGGCAAGAAATTCCGCAGGACACCATCCGGGATCTTTATCAGTCTATGCCACGCCGGGTGACAGCTTGCATCCAGGCCAGAGGTGGACCAACGCCTTATTGACTTCCTCCCTTTGTAACGGTCAAACTCTGCAATAAATCATTCAATTGTTCTGAAATTTTAATCGTTTCTTTTTCTATGTATGTTCTTCAAATCCACCAATTTTTATCGCAATCGGACAACTCCTTCTTGGTGCGTCGATTTTTTTTGTTATAGAGTGTATATAGATAGAAAAGGTTCCTTTCTGAAGGAAATATGTAATTACAAGAAACGGCTCGTGTTTGGCAGGAGCAGACACAGACACTTCATTTTGTAGGGGGTGGGGGTCAAGGACAGAATTTGCCATGGTCTTGGAATAACACCATTTATCATGAAAGTTGGAATTTTTTACAGTGAAAAAATATATTTTGGGGGGTCATGACCCCTGTGACCACCCACCTGTGTCCATTCTTGGTGCTTGGCTGTACTGAGTAGCTTGGTCATCAGTGCATTAGAACAGAATATGAAAAAAACCACTGGTTTAAGCTTAACAAAGTGCAAGGTTAACTTTTTTAATTAAATTTCATTTTTTTATAAACGACTGTGTATATGCTTTATATTCTATAGTTATTGAGTTAAACTAATTGCATTTCTTTTGTATTATATTTTAAATATGCGTGTGTGTGAGAGGTTAAATGCTACAAACAAATAAGTGCCAGGTATCATTTTTGCATATTATTGAGAAGAAGCAGGTAGCAAATTTAGGCTATTTTTTAATCAAAAATGCCAATTCCATCTACAAAGAACTTAGTGAAGTCAGAACATTGGTATGTTTTAGTGGCAAATACCATAGGTGCATCATAAAAATATTGGGGGGGGGGGGACAATATACCAGTAAAAGGCATTTTGTTTGAAATTGGAGGGGGATATGGAACCCTAATACCAACATTGAGGGGAGGATGGGTACCCCATCTCTCTCTCACTAACAACACACATGCCGAATACTGTTCACTGCATTTTATATTGATCAGTAATAAAATATTCTTTTCAAATCAATTGCTAGTGTTAGCTAATATTAATTGAAGTTTAATGATCTAACTAGTGGGGAACTGGACCCAGTTCTCACACGAACCCCTGGTTGATAAAATATTTTTAAAAATTGGAACTGGTAATTTAAATATTCTTAAAAATATATGAATCTTAGTTATTGAAATATTTTATAAAAATAAGACCCATTTAAAATATTTTTGAGAATAAGAATAGGTTGTTAAAATATTTTTAAACAAAGAATTGCGCCATTCTGCGAATTCGTTTAGTCTATTTTTGGACCGCTCATTAAAAAGTTAAAAATTACGAAGTACACTAAACTCCCGTAATAACGTTGTGCGGTAACAGTACAAAATACGGTAACGATGCCAACGGCCGTAGCAAGCGTCCGACATAATAGAACGTTTTCCAGACGTTTTTGTGACCCAATAATCTTTCTGGATCAGTGCATGCCTAGAAAGAGGGGGCCCCACACACGCTCCCGCTTACTAAAATCATCAGGACATCACGGCGCTACAATTCCTTGAATTTGTAAAGCTTTCAATAGTAAAAAAAAAAACATCCACAGCAACATCAAAGTTTCAAAACATTCCTCCATTAACAAAAAAAAAAATTTTTTTTTTTCAAAATGGCGGGATCGCTGTATGCATAGGAGTCCGTGATGGCAAGTTTTGAAAATTGGTGCTATATTCTATACTGGCGCCAGTCGTTCTAATAAACGACGTCATTTTGCGGTATGGCCAAATGCTTCATAGACATGCTTTCCGATTAGGGGGAGTTCAAGTATTACGTAAGCACTTTGGGGGAGGGGGGTTGTCATTGGTCTGTTCTTCCTATGTTAGCCAACGTTAATTTTTACTTACTAGGGTGGGGGAGTTGAAATGGCCAAAATATTGCTTACGTAATACTTGAAATCTTCCTTAACGTCCTTTTCTTAGCGTTTTTCTCTCCATTCTTTGAAAGTCCTTAATGGTAGAGATTATTGCACATTTTATATATGCAATTAATAACGTAATGTCAAGTAAATATAAAAGGAGGATGCCAAAAATGGCCCATGGGCGTTCCACAACAAATCAAATGCCATTCGACACGTCCCACAGAGTAAATAAAATATGTCAATGGGCGCAAAGCTGTCAGATCATGCAGTCACGAATTAGAGGTCATAGAAGATCATCATGTGAGGAGGATCTGCAATGTTATTACGATTTTGTCTCTCACCGTTCCACAACAAATCAGACGCCATTCGACGCGTCTCACTGAGTAGATAAAAAATGTCAATGGACACAAAGCTGTCAGATCATGCGGTCACGAGTTAGAGGTCATAGAAGGTCACCCTATGAGGAGGATCTCCAATGAGACGCGTCGAATGGCGTCTGATTTGTTGTGGAACGCCGTAGGCAAAATCCCATAGACATCTGGCATCGTCCGTTGTTGGTCAGTAATTAATATTTGAAATCAAAGTGAATAAGAATCGCCTTACAATGCGTTTGTTTTGTAAGTTCCCTTGCAAGAGCTCGCTGTGCGATCTTTCCCTGATATTTGTGCGTTAAATTTTCAGTCATGGTGCACGTTAATTTATGTACAATATATTAAAACGTTAATAAAAAAAGGAAAAAAAAAAGTTTTCAATAATTTTTTAACGCGGTCGTGGGTCTGACAAGTAAAACGAAACTTCGCATATTTATTTGTAAATATGTAATACTGAAGATGTATACTGTTGCTATAGCAACAGGACAATAGCGAATTTCCTTCTTCTCGGTTGAAAATGGTTTTGCAATTTGTTGTAACCTCAATTGATCTGCACTAATCGTGGTAAGCTTTTTTGCATTCGGCAAAAGAGGTAAAAAATTGGTTATGAGATGGGGTTTTTTTTTCGAGAAAGACAGTGCTGCCGCTTGTATCCAAACTTCCCTTAAAATGGTGCCCAGGAAAAGGAAAAAGATTATTAAAGAGGAATCTGGAAAGCACATGGAGACTCATCCTTCATATTAAAGGCGAAGTAAATGTGAGGTCGGAAAAGTATGTGTTTGGTCACGCCCCTTGTACCTACAGCTTTGACAGAAACGTCTGCATTTTCCTAGATGCGTATATTTTTGCGGCAGAACGTAAAACGCCGAGGACTGACTCAAATAATAGAAAGTCAATGTAAAGGCGCGTTTTTCTAGATGCGCATATTTTGCGAGGCAACTATCAAAAACGTCGAGAACTGACCCAAACAATAGAAACCAATGGAAATGTTTACCTAGAACGCGCAAAACGCTTCCATTGATTTTTGTTGTCTGGATTTCAGCTCGGCGTTTTATGTTGTTGCGCCGCAAAATATACGCATCTAGGAAAACGCACCTTAACATTTGAAACTTTAGGACCCTGGTAAACATAATAAGTTTATGATCATGGAGTTAGTGAATGAAAATTTATCCTACTTCTATAATAGGCCAGACGTTTGTATGTTCGGGCTGTCCTCTTCTACCTCCATATTGGAAGCAAGGCTTTTCAGAGGAAATGCAAGGCCCAAGGCAACTAATATTTTAGAGGCCTTTCAAAATTGACATACATGTACGTCTAAGATATATTGAGTTACCAAATTGGGGCCCCAAATATTGAAAGAGCCGCGGCAGCAGCCCCTCCTGCTCCCCTTTGATAGGCCCTGATTGGAAGCAAATATATTTAGCAATCAACGTCTCACTGAAGTTGCTTCTCTTATGCGAATTTGCCTAATTAATTATTTTACATCAATGTCTTTCGAAGCACATGTCGTTAAATTTTTGTCGTGATTTCAAATTCACGTCGGGATTTTTTTTTTCTTAGCTGTTAGACCTTCATAACGAGCTTAGATACCTTACGATAGCGTCGTAGTATTGTGTGTTCACGCAGACCTGACGCCTGATACCTTTAATAGACAGATAGTCCATTGCAGTTTAGAGAAGGGCGTCTTGCCCGAACTGCTTTTTCGCGCGGGAAAAACCAATTTCTCCACGGCGGCCTTCCTTAAACTGCAATGGACTAACCCGTCTGCTAACGGTATCACGCGCCAACTGAACGCGAATGCACAGTAACGTATTCCTCTTTCTTGCCATTAACCAGAACTCTATTCTAAAGTATGGTAGAGCCCATGCCGTTCTTCTACTCACTGTAGCCTGGTTTTTGTTTACGAGATCTGACGTGATTCGGATTCTTCGGAAAACTAAGTCCTGGCGCAGAGTGCCTTTGTTGTCCTTGCGCTATAAAACGAAAACAAGTTTGAATCATAAATGAAGTTAAAGATCATTTCCGTTTAAGATGCCATGAAATGGCGAATTCAGCATCGCGTTTGAAAGACTTGCTGTCAAAAAATAAATAATAAAATTGGATGCTGTCATGGTGATAGAAGACTTTTAAATAATTTGGTAGACCACATTCATTGTAGACGTTTTAAATTAGATCTATATTATCAATATCCGTTGCTTTTTAACAAAAATAACAGCATTCCGTACATAAAATACAATATTTGGTTAGATTTTAATTTTCTTGATGCCTTTGACAATTCCTAAAAGTTATTAGTCGCTGAATATGATTCTTTTAATATTATTCTTAAGTGTTGTGTGCTTCCTTTTCTATTCTTTTTTATTCAATTTTCTCTTTAATTTTTACATTCGTTGTGGTTAAAGATAAATTTACATTTCCTTTTTTTATCACGCGTTTTCGAATATTTGATTTTTTAGTTTTGGAAATACTTTTAAATTTAAAGGACATTCCGATTTAGTTACAATTAAATATGTAACTGTATTTTGGTCTAATATTTTCCCTAATGAGCAAAAAAATCTTCATTATCATTACGAATTATATATATTTTACAACAAAATCATCCAATACGTCGGTGAAGTGTGACGTTTCAATATGGCGCTGGGCACAAACAAACTGCCATTTGCTATGTTATGCTTATGAGATAGATTTAAAATGTTCTCATTTTATGAAATTTCCGTGTTTTTTTCGGATCAGCCGAAACTGATCGAACGTGCAGAAAACGCTATACGTTCTTCACATGTTCGATCTTTTTTTTATGACCCTGATAATGAAGAAATGCGAGAACAAATTCATGCTTCCATGAAGAGTAAAGTATATAGTATTCAGATACTGTACCCAGTCTGCGTTTATGTATGCATATATATACACATGTACTGAAAGAGCAATTTATTATATGCACGTATATTATTTTTCTGGAAGCGATACATATTTTGCTGTGTAACTCTCAGTGCGCTTATAAAAAAATTTTTGCAGGAAATTAAAGGGCCATAAAAACACTTGACAGATTCGTAACAAATTAAATTTTTTTCAATAATTTCATGAACGAAGAAGATAAATTGTTCTTTCAGTGTGTATATATACAAGATCCGTTTTTTTTCAGGGGGGCTTGGTCGTACCCCACTTCAAGGAAATAAAAAATAAATAAATTATAAAAATTTATTTTAAGGGGCCAGCCTTAACAAAAACCTGACTACGTCGTTGATGGGGGGTTATAATTATAGTTCAAGTTATTAGATATTCTGCCATATCCCCTACAGACAAAAAATAAATGGAAAATTAAAGATCTATAAAATCAAAACTGTAAATTTAAGGAGAAAAGAATTGATTTTCATAAAAGATCAAAACATTTTTTAAAGAAAATGATTGCGGCATCAAGACTTATTAATATAACAAGAATTCTGAACAAAACTACCCAAAGTATATGGACATGTTTTGAATATATATACATATATTAGCCCTCCACCAAAAAAAAAAATTTTTTTTTCAAATAAAATACAACGAATTAAATGGTTGGTTGCTTTTTGGTTTTACGGCTCAAAGACTACAGTGGTCATGCTGCGCCGGGACCTACTGTTTTCCGAGGAATCCGAACCTCTTAAGGCCTAGGGAACCAAACCCCGGACTACAGTGAGCAGTGCGGAATTAAATGCTTTTGTAACATACATGAACACAAAAGTTTGAATAAAAACCAAATATAAAAATTTATTAAACAAACCACTAAATTTAAAATTCATCTTTCTAATTCTCTTATGTTAATATCAGAAATTTGGTCCAACGTACAGGCGAATACAGAAAAAAATTCTTGGGGCGAAGAGAGAGGCACGGTACTATATAACTAACTTCACATTCCTACATTTTGTGACTTACTCTAAAATATAATTGGAAGAGTTAATGGCTAATGACTATTTTGTGAACTATTTGAAAATACAGGCAGAATTTTTTTATTTTTTTTAAAAATTCTAATGCAGTTGGGAAGATTTTTTTTAAAACATTGATCTCATTATTGTCCCATCCCCTGAATTCGTGCAAAAGTACTCAAATGAAGTTTTCCTTTAATATATATATATATATATATATAATTTTTTTTTTTTATTTCAAAAATTCTGTTTTGAGTTTTTATATATATATATATTTTAAAAACGATAAAAAAATCTTCTCAGTACATATGTATATCACAGAGAAAGCGCATATAGAGGGCTTTAAAATGAGCTCAAGATGAACTTTCTAGCTAAAACAGGTGCTTAGATATTTACATGAATGTGACTCAAGATCACTGAAAAAGTTATTTTATTTTTTAATTTCCAAAAATTAATTCCAGGAAAACGGAACCTCCGAAAACTATGAAAATTTGCAATTTGCTCCATAGGTAAATATAAATCAAAAATCATTGGAATCTGAAAATTAAAGGTCAATGCCCCGGTTGATGTGATTTGAATGACCTTTGATAGAAATTATAGATACCTGGACATTTTTGCCCAAAGAGCATGTTTGCGTTTGTCTTTTGGGAATCTATAAAAAGAACATTTATTCCCGACAGTCCGGTGGTTGCAACAAGCTACAAAATATAAACCCATTTTTATTTGCAAGCTTAAGAAATGCTAATTACTACGATCGTCAATGTTAAGTCAATGGGCCCAATCTGTTGTTTGTGCCCAGCAGCCATGTTGTGACGTCACGACTTCACCGACGTATAAACAAAGGTTCTAGTAAACACAATGTAAAAGGTGGAATGTCAAAACGCAAGCATATAAATTAATTTTCAGGCATTGTGAACTTTTACCTTAATATGTTCTTGATATAGAGTATAGAAAAACATTTACCATATATCAATTCGGTATACTTAGATATGTAATATTGATATATAATGTATATAATATATAACCCAGATATAGAATTTTTTGTTTTTATTTAAATTCCTCCGTGTAAATGAAGTGGAAATTGTTTGTAACGACTTCTAAGGGACTGCTTAATGCCAGTCGTTACAGATAATATTTTAAATTATGCAGTGAAACCTCGTTTATACGTCTTTCAAGGGACCACTGCTAAAAGTTGTATAAACGAAAAGACGTATAACCAAAAATTAAGTCCAGCATGCTAATACGTACAAGATAACTATATTCGAATATACATAATAAAACACTATTAATGATAAAGTTTTACCTAACCATTTAAATTCCCATTTGTGTTTTGAAAATAAAATTTATCATAATTTATATCTCATGTATATACATTTGAATTTTTAATTGAATTTAATTTTTAATTAAATTTTTTAACTTACAAAGAATGTATAAGAAAATCGTATCTTTACTGCCATTGCGAATCCTGATTAGATATGAAATCTGCCTTGTCCGGGTAATGTTAACAAAAAACCAAAAAAAAAGAAACCAACTTATGAAAGTAAATGTATAGCAGAATCGGGCGAATCGAATCTTTGAACAACTGGGGGGAAGGGGGGGGCTCAATCCTCCCCTGCCCCCATATGGGCGCATGTACTCTACTATAATTTATTAGGAATTTTTGTTGTTAAAAGCTATGGATGAGAAATGTGCAATCCAAATATTGTTAATGTTTTCATTTTGAAGAAGGTGACTCCTGCATTGAAGGAGATTTGTGCCGCGGAAACTGAAGCAGCTGTGTCTGGCAAAACAGCCAGATTTTGGTTTCGGTGATTTATAAAAATTGAGATTACAGCCTTGAAGATAATATACATGCTGAAAGGCCCTCCACAGTAGTTTCCGAAGCTGCAAACTAAGTCATAGAACTAGAAATACTCCAGCCCACAATCGTTGGTGAACTACACAAGCCCAGCGAGATATATTAATGACAAGCAAAATAATTTAATGAATGATTTTATGTATTATTTAATGATAGGTGAAGTCATTCACTAAGTGATTCTACACATATTGGTGGGTAAAATTATTTAGTGAATGATTATATATTTCATTTAATGATTAGTGAGATCGTTCACTGACAAGGGAAGGTCTGAGGGTGGACGACGCGGATTTTAATGACATTAGGCTCATTTGAAAGCTGTCAAAAAATTATTAGACACGTATTCGGGCATTTTTCAGAATGGCCATAAATATAGGTGTTATAGGGCCGGAGAGAGCAAAAATGGGACTATTTTCAGAGATTTTATGTTATCATATTTTCAAAAGTATTGAATATTTATTTTTTTTTTTGCTTCATTATGTTCCTTGCAGAAATCCATCGGATACGCGTTTCACGGTTTTTGGAGACGTAACTTATTAATAATGTTTTTAAAGGGTTATAAAATGCATGCGGAAACGAGTAGCCAAGCGCAAGAATTCGCCAACTTATTGGCTGCTTGGCACATTTGCTGGTGTAGTATAATCAGTTATTTTCAAAGGTAGTATTAGAAAGTGGCTTACATTCGGGAGTGTTGCATGACAGTTCATTTAAACTGTTCTTATATATCGTACGCATAATAAATTGTTAGTTTCGTATTTAAAAAAATTTGACTTCGCATTCAACATATATTTTTATACTTGTTTAAAATTTATTAGTTTATAATTTAAATCTTTGTGATATATCTTGTTCTTTTAATATTAAGCTAAAGTTTAGCTTCTGCAGAAAACCACAGAAAATTTAATTTTTGGCAAATTAACTTTTTTTTTCCTGTTTACGAATTTTCGCTTTATACTTTAAAATGGATTTATTGGTCATAAATGCAATTAATGTTACTCATCATTTGCAAAAAATAACCGAAGCAACGTTTTCAAATTTTTTGAACATGTCCAGTGATATCACTGATTGTGAAAAAGCTATAGCTGTGGAACTTTTTAGCATGTTGGAAAATTATTTAACAAAATCGCAGTTTGAAGATGGTAAAGTTATCGAGATTTCCGAAAAAGATCCAGAACATTATTCTATACATGATGATAATGGGGTATAAATAAAATGTGAGCCTGGTTATATAAGTATAGACGAAAAGGAGCGTATGGTCGCTATTAAAGAAACTCATCCAACCTGGAAATGGGACACTTTAATCAAAAAGGGCTGTAAAAAAATGCCTAATCAGAAAACATATCTGCGTTTTAAAAAGATATGGTAAACGAAGGGTCACTAATCGATATGTATAAAGCAATCGAAATGGAAGTTTGGTGAAATTTATGGAAATTATGGGCAAAAAACTACGAGTTATACATGGTTCCGATTCTTTTTGAACATTTTAGTGAATATTTGGTGCTTGATTTTCCACCGAAACAATTGTAAAAATGTATCTCCAGCTCAAATTAAACTGTGTTTGTGTGTAATTTATTTTTAAATGGTTATAATCTGTCCACCATTTTCTACAAATACAGGACATGTGTTTAAGTAAGTACTACATTACTTCTTGCTATTTTTATTAATGAAGTAATAGTACTGTGCACTATTGAAATAAATAATGTGTATGATTTATAAAATTAGAAATAAGAATATCTAATTTAATAATAAAATTCAATAAAAATTTAATGAGCAAATTATTTGCACGCTATAGTTCAGAGAATACGGCTTTTATGTAAAACCTGCTTATATGTAAATGACTTCGTTGATGCATCCATTTGCATATATGCGGTTTCGAATATATTTATTTTAAATAAAAAAAAGAATATCGTATCAAAAATATTTTGAGGGCAGAGCTAGGCCCCTCACAGCATAGGTCTTTGCCAGAGCGGGCCCCACGGGCTGCAGCCCCCTTTCTCGACAGCCTAGTATATATATTAATATAAAAAATTATAGATATTAAGCAATTATTGTGGAATTTGATAATTTAATAATTCACAAAAATGTAAATCAACGTTCTCAGTGGTGGATTTAAACACCGTGGAAAAAAAATACATTCCCATTGACATAAATAAAAAAAATATACATTAAAAATAATGAATCTCCTTTGAAAATAAAAAGTGAATCTAATTTATTAAAAAAAAATAAGAAAAAGTAATCTATTAATATAATTGAATCGGCCATTTTGAAAAGGGGTCAACTCCATAGGAAAACAATGTAAAATAATCATTTTTCAAAATGACTGATTCAATTATACCCTGTTCATACATTGCAATTGCAACACCAAGACAGAGAGGTCGCATAAATTTGAAATTCTCAGGATTGATAGGCATGTTAATCATACGCAAATGAAAATGATTAAAAATTGGAAATAAAATATTCAAATCATCTCGATTTATTTAGTATGGAATATGACTGCCATGAGCCGAAATACATGTACGTACACGCATAATCGTACGCAGAAGGTTCGTAAGTAGGGGTTACCGAGTTACAACTCACAGATTCCTATGTCAAATGTACAAAATTTCATTGCAATGACCCCCCAACAACACCCTCCCCCCTGCGTACACCAGTGTGTACACGCCTTGGCAAGCTATCAATAGGGATATTAATCATTGCCTGAAGAATGTTTTGCCACGCAACAAGCAATTGGCTACATAAATCATCAAGATTGGTAGCTGGCACCTCCTTTTGCAATTGTTGACCAATAATGTCCCAAATGTGATCGATGGGAGACAAGTCAAGAAATGAGGCATGCCACGGTAAAATGCCAACTCCACGTAGGTAGTTCACAGTAGCATGAGCAACACGCGGCCTAGCGTTCTCGTGTTTGAAAACGGCTTCTTGGACACCTTGTAGGAATGGTTGTACCACTGGCTCCACTTACAGGTCAACACAACGTTAACTTGTCAGTGTAGCACTTGGAAGGAAGAATAAAGGGATCTGCCAACCATACATAATGCAGCCCCATACCATTATTCCCAAAGTAGGGCCGGTATGGCGTTTTCTCTTTAAGGCTTGTTGATGGCTTTGGCTACGTGGCCTTCAGACCAATATCCGACCATCACTGCGCCTGAGAAAGAAGCAAAACTCATCACTGAAGAGGATTGTTCTTGATTCTAGCCTCCATTGCCGCCTGGATGTGCACCATGAGAGCCTCTGAGAGTGCTGGTTTGGGGTCAATGGAACACCTGTCACTGGACGTCTGACTCATAGCCCAATGTCGTGCAAGTGCCTTTTGATGGTTTGTGTAGACACTGCTGAACCTCCTGAGCTTTGTATGTGGCATCGAAGCTCACTCGCTGTAGAGTAAGGATCACTATGCCCATTATCCTAATCCAATGATCCGAGTGGACGGATATTCGCCTCTGGTCACCCTTTACTGTCATCCGAGTTCGTCATTGTTCTCGCAACCACCGGGATTCATTATAATATTCCGTCCATGATTTCGGCACCAGCGTGAAAAAATCGTAAGTTTTCTGGTACATTTGTAAGTCATCGTAAATGATTCGAGCAGCGTATACCATTTGTTACGCTTATGTAGCACGCGTGTGTACCTATTTTCATACTTTAACATTCTGATTCAGGATTTTCAAATTATTGAAGTCAATGTGGCATAATCCAATCACGCATTTTCAAATTTACTTAGAAGCAGTTTTCATTTTCAAGTTTTTTATATTTAAAAGAAATAGGTAGATCTTCAATCTCAACAGTAGTCATCTTTCTTGATTTACCACTACTTTTAATATTTGAAAAATAAAGATACGTGCACAGCGATTACATAAGTTAAGGCAGTATTAGTTTTATTATAGATACTCCTCTGATTTATTTTTTTTATTGGTATTGAACTTATTATTAACTATATATCTTTGAAATCTTTCATAAACCTTGGAAAACTTTCATAATGGAAAAACTTCGTTACAGGCACGTGCCAAGAGGGGTGGTAGTGGGGTTCCCCCCTGCAAAAAAGTTGTGTCTCTTTACCAGTCCATTTTCTATCAATTCTCGTAGAATCATCGATGTTAAAGCGTGCTGCTCTGCGAAGTCATTAAAATTGTAAATAGTTCAAATATTTGTTGTTCAGCGATCCATTTTATTTTAATTATTTAGTTAACTACTTAAAAATTAATTATCTAATTAACATTTTATAATAACAGTTGAAGATTTATGAGACAATAGATGGCGCTACGAGTTTGTGGCCGTAAAAAATCTCGTTCTTCTCTCTAACATATTGGCACGTTAATAATTTGTTATGTATTTATTTTATATAAATCGAACGCTACGCAGATTAAATCAAACAACAATGTCAAACAATCAACGTTTATTGGCGTAGTGATACCATCGGCGTTGATATCACGATTGATTGACATTGTTGTTTAATTTGTTATGTATTGAAAATTGGCAATTAAAAAAAAAGAAAAAGGAAATTCATATTAATCAGACTTGCCTTCTGTTTTCTGATATTTGATATTAGCTGAAGTTAAAAAAAAAAGCTCTTCTAATAACGCGCCCACCCCACATACATGATTTTGACGTCATACATCCAATATGGAGAATTTACGCTGATTTACCAGAAAAGATACGATTTTTTCTAAGCTGGTGACGAAATCATGGACGTAATGTTACTATGCCACCGGGATACACAACATCGAACAGTGCTGATATCTTGGCCTACACCCGTAGCGATCTGTCGGAGTGATAAACCTCGTAAAGATCTGTCGGAGTGATTTGAAGGATTTTGTCTCTCTCCGTTTGCGATAGGTGATGGTAACTAGCACGTTGTCGAACACCAGGCATTGCACAATCAAACTACAAGATTTAATCCGATTTCTAAATTGTCTTGTAGCAAAAGAAAATTTCCATCAAACAGGCTTTTATACCATTTAACACTCCCCCATTCTCTTATTACAGCTAGGCGTTTGAAAATTTGATCATTTGCATATCTTACTCACACCTACAACTTTACCAATTTACATAAATTTGCGACATTTCCTTCTTGGTGTTGCAATTTCAACGTTGAGCAGTGTATACGTGATGTTCTTTATATATTTAAAAGTAATTGTTCTCTACTTTACAGTGCCCCTACTTTTTATTTTCAAAGGAAACTCCCATTATTTTTTAAAGTATTATCTTTTTATTTATGTGGAAGGGTGGGTAATTTTTTTTTTGTTTTTTTTTGCGGTGTTTAAATCCATCACTGAGTACAAGCATTTATTTTTATCTCACCTTTTTAACGAAAGACCTAAATAGCGTTATACTTAATGATAAAATCGCTAAAGTGGCAAGAAAGGCGTTATATTTAGCAATCAAATCGCTAAAATGGCAACCTGACAGTATTTCAAGCAAGCTGAAGTGACTAGGAAAACATGCAGCTATATGCAAACAGAATCAGAATTGTTACAAAAACATAAATCCCATATATACAGGGCGAACGCCACAGAAATGGAGAACTATCCCGAGCTCATTCAGTATTAATCGTAACGACAAACCTTTTCGTTTAGGCAACGTATTATATACTTAATGTTATCCTATTTATAGTGCTGCGCATAAAATCACTTAAAAGAATTAAACATTTATTTTATAATTAAATATATATATTCTATATATTTATTTTATATAAATCGAACACTACGCAGATTAAATCAAACAACAATGTCAATTAGTCAACGTTTATTGGCGTAGTGATACCAACGCCGATGGTATGGCGTGATTAGATGGTGAAACGTTCGAAAGAAAATAAATATTTCTTTATTACCACCGAAGGCAGAAATATTTATTTTCTTTCGAACGTTTCACCATCTAATCACGCCATACCATCGGCGTTGGTATCACTACGCCAATAAACGTTGATTGATTGACATTGTTGTTTGATTTAATCTGCGTAGTGTTCGATTTATATAAAAATAAATATTAATAATCTTGTCTAAATATTTTCCATATTTCATGCTTTAAGAAAGATATTTTCACCCTCACACACTTACAATTATAACATCGGGATCCGCCTTGTGCAGTTTAGCTAAAAAATATGCTAACAGTGCCCTTTCACTGTCCAGGTTTTCTATATTTATGTTCTTGTTGCTGAGCAATGCAGTCTTGAAATCGTATGGGAAAATGCAATCACCTGGTTTCGATAATGCTAAAAAAAAAAAAAACACATCATGAAGACCGTGTATTTTAAAAGCTACAACTTAAAGGCTAATATGGAATTTAGAAATTACGGTAGCATGTGAATATAAAAATTATATTATACTCTTTATTAGTATATAAAATGATAATATTAAAAAAAATCTTTTAATACTTACCACAAAAATGCGAGTTGTAATGTGGTTTCGGAGCAGCTTTGTCAAGAAGAAAGTCATTGTGGGATACACACGATATTGCAGCTATCTAGAAAAGTAGAAGAAAAATAGTCACATACACAAATATTTTTCTGTCAAATTTGCCCTTAACATATAAATACATCATCATTAGCCACCGAAACAAAATTTCGTTGTTTTTTACAGCTTTCGTATCAACGATACTTATAACAGTTATTTATCCTGATCGTCTAATCACGTAAGATTTTCAAGCATCCACATTTCCTGAGATTTGAATTAGATTGGGATAAAACGGTAAACTAAACACTGCATCACCTTTACGTGTTCTATTTAGATAAGTATTTGCACTCTAGTGAATCAATGGTAGCATTGCTTGATTAATCTTATAGCACAATTATTGAATACAATAAGGAAAAAGTGTAATAGTTTAATACGGAAAATGAGTAAGTAAATTAGTAAAACGAGGTTAAACTTTGTTCTTTTTCTCCTCCAGAGTGGAGGAAAACATTTTAATTGAAAAATGAATTATTGTACATCGTTTAACAACTTGCTGTATAGACGAGGTTATCCTCTACACACCTTCCCAGGTAGGCAGATATATGGCCTTTATATGGTCCTGGTTTAAATAGTCGCTTCCATTACTTAGTGTCCGTGATTACATACAAACGTTTGTGATATTTTATAAACATAATTTCCACATGCCTTTATAGGAAGTAGCAATATAACCATGCTATATATGATATCAAAGACAACAGGAAAAATAAATTCCAGTGGCACTAGTATCCCCAATTTCCACAAGTCTATAGTGTTAATAAAATAATTAGGATATATATAGTTATACCGCGACAATGCAAACACAATGTAAATTACTTAACACAAACTGTTTCTTAAAATCCCGTCCAATTCAAATAATTTAATAATATGATCCCCTCGTTTCTGCGTAACACCAACTACTTTAAACATGAAAAAATTCGAAAATTCACATGAATGAGGTTCGACTGAATCCTATAAAAAGTATACACTAACTTCATTCTGCTGGGTTTTGGAATTGATGCTTGTTAGCACATTCATTGAAAACACGACCAGTGGTGGAATGGGCAAAGACACATCTACTGGAACAATATTTTGAAAATTACGTACAACAGCCTGAAAAAAAATGTATAATTCATTAATACTTATTAGTCATTTGTATGTGAATGAGACATTTTGTAGTGTTCTGTGGTGTAAGGATAATTAAGGTCATCCTGGACAGGGTTCTAGTTTTCCTAGAAATCCAAATCTTTTTTACCAAAAGAATTAAACCCATGACTGTGTATCAGTAGAAACAATAGGCAAACTCTGAGTACCTTCTGAAAACAAATCACGATAATTTTCATAGTAGCCAAATGTATTACTATTACGATATCACAGGGCAGATAGAAGTGAACGGTTAAGTGGATACTGATGAAGAGTCCAGAAATGTTAACAATAATTGAACGCTTTTATTGAGAAATCGTCTTTTACAAGCCTCCAAATTGCAATGGGCACTACTGTATATAAACCAGGGGTCCAAATTAACTTTTTAAATCAGGTGCACAAGTGCATCAAAGTCTTGAGATTTAGGTGCACTAAATACTAGTTAGCTGTACAACTAACAGAAAGTAAACCTCAACATTAAGATACGGGTAAACTGTAAGTGTAGCAATTATATTTAAGCACGTAAGCTAAAGGAATTACACTTTTCAAAATAATTGAATATTTGTTTGTAATAAACAAAACAAAAAAAATCAACATAAATGCAGATACATTGAGAAAATTATATAAAATTATTCCATAGGTCACTGTTTTTGGAAAGTAAATGTAAATAACCATAGTTTTGGAATTGATAGGTTTACTGTGTGCACCCAAGTTAAAAATTTATGTGCACGGATGAAATTTCAAGTACACAGTGCACATGCTAATTTAGAACTCAGATATAAACTGTATGCTAGTGTGCATATATAATTAATGAATAATATACAATGGAAATGTTTCTCACCTCTATTTTGCACCACGTAACAGGTGGATTGGACAATTCTGTTTGAAAAGACAAAGGAGAAATAAAGCAGTTGTTAAAAGACAACAAAAAGTAATCAAGGCATTCGTTAAAAATTATAATAAATAAATCACTTCAGCAACATAATATACATTATATGCCCGAAAATATTAGGACACTTTGGATTTTTTAATTTTTTTCGAATTTCTAAAAAACTACTCGGCCAATTGTTCTCTAACTTTGGAGATATATAGAACATGCACAACTGCAGCACCTGCACAATCATTCCAATATTAAATTCTGCTGGATCCCTGCTCACATTGGTATCAAAGGGAATGAGGCTGCTG
>QLNU02015003.1:48719494-48742473 GCA_006491805.2 Dysdera silvatica | reverse complement strand
ACACTCCTGCGCCGAACTGCGCCAGTTTAAAATTCCTGATACATTATACTGCGCTAACATTGATCTTCGTGTGCCAAATTCCCATTTTCTTATTTAACATTGTTCTTTTATCACTCCGACTTCCGAACTTTCTGTAGCTAACCACACCCACATTCTGTAATTTTTGTTGTGTTATTAGATTGAGTTGACCACACACTCGTGCTAATGAGTCATACGTTACGATGACGTTTCCCATTGTACGAGGGTTATCACTGTCTTTAAAAGTTCTGAATTCTTTAGGAAATGATTTCTATCTTTTAAGGCCCTTATTTTGTCCCAAATCTACAAAATGCCCTTAATTTTGCTCTCCCGATCCTCATCATGTCTCAATAGTACGTGTATGTTTCGTCTTTGTTACTTCCATTCTCCCAGAATGAATCAACATAACGAACGAATCTGGAATTCAAACGGCTTCTAATATCGTTTTCGCGAACGAAGAGAATATGCACGAACAAGAATTCCTCCCGGTACCTTTCTAGACTTTCCTTTAGAGCAAATACGAGAAGCACAACGCCACTCTTTTAGGCTTGGTTTGTTTGTGTGGATGTTTTATGGCGCAAAAGCATCTGGACTATACTGTGCCAAGCTTCAGGCTTGGGTTTAGAAAGCGAGGGTCCTGGACATTGCGGAATCCATTATTTTTTGGCCGTTTTTCGAAATCATACATTACGCATTCTTCCCATTGCAGGGCAAAATTAAAAATTTCAATAAAAATTCGGGGATAACCGATGCTTCCTACATTGTTTCTCAGTCGCCATTCATTCTGCTTGCTTTCTATGGCATATTGCTTCGTTTTCCAGGGAAAAATAAGTTTCTACAACGAAAAAAAAATAATAATAAAAAGTACGCATTCTCGGATACGAACCTTAATTGCCGATTTGAATTATCTGCGGCTTCAATTAGAATTTTTGTTTAAAACACTTCTCCATTTTCCTCTAGTCATGAGGCTGATATCTGTCTCTTCATCTAAACCCGGCGCTGAATTATGTGGTTGGGAATAGCAATCTGTGTTTGTGGAAATCTCAACTCCCTTCTGGCGCAGTATAGTCCGGATGCTCTTGCGCCGTAAAAATCCAAACAAATCAATTTTTACAGTAGTGGTATCACAGGAAGGCTCATTAAGACTCGTCCAATCCATCGTACAGGATATCTAGAGTTGACTTTTTATGGTACTGGATGCTTACTGTTTTTCAACCAATCTGTATTCCCGACATTGCTTTTCTAGGCGTCACAGGTTCAAATCCCCCAGGAAACTGACCTTGCACACCATGATCTCAGAAGGCTTGCGCCGAATGACCATTGCTGCTCTTGTGCTATAAAAAAATGAACCAATCTACCATCCCAGAAGCCCTTGCGTCATAAAACGCGAACACTGAATAAAAGCCTTCCTCTTTAAGCACAGTAACAATGTTGTACATCATGCATAAATATTTCTTAAGGGCCACTTTATCTGCTTAAAACGCTTTGTCTCCCCCCACTAACTCATGCTTTATGACACTGTTGTTACCACACCTGACTTCCCTTTGACACGAAATATATACCTCGCTTTGCGCAGCGTCATCCGTGCTGTTCTTGTATCGTAAAAACCCAACTACCTTTGCCGCGGTGTCTGCGAGATCATAATGTTAGGAATACGATCATATAAAACACTGTGAACAAACTAATAAGCAATACGAAACACAACATTGTCACAGTAAAAATTTTAAATGTGGCAGTATTATTTTGAATATTGTTTATGCATAACGCGAGTTTACAAGTGGAGCACACTAAGCTTGCTTTTTTTTTTTTTTTTAAAAACCTCAGTTTTAGGAAAACTAAGAAAAGAAAAATCTGGTCTTTTCCAATGGTGCGGTGGCAACGAGTTCGACTTTCAACGATGCCGTGAAAAAAGAACGCTTACCGACTAACTGTAGTCCCATGGGGTTGGTTTCCTAGGTCGTAAGAGGTTCGGTTTTCTTTGCCATCAGAGGTTCGGGTTCTTAGGCCATAGGAGGTTCGGTTTCCTCGGGAAACTGTAGATCCAGGCGCAGTATGACTTCTGCGCCATAAAGCCCACAAACAAGAAAAGAAAATTCATTTTTCAAGTCATGCAAAAATTGTAATTTTATTATATCGTATGTTTATTCTATTTATTAGAATAGACTCCATTCATTTGTATGTTGGGAGGGGGGAGGGGGGAGCGGAGAAACTCGATGTATTTCTAAAAATGAAATTCAACCATCATTCAAGGAAAATAGGACATTTCACCGAATCCAAAGATCATAATATTCTAATCTAGAAAAATTCAAAACTTGAAAATTTTTACTCGATGTGTTTCAATTTATCGTCGTTGCCCTGCGGTGGCGCAGTGTGGTAACGCGTTCTCCTAGTGCGCGGCTAATCCGGGTTCGACTCCCAGCAGTGCAAAAAGAACGCTTACTCAGAGATCTCATAAAGATCGCACTGCTCACTGTAGTCCGGGGTTTGGTTCCCTAGGCCTTAAGAGGTTCGGATTCCTCGGAAAACAGTAGGTCCCGGCGCAGCATGACCACTGTAGTCTTTGAGCCGTAAAACCGCGAGCTAACAAACGAACTTTCACCGTAACTTTCTTTTTTTTTCATAATAGTAGAGTTCGTTCGCGAGAAGTTGGCGTGTAGAACCGTTACAATTCTCGGGAGCTTACATCACAGACGGGTTATTTCATTGCAGTAGAGGGTAGTGCGTCTTTCGTAACTGGTTTTTCTACTGGTTGCACTCCCCTCTACTGCAAGCTCCCGAGAATTATAACGGTTCTATACTTCTCGCGAACAAACTATACATTGTTCTTTGATCACATAACGGATCCCATATTCAATTAACGGACATTCGTAAAATAAACGATATTCGTGAAATTGATTATATTCATGAAATAAACGCCTTCACTAATAAACATATTCACTAGAGTCAATTTACAAATTTATTGTATTATTCAATGCCGCTACGAAAATAAATATGAAGGATAGATGTATTGATGTTCAACAAATTTTTACATAGAAGATCACATTTTCAATTACATAGACATAATTAAAAACAGTTTCATTATTTCCGTCACAAAGCTTGGTGTATCTTTGGTGTATCAAAAATAAAACAAATTTAAATAAATATATAATGTACATTGAGCTTAACACACTAATGTAACGTTCATGAAAATTATTTTTTCGAAGTGAACTCACCTGTCTTCTTACAGGCGCCAAAAGAAAGTTAAAAAGTTAAAATAAAATAAAAAATCACTAAAGACATAAAAATTTCTATAAACTAAACATTTCTACAATTTTATTTAGAGTTGACTTTTCGAAGCGAGTTACAAAATAGCTAAAATTTCGACAATGAGATTAAAATATTGGCCTTTGAAGTGGAACTACTAGGACAGTTTAGTAGTAGTTAGTTTTTCTACTAGCAGTTTAGTAGTGTGTGAGCAGTAGAGTAGCAGTTTAGTAGCACCAGTTCATTTTAGTAGTGTGTGATCAGTAGAGTTGCGGTTTAATAGTAGTACTAGTACAGTTTAGTTTTGAGTTGGACCAACACCCCACTACACTGCTTATTACTATTATAAGAGGTGTTGACTGTGGATCTAATTCACGTGAACCGCTAAAAAAATCCGTTTAACACGCGAGAACGCGCGCGGGGTGCTTTACACTCCATCTAATTATATAGCATTATTTCATTAAAAACGTCCAATTTTACAGGGAACAATAAGTGGAATGTTCGCTTTTTCGCCCTATTGCAGAAGAATGTGACTTCGAAGGCAACGGGAAAAGGTTTAGCCATTTTCAAAAGCAAGAGTGGACGGTTATTTTCACAAGTTGTAGGGGTGGGAAACATCCCCACGCGCCCGTCGCGAGAAGATAAGAATCGATTAAGTTTTTTTGTTGGACGCTGAAGAGGTTTTTTTTTCTTAGTTCAGTGAAAATCGGTTAAAATTTCTGCAGCGTCGCGAACAGTTCGTTAAAATTTTGGCAGTTCAATACTGGTTAAAGATTGTATGATCTGGATATTTTCTGTTGTAGTTCGTTAAACTGTTGGTCCGATACGAGATGGTTCATGAAAATTTTTTGGGACCTATGACTGATCGAGATAGAAGGATTATAATATCTACAGATCATGGCATTTTTTTTACTAGAACTGAAAAATAAAGAAACAATTCCATAAAAGAATATGCAAGAAGCACTTCCACAAAGTAAATTACCGTTTATAATCAGAAACCAAAATTATGAGCCTAAATAAAGCGGTAGTAGTTCGATTCGACGTATTGCGCCTTCGCGCAGAACTGACGTGTGATATCGTTAGCAGATGGATTAGTCCATTGCAGTCTAGGGAAGGCCGTTTTAGAGGAACTAGTTTTTCCCGCGCGAAAAACCAGTTCCTCCAAGACGGCCTTCCCTATACTGCAATGGACTAACCTGTCTGCTAACGGTATCACGCGCCAACTGAGCGCGAATGCACAGTAGTCTCCACTCGAATTAGAAATTTGATTTCTAGAATAATTTGTTTAGCAAAAAACTTTTATATACTACTTTTTTAACTACTGATAAACATGTCTAAACTACACCAGTCAGCTGAATAAGTTATTAAATATGGAAAAAAATAAGCAAACCATCCGCATTGAAATGTGATAAATATGCACCTAAACATTGAAATGTGATAAATATGCAACTATTTTTAGCGTTTATGTGTATATTATATGGAAATGATTAGATGACGAATGTCTTCGAATTATGATTGCCTTTTATCTGTCTGTGGAACATCAACTTCATTTTTTAATGTACTTTTTTTACGACTAGCTTGTTATTTTCTTCTTCTTCTGGATTTGTTGTTTTCCTAGATTTATGTTGAAATGTATGAGAAATTGGTTTCACATTTTTGTTCATTATTTCTTGCTCCTTAATCTTCTTACGGCGGCGTTTCGCGGGGTTTCCACGATCTGTCAGGTGTATTCCTGAATAACGGTATCCGCTGAATTATCGTGGGAAGGATTTTTTCTATACCTTCAAAACAGGTGGCGATATATTTCACCGTGTATTTAAAAGCCGTGTTAGAGTTTTCCCTTTCACGTTATTTTTTGACATTTGATGAGAGTGCGGGATCGATTGCTTTTCACGGGTTTGGAGTCATAGCGTTGATTTTGACAATTTCTGCGAGTCGTCCTTTTGTGTTAGATTTCTGTGGAAACTCTGCACTTGTTAATAGTTTACAAAACTATTTAAACTATTGAAGAAATCCAAAGTTAGACAAACTATATTGCCAGTAACTGACATAGCTAAAGAATCCGTTGTCAAAGTATTCCGCATTTCTGGATCGGATATCGTCTAAAACGACCCCTCGTAAAAAGATTAATTTTATCTGAAAATTATTTAAAAAAACATGGCACACTTTGGCAAGCTTACGAAACGAAATCACAGACATTTTGTGCCGGACAAACATAGGAATGTTTCCATTGTTTTTCTTCACAACCGTTGTAGTTACAGAGTAAATATACGTAAATAAACTACGTAATTATAAGCGCAAAATCGTTAAGCGAGCATTATTTTTGAGACTGCTTTGAGCAATGGAAATTTTGTGGAATTGTCGCAGTATCCCATCCAGTCATCATTATTCAGGTTGTAGATCATGACACCTCCATAGCCTTCTTCTTTTGCGAAAAGACTCTGAAAAATGAAGATATTTAATATTAGTATTATACTTTGCAACAACTGAAGAAGATGATGAATTATTCGCAAAGAAAAAATGATTTCTCGGCATTTTGTGTAAACCGAACCCGTAACCACCTGATGAACAGTCAAGTGCTCTTCTTCTGAGCGGCAGGCGTCAATCAAACTCCCCTCTGCGAGCGAATACAAAGCTTCACTATGCACAAGTTCTCAATATTTTGACATTAATGAAACCGAAAAGATTACTATGAAACTATAATAGTTATTTTTAAAAATTGGTTTTTGAATCTTCACTGGTTGATTAAAGCAGTGTTTCTTAAACTTTGGTCACTCATGGACCACTTTAAGCATTCCTTTACTCTTTACGGATCACCGTGGAAGAAAATCTGGGGACTTTAACCTGGAGAATATATATAAAAAAAATATTATCTGAGAAATCTTACGGACCACACTGCGGACCACCAATGGTCCGTAAACCACACTTTGATAGCTACTGGTTTAAACACTTCAGAAGTGCGGTCTGCAGACTATCCAGGAATGTATTAAATGGGAGTTGATATGTTTTTCATCTGTGATATCAGATTTCCCAACTATATATGATATCAAATATTGGCGGATCCAGCGAGGGGCGGAGGGGGCAATTATTTTCTCACCCTTCAGGGTTAAATAGAAAAAAATAAAGACGATGAAGAATATCTTATGTTATTTGTTACGACTGTAATAAATAAAAGTCTTACACAGGCGTCCAAAGTCTCTAAGTCTTGGAGAAATGCGATCCAGACGTTTTTCCACGAATCTACAAGCTACTCGTCTTTCAAACTACGTTTTCAGTAAGTGTTGCTTCAGCAAAACGTAGTTTTTTATCCTTGAAGCGCCGTCAAACTTGGCTTCGAACGCGGATGACAGAAGAGACTTTTAATACACACCCACAGAGACATTCATATTGATGTAAATAAAGTGATTGACAAATTTTCAAAGAAACCAAGATGGCTCGACTTTGCACTATAAAGTTCAAGTTTTTTAAAAAGTTGCTTGTTATAAAAAGTAAAATAATTTCAACGCTTTTGCAGTTTAAATTTTAACTTGTTCTATTAATTACATTGTAAATTATAGTTTTGGTTTTTGTATATGTCTCCTTTACTAGCTTATCCTTCTGTCATACTCGACTATAATCTACCCTAAACCATATAGTTTAATTAAAGAAAAGCCCAGCTTTAATTCATTGTCTTAAATTAAATATTTTGGTGAGTATAAAGCAGGGTTGTCCAACCTTTTTGGGTAGCAGGACACTTAAAGAATTTTTACGGCCAGCGGTTTCATAAAAAAAGGAAAAAAACAACAAAAAAACTCACTTACACTTAACAACCTCCCCTTAGAGTTTTTTCCAGTTGTAGGGACTCATTAATCAATGATCATTGGTACATGAACCCACATTTCCAAAAGGTTTTATCATGATTTAATGTTCACCATTTTGTTTCCCCGCATATACGCTTTTCCCATCCAGAATCCAGATGGACCGACTCATCAGCGGTTCGCTCTGTTCCCGGCCACGGAAAAGACATTGGCTGCAGGCGACGATTGAGTTTAGTGTACAACACGGTACGGTGCAAGGATAACTTAATTGTATTTCTTCAAACTCCTTGACAGACATTTCCTGTTTATGTACCCTTGCTGGACATGATGATTACGACCCTCCGAGTGTGACACCACGAACCCTTGAGTGGAACAGCAAATCATCAATTAGTGTTAAAGGGGTAACCAATGATGTATACTTATATTTCCTGTTTTATACATTTATGATGCTGCAGCATAGTCATAATGCGTTTGTCTACCATATGGAAAATCCGAGTTTACACTCGTAAATAATCAAATCGTAACTCGTAAATAATAACTCGTAAATCATCAGTAAATAATCATTGGTGACGAACCCTTACTGTCTTTTTTATTGAACCGTAGCTTGGGGTTTGAATCCTCAGACTATATCTTGGGGGCCCTCAGGAAAGGTACGATTTTTGCTAGTCGTTATTATAAACTATAAGTATCTCAAAAATTTAATTTCATTATGATAGAAAGTTATTTTCCTACCTTAAAGGAAACGCTATGCTCATCATCAAAAGCTACCCAATCATGCCCCAACACAGCATAGGGAACTTTAATCGCTATATCAAATATGAGCATTGCGCCAGATTTTAAGAAGAGACAAACCTGAAAAGAACAATTAATGAAAAATAAATACACTTCGGGATCAAAAGTTGAGAATTATGCATGTATATATACAGGGTTCCTATTGAAGTCCAATGTGTCCAATAACTTTTGAACCAAGACAGATATTGCAAAGAAAGTTAGATATTAGTTAATAAAATGACTATGTACTATCAGACGAGATGAACAGCAGCGCTCCTGATGGCGAATTGAGGAAGTTAAAAATTTTATTTCGAAAAATAATAAAGACAAGGAAATATTTTCAATTACAAAGTTGTAGAGTGTCCTTCAGTTAGTAAGAAAAGACATACGACTCACATACAGTGTGCACACTTACTGACAAAAAATGAAGTGTTCTGGAAGGTTCATTGCATAGCTTTTAGTTAATGCTTTATAGCGCTTTAGAGGTTGAGTTGAAGTTCTTAAAGGAAAGCAACCATGATCTCTCTCCTATAAGAACTTCAACTCAACTTTTAAGCTATCAGAAAGCATCAATTGAAAGCGATGTACTGAAACATTCGGAACACCTTACTTTGTGGCAGTACGTGTACATAGTGCATGTAAGCCGTATGTTTTGCTTACTAACTGTAGGATGCTCTACAACTTTCTCATTGAAAATATTGCGCTATCTGTATTGTTTTTTGAAGTAAAGTTTTTAACTTCCTGCATTAACCACCAGGGGCGCTGCTGTTCATCTCATCTGATAGTGCATAGTCATTTTACTATACCAATACCTAACTTTCGTTGCAATATCTGTCTTATATAATATTGTTATTACCCTTCACAGGGATAACACAATTGCCAAATAATGGTCAACACAGAAAAGCCTCCGGGGCGAGATTTTTGTGAGTTTTTCGTGGGGGAATTTATTATACAATAATTTTTGCCACCCACGTATATATAGCTCAAACTAGAGCTTTTTGTTTTTTTTGGGGGGGAAAAAGAGAGACGCTTTTCCAGTCCTGGATTCGAACCAGAGTCCCTCCGTTTAGCCCGAATGAGGAAAGGAAACTCTCTTTCTCCGTATGTAAGGAGATATGATATTACTACCCTTTTCTGTGTTGACCACATTTAGCAATTGTGTTATCCCTGTGAAGGGTAATAATATCATACATCCTTATATACGGAGAAAGAGAGCGTTGTTTCCTGTCCTCGTTCATTTAGCGGTCTAAGACACTCCGGGCTAAACGGAGGGACCCTAGTTTGAATCCAGGATGGGGAAGGCGTCTCCTTTTCTCCAAAAAACAAAAAAGCTCTAGTTTAAGCTATATATATATATATATATATATACGTGGATGGCAAAAATTATTGTATAATATCTGTCTTGGTTGAAAAGTTATTGGCCGCATTCGGACTTTCCTAGGAACTCTGTATATCATAAATACAGGGTGATTGGAAATTCTCTGTAAAAACTTTAATTGGAGATATGGAATATTAAAGCAAAGCTTTTTACCCTTTGAGACTAGAGGTCTCTATCAAGCAGTGCGTTAATTGGCTTTTTTTTTTCACCGTCTGCGTACGCAAAGGTAGGGGGTCGATTATTCATAACCCTCATTAAGTATAAATATATATATATACGTATATGCTACAGTTCTGTATATATAGAATTATAAGTCATATAACCTCTCTTTTTATAAATTTTCTGCATACGCCAATGCATTATGCGGATTTCTTAAGCGTAACGTGGTGTATTTCGCGAATGCTGAACTACTGTCCGTTCACGAAAAGAAGTCCGGCGGAACATTTAGAAATAACGGGAGATGATATCACCGACCGGCCAACCGCTTACAACGATATATTCACAAATGAAGTGTATGCTAATTGTTGGCACCGACAAACGTTCTCCAAAATCAAGTTCTGAAATTGGAGTCCTACTCTGTTGTAAGCGGCTAGCTCGTTGATGACGTCATCCCCCGTTATTTCTAACTGTTCCACCGGACTTCTTTTCGTGAACGAACAGTAGCTGTCATGCATCTAGCACGTATTGGGCTGCCAGTGGAATACCCACTGCGTGTAGAATTCGCACACTAATTTCTGAACGGTTACAGAACATCCTCTCACTCATACATGATCACAGGGCATGTTCTCACACATACATGATCACAGGGCATGTTCTCACACATACATTCACAGGACATACTTTCACAAACACACACACAAACTGGACATATATGGTCACAGGACATGGTCGCAGCACATGTTCTATAGACATGCATTCTTTAACAAAAAAGTTTGGGCTTTGCGATGGTGCAGTGTCAACGCGTTTGCTTAGCGTGTCGTTAACCCTGGTTCGACTCCCAACGGTTCCCAAAAAGAACGCCTTGCCGACTAACTGCTCACTGTAGTCCAGGGGGTTGGTTTCCAAGAGGTTCGGATTCCTCGGAAAACTGTAGGTCCTTTGCTGGCCCTTGCACCATAAAGAAAAATGGAAAAAGTTTGTTTTAATGTTCCCCCATCTTCTACCAAAGTTTGTACAAACAATTTCGAATCACCCTGTATACGCCACAAGTTAATTATACGCTATAATCATACCACATAGTTTGTTCGCCAAAAGTTGACCGATGGTACCTTTAGAAATAACGAGAGCTGACGTCACAAACGGGTTGGTTGAGGACGGCGTCTCTGTTTCTCCTAAAACAAATGCTCTAGTACAAGCTAATAAACGTGGGTGTCACAATTTTCATGTACATATTATTAATCGTGAAAGTTTCTTTTGGGACTCACCGGATTCCATTCTTCAGTCGCTAAGACATTTTCGTTTTCGCGCATGCGTATATGATAACAGAAATTAACAATATTCGATTTGTCTTCATTGATAACCCTTGATTCAAGCTATAGGGGCCATATTTGGCGACTTCCCGCCTAAATGTACCAATGGGGGAATCATTCAATCTCTAAACCATTTAACTCACTTGAGGGTATGTCATGAACCCGTGACCCCAGCCTGGCCCAATAGCTGGAGCATCCATCCCAGTGATATCAGGAAATTTCAGTGCAAATGACCGCGCGTGCGTTGGAATGCCGAACATTATCTTTTTCCTTGGCATCCCTCGGGCTTCCCAGAATCCTGCCGCCCAAGCCTAAAAAATACATATAATTATTTTAATGCAAAGGCAGAATCAACATAGCAGTAAATAGAATGAGACATAAGCATCTTAATGATAATGGGCACAATGAGTTCGTCGATACCTCAGGGGATGGATGGGCGGTAATAATCCCCATTATGAATAAATATACATGTGCTACAATTTTGCATATACGGTACATATAAGTATATGTAGGGAGTTGTGTAAACTTACAGCGTACTCCAGAACTGTATTAATCACAATTTAGAAAACCTTATTAGCTGAAAAATGAAACTCTTTATGGGAGAAAATATTGTTTTTAGCATAGCCCCTCCTCTCTCTCGCTTTTTTTTTTTATCAAACCTTCACTTTGAAATCCTGTGCACGGAACTGTTTAACATGAAAAAGAAATCTTTTTCTGTAACAATTTTTTGATATCAACTTTATTTTTTTTTCTCTCCCGAGGTCCGTCGAATTTTTTTTTTGTTGCAGAGTATTTTAAAATCAAATAATAAGATTTCTATTCACACCATGTTATCGGACACTATAAGAGCACATAGAGGTTTGTCTGTTTGTGAAATTTACGACGCAAGGATAGCGATGGTCATTCTGAGCTGGGGCCCACCGTTTTTGGAGGAATTCGAACTCCTTAAGGCCTGGGGAACCAATACTAGACTTCAGTGAACCGTTACTCGGTGTTTTTTTTTTTTTTGCAGTGTTGAAAATCGAACCTGGGGTTGTCTCATTACAATTGAATTTTGTATATTCAACATAGGAATATATGAGTTGCAGATCCGTAACCTCCCCTCATTGAGCCTATACCCCCCTTACGAACTTTCTGCCTACGCCTATGAATGACACTCTAGGCGAATGATCAAAATCACTGTAAGGCCAGCGCAGAGGTAATAGATTCGATTCCAGAGTTACTGTGGAACATGTTCTGTTTCTTTTCCCCCTATCTACAGTAGTGTGGGATTTAGTTCTGTAAGCAACAGAAGTTCGGATTTACCGGAAAACTGCAGGTTCCGGCATAGTAAGACCTTAGTTGTCCTTGCGCCATAAGACTTAAACGGACAGCAATAGCCAACCCCCACTTTTTTCCCCTCAACCCGCCTCGGTGGTTGGTTGCTCTGTTTGAGCGTCCTGTCTGGGATTGCAGTGTCGTCTTCGACGGTCACCCTTTCCAATCCCCACTCCCTTGCAAAAAAAAACAAAAACCAGACTCGATTAGCTAAAAAGTGGAAATAATTTAGGACCTTCAGCGCGTTACAGCCCTTTCGACCTCTTCATTTACAATTGAAGTAAAAACTTCCATAAAAATTTTCATAACATAATCTGTTGAAATGGAAGGACAATTATACCAATTGCCTTTTTATTTTGTCATGGAAAATAAGAAACGCTTGTTTTTAGACGGGGAAAATGTCATTTGCAAAGAGTTGGAAGGATCTAACTAGAGAGAGAGAGAGAAGGGAAAATATATTATGAGCAAATGAGATCTATCATAGATATACAGAGCCTTGACCTGACACTAGAAGTCGCCCAAGGCAAGAAGGAAAGAAAACTTCGATGTCGCGTAACTGACCCCGAGTTGGGGGAAAAAATGAGGAAAAGAAGTACAGTGTTCCCTCTCGGAAGGGATACTTTCGAATGAGGGACACATGTATTTAAGGGGCGAGTATTCTGGTCCCCAGTCCCTTTGAATAAGGACACATGCACCTCTGAAGAAGGGACACCTTTATTTAAGGGACAAGATGTCCGGTTCCGTGAGTCTCCCTCATTGGGAGGTAACGCTGTAATTTAATTTGTGATAAAGACTAGGAAAAGTACACGTAAGAAAATGATTTAAAGACAAAAATGATCAAAAGTTAAAAAAGGGGGGGAGCTGTAATATTAAAATTTATTCTATATAATTTGGATTCGAATAAAATTTTCCTCTAAAATAAAAATATACATCACTTGCAACCAGTGGCGTGGGAGATGGGGGGGTAGGTTTGTTCAAGCCGCCATAAGATTGCAAGACACATCGTTTTGTTTAACGGCATACTACATGACATCCGTCATAAAACTACTTGAGTTTCCCCATAAATTTTGAATCGCTACTGCCCTGCTTGCAACGGGACGATAAATTAAATTATTCTTTAAATGTTTACTAGCAATGCTAATGTACTTACGTTGGATAACAATATTGGAGTTTAATATATTGACGTCTACTCGAGTTGCCCATCATAAGCAATTGACACGAACTGAAAATTTGACATCCAAGTGTCACTATTGTATTCAGGGGCGGACACAGACTTTCATTTTGGGGGGAGTCAAGGACAGAATTTGCCATGGTCTTGGAATAACACCCTTCATTTATCATGCAAGTTGGAATTTTTTACAGTGAAAAAATATATTTTGGAGAGGGTCAGGACCCCTGTGACCTCCCCCTGTGTCCGCTCTTGACTGTGTTGAAGATATTGTCTGTCGCGCATTTTGGTTCACTTCCAACAATGAGTAGTTTGTACACTTCAAACTAACGTTGTCCAACCCTTTTGGGCAGTGGGCCACTTAAAAAAATTCACGGATCTGGCGGGCCAGTGATTTCAGAAAGTTTCGTAAAAAAAAAAATCTCCTTTCAGAATTTCTTCTGGCTATTTGTTCACTTACGATATGGAAAGGGGGTGATTCATGCTGTTCCCGCGGTTTTTCCTCATTTCTTAAAAAAAAATCTAAAATTTTTTTTTTATCCAAACAATTGTCGACGGGCCGGATTGTGGCCCGCAGGCCGTATGTTGGACAACCCTGCTCTAAACCGTCGGCGAATTGTTATCCTTTGGCACAGTTTTCCACCGTATTCGTATTAATATGGTTTATGTCAGAGTGGATAGGTCTCCCCCTTTAGAAAGGAAGAGGTTATGGATGATAAAATTAAAATTATTTTTGTTTTTCCACTTCCGAGTTAATTTTTTAATCAATGCCAGATTCAGGTATGGAGAGTGCCTGGGCTATTTCACTTGTGAGGCCCCAATCTCCACCCTCACGAAGATGGATTGTTTTGCACACAATTTTCAGTGCAGTCCATGCAGGATGTTTAAAATTCCTCAATTCACAATTCCTCCTCTAAAGGAAGGACATAGATGTTAGGGCCGCGCTGAGGGTACGGAAAATGAGGCAATAGCCTCGTGTTAAAAATTGAAGGGGCGCCAAATGTGGCATCAATCATAGGATATATTGTGGTTCTAGGCGGACATTTATGTCCTACAATTAAAATATAGTTAATAATTTAAAATAGCAAGTGTCATAAATTAATATTGTTTTATTCTTCTTATACTATATTGTATTGTTTTTTAATTTTCTACTGTAAATTAACCCTTTGCACTCGAGGGCTCCGGAGCGGAGCCATTTAAAATTTGTCTTCAAACTCGAGGGCTCCGCTACGGAGACAATGCAAATAATTTTCAGTTTTTAACATAAGAACAAAAACAAATCGTAAAAACTAGTGTTTTTCGATGGGGTGTTTCGCTGTTGGTGTACAGTAAATTCATACATATTGTACACTTCTGCTAAAAAAATAAATAATGAAAAACCAATGTCACACTTGAAGTTTGTAAAATTGTTGGTGGAGCAATTGGTTGGGAATTTTCGACAAAACAGCACATCTCGAGAATACACTAACACACCAAATACGGAGGGCAGGCTCAACAACCACCTACACATTATACGTTCTGGAACCAAGAAAGATTGTGTAGTGTGTTCCAATAGAAAAATTCCGGGCGAAAGACGGCAGACCCATTATTTTTGTGATACCTGTCTAGAAAAGCTAAGATTACATATTGGCAATTGCTTCGAGAGGTATCACACTTTGGACGATTACAAAATGTAATAATTTTATAATTTTTTGTTTTTTTTTATATATCATAACATTTGTATTCATAAAGAATTAAAAAAATAAGATATAACGATGACTTTTCTTTTAATGCGTATATCAAACTTACATGTGAATATGATCTTTTCACTAAAATCGCTTCGAGTTGCTGGTAATACGAATGAAAAAAAACTTCGAGTGCAAAGGGTTAAAGTACTATACTATGTACATTATATTATTATACTATGTAGATGTCCGGAAGTAAGAATATTTCGTTAAATATCCATCTGTAAGAAACATACCCCATTTAAGTGGAAGTTCACATTTTTCTCGCTGTTTCTCGAATACAAAGCGCTATGGTGGGCTGTGAATGGCCAGTCTTTGCTGTACAAGCGAAGATCATACGTCATCAAGTTTACAAAATCCAAAGATCTGTAAAATTATAAAAAAAATTTAAAAAAAAGTTGGAAAAAGTAGTACAGAATATAATCTGGGATCTCTTTTTGAAATTTACGCTACTAATTACGTGATTCGCATTATGTTTCCCAGAACTGCTTATGCGACTGCCCCACATATAAAATTTTGCTAAAGATATTTCAGAACCACACTACTGAATTAAAAAAAAAAGCTAAATGGCTATTATCTGTGGCTTACTTGGCTAGTTCTTGCACGTCGTAAGAAGTGTCAATTATAGGAACGTGGGCAGCTACAGCTGCAGTGATTAGGAATTTAGCTTTTGATTTGTCGATCACATACCTGAGCTCCTGGTGAAGACAACAGAATTTATTACTATCATACAGGGTATCATTTTTATTTATATGTATTGTAATCGGAAATGGAATTAAGCCTTACCCTCAACAAGAGGACAAAATGGAGTCTGTCAAAAGGATTCGAGCCTCTCCATCCAGGAAATTCCCAGTCGAAATCTATTCCATCGAATTTGTATTTGTCCAAAAAATGAAGAACCGAAAATATGAATCTAAAAGAAATTGCCATATCAATCCAAAGAAATTATATCTTACCTAAAAGAAAAATACCATTTTTTGTTTGAAACCAAATGCTTAACCTTAGCTAAAGAAATGTATATTTTATCTAAAAGAAAAATATTATACCATCTCATCAAAAATAGAAATATTATATTATCTCGTCAAAAACAGAAGCATTATACTATCTGATCAAAAAGAAAAAAGTTAAATCTTATTTAAAAGAGAAATGTCGCATGCTATTCCAAAGAGGGGAAATGCCATATCTAAAAGAGAAATATATTATATATGTATATTTGTCTTATCTAAAAGAGAAATATATTTTATACATTTGTCTTATCTAAAGAGAATATATTATATATGTATATTTGTCTTTATCTAAAAGAGAAATATATTTCATATATACACACACACACACACACACACATATATATATATATATCATCATATTCAACCATTATCTATCCACTGCTGGATGAAGGTCTCTCCAAATGCTTTCCACACAAGTCTATCCTGGGCCATTCGTTTCCACGTCACCCAACTCAATACATGTTCTAGATAAGACAAATATATATATATATATATTTGTCTTATCTAAAAGATAAATACATCTCACTTAAAAGAGGACTACCATATATTATCCAAAAGAAATATATTACACACAAAAAAGAAATAACGTATTATATTGAAAGAAAGTGTCAGTTTCATCTAAAAGATATATCATCTCTTGATGCCAATATTGAATACTACATTTTTGGGAGCTAGCTGGTTAAAATATAAAAGTGCACTGAAATGATAAGATAGTCAGAAAAAATATTACCAAAGTTTGCACTTTTATTCTAGTAAAATAATAAAACAAAGCCGAAGTAAATGGCAACTAGAAACAGAGGCTTTGGGAAGAGGAGGAGGAGGAGGAAGATCAGGGGAAAGAATTCGCATTCCATAAATATCAACTAATTATGAAAAAGGTTAAACACTGGTAAAATAGCAATGAAAAAAAGGACTTTTTCATTGCTATTTTACCAGTGTTTAACCTTTTTATGTAATTTCCTCCCTGGTACCCTGTATTTTATTTCTATCAACTAATTATGGTTAAACGTATACTAAAAAAGAAACAGAGAGGCACACCTTTAGTGAAAGATTGGTATGGTTATTGCATAATGGTAAATGAAAGAAATGTCATACGAGTAGATCAAGAAAATCTCGACTGTCTTATGTATGGTCAAACGAGGCTTTTCCGTAATCTCTATAATTGTTGCTCCTTTAGCTATTTTGGAAACACAGTTATTACACGAATGGGTAAAAGAAGAGGGTTTCCATAAAAAAAAATTTCGATGGACATTTAGCGTCCACACAAGGATGTTTCTGGATGAGAAGAAGTGAAATTTGTCGTTGGAAAGATTCTTCAAAATTAATTTTTACAAACACCTTTTTACTCGAATCGAAACCTGCAGTCCTCGATCAAAATAATTTTAACAATGACATCAACCAAGTTTTATCCGTTGGGAAGTGATTTTAATGATTTGCACATCCTTATTTTTACGTTATCCATCAACGATATTTATTGCGTTTCGTCTGCTTATGTCGACGTCCGATATTCAGATAAAATTATTTATTTGACATACGTATGGAAGGTTTTACTAACCAATTTAAGTAGCCATTAAATTTCGTTATAAAATAATTGAGAAGTGGCTATTCCCATTCGTGGTTCGCAGTGAGTTTAAGGAGATGATGCACCGAGTAAAATGGAAGTTTTCGAGTGGATGAAGAGAACATGAAAACATGAACATGCGCAAGACAATATGAAAGCAGGAACATGCGAATACAACATGAAAGATAAATGCAATAAATTATCTTCAGTCACATGATTTAATTTTATATGGAAGTAGAGTAGAAGTACCATTTTACAGGAGTAGAACAGAAGTACCCTGCTACAGAAGTAGAACAAAAGTATTCTTCTACAGAAGTAGAATAAACAATGGTTACAGTGTATGCAAAAGTATGCAGAATTAAATGATCCATATGTAGAAAAAGAAGTGCAAAACAAATGTTCGTCTCGATTTATGGGGGCACTTTTGATTCGTATTCTCGCCTATTTTACCAGTGTTTGAAGTTTATAATTCAGTATTTCTCACCTTTCTCTACCAAGGTACGTGGCAGCCATCTGGGAAAATGGTCCTCCACTTTTAGCACCGACCGATAGAAGAACCTTAAGTTTTGAATTCTTCTTTTTTAAAGCCGTTGTTCTGTTAAAGACTTCAAGATCGTGCATGTTCTTGGGCAGAAGGAAATCATACTGAACTTCAGCAAAACCAACGATCAAGTGGGTGCAAACCTCGACATCAATGGCTTCTGGTTGCAGTCGACCAGTTGCATTTCTCTCGGCTTTGTAGTAACAGACGATATGATGCGAAGATGCCCTATCGCCTGTTCAGAAAGAAAAGTTCAGGTTAATTTTTTTATGAACATGAACGAACTCGACAAAGAAGATTCTATAATATTCATAAAAAGAAATTTAGTTAACACTTTCAACGTTCCATAAAGCGCGAAACGTCAATTTTTATTTTTCGCAATGACGCCACGTTCATAATTTTAATAATTGTGGCGATTTTTTTTCGTCATGATAATCCATTATTCCATGATTGTTCCTCAGAACGAAGTTTCCACTGCAAGTGAAATTCAGTGTCATAGAATTTACATCATTCTGCGAGTACTTCTCCTCTTTTCGTAAGTCCGTATCATACGTAAATAACGACATAGGCGCTGTTAGCGGGGGGAGGGGGGACAGGGGGACCCGTCCCCCCAATGATGGTATTAGGGTCCATGTCCCCACCAATTTCAAGCAAAATTTTATGATAGGTAACGTCGTTCAAAAATTTTTTTTTTAAATCTTAGGAGGGCGGTTATATTTTTTGGCGTAGTGTATTTAGTGCGAAATAAAAAAATGCACTTTGTCATTTATTTGATGTAATTATACCTTTTGTTGGATATATTATATTACGTAGCCCTCTTTTCTGCACGGCAGCGTTTTTATTCGTGTGTTATTATTTCCACTTTCAAACGGAACGTTTTTAATAAGTTTACGGCTGCAACTATAGTTTCTCTATTTTAATTTAACAAGCTCAAGGAAATTTTTGGCTCAATAAGCTTATTTTCAACGACATAAATTAAAGGGACTGTCTACATGACTACAATCAGCGTAATAAATACGAAATTTAGTAAGGAGCATTGTATGCGAAAATGAGACTGGAAATGTAACTAGAATATTAATTTTATGGTAAAGTGAACGTCATCAAGCAGAAGCACATTTAACTTAAACACTGCTTTGTTGATGTCTGTTATCCCTGTAAAGAGTTGTTAACAACAAGGCCTTAACCATAAATTTTTTCGGGGAGGCAAGAATTTTTTACAGCCTCGCTAATGAATAAGTATTGGTATCAAAAACATTTCGGAAAGGGTGGCCCTTGAGACCACCCGCTGGCTACGGCCCTCATTAACAACAAGCTGCCTGCCACTGGTATACTGCCCCCTCCCCCAATATTTTTATGCCACCGGAGTCAATGCATAACGATATTTAGAACATAAAAGTTCAGCCAAACATTTCCGTAGGCTGATAACTTGCTTCGAGTTGCCATTCCTTCACCGCCCCAAACTTGAACAATTTTTTGTCAACTTGGAACAAGTTATCAGTTGACTAGAAGTGATGACCTAACCAGTTACGTTGCTCGAGAAATAGTCCCTTGTGATATGGACTTCAGAGGGATGATTCACCGTTGATGAGAGTCTTGAAGTAAACTCAATACAATTCTTTTTACTGCAGACTGAAAATTAAAAGGACGTAAAATTGCTTTGCTCTGAACGCTTACTAAACAAGTGATGCAAACAGCTTAATTTTTAACCAACTCCGAAGGCTACCAAATATTTGGAATTCACCTATTGTGAACGAAACTGCTCTTTTTCCTTTCAGGAACATAAACTAGTTAGCTCAACTTTCAACGATTTCCAAGTAAAGGTTACTGAGAAGTTAGCAACATATTGCAATGAAACCTTGATGATTCGAAATTCAAGAGAACAAGGGGTTTTAATTCGGGTTTCCCATTTTTGGAGTCACCGAAGTTCAAGGAGCGCTTCAAGGGGAATGAGAACCATTTCGATTTGCTGAGAGCTTCGAACAAGGTTCCATTGTATATACATGATACTATGGTTCATATTCTATTTATTATTCAGTCTTGTGGGGGTCTCTGCATAGTTACGAATATATATATATATATATAAATTTTAAATGTGTCAGTGAATTTAAATGATTTACATTTATATCCAATATATTTGATCGATGTTTAATTTCCACATACTTGATTGATATTTATCTTCAATGCGTTTAATTGATGCTTGTTTCCAGTGTATTTGATTGATATTTATCTACAATGTATTTGATTATGTTTATCACCCACGAGGACATTGAAGCTGACGATAATGATTATTTTATCTTTTTATTCCCCAATTTTACAGATTGACAATTTTCACATATTACAAGTTCCTGATGCAATTTCGAAACTACGCAGCCTTTATGGGGAAATTAAAAGTTAGGTTTTTAAAATACATAGTCACTGAATGTTAATCAGACAAATTTTTTAAATGTCAATTCAACCCATAAATACATGTTTTTCTAGCGAGGAAACGATCTCAGAAATATGAGTATTTAATTATCAGATGTGAAATTCAAGCAAATAATGTATATGGATTTTATTAACCAAATTCTAAATATCAAATTCTATTAAAGTTATAAAATCTTATTTTCAAAGCTAAATTTACCAAATCCTATTTCCAAGGTTAAATTTACCAAATCTTATTTTTCAAGTTGCATTTATCGAATCTGTTATTTCCAAATTTATATTTATAAAATCTTATTTCAAAAGTTACATCTATCAAATCTTTTATTTCTGGCAGTTTATATTTATCGAAGCTTATTTCCAAAGTTATATTTATCAAATCTTTATTTTCAAAGTTGTATTTATCAAATCTATTTTTAAATTTTTTTTATCAAATCTTATCAAAATTTATTGAACAAATCTTAATATCAAAATTTATCCATAAAATTCCATTATTAAATTTTTATTTAATAAATACACGTACCCATTTTCCTGGCTAGCTTCGGGGACTATAGGACTCCCATCTTAATGTTCCACATATAACATTTATTTGTAATTTTCGCTTTTCTACGGGGGAGATGTGGAGGAAGGCACATAGACCCGTAGAAAAACAAAAATCACAAAAATTTCCAGTTAAGCCTATGCATGTATTGCAATTTATTTTTATTAAATCCATAAAATTCGTTTGGATTGAAAATTTATTAAAAGATTCATGAGTAGAAAAAAATTATCCACAATTATCATCATCATTATTATACATGCATTATCCACGACGCTTCACTTCGCTTCCTTAATCATTAATGAGACGGAAGCAAACCTGTGCAGTAGTAATAATTTGGACTACGTGATCTATTTATACGAGTTATATGTAACGAGTTCTTATGGTACCTCGTGATGAGTGTGAGAATGATTGTTTATGCAAGGTAATGATCTAAATTGAATCATAACCAAATGTATTCAAAAAAAGTCTCTTGTGACCTTCCTGACTGCCGGTTTTGTTCAGTTAGATCGGAATAGGACTAGGTTGGTCTGCGGTTTTTCCCAAGGGCAAGATTGATCTTCATCCTTATTGCCAGATCCGTAGGTCAAAGAAAATAAAACTACAGACGATTGCAATATCGTTTGCGCCTTTGTAACGAAGCAAATTTTTCTAACGCTTCTTAAAACAATGTAACACACATTTGCTTCCACACTTATTAAGAAACTAACCCCGTATGTTCCCCTCCGATTTTTATGAAATTTTGTGTATTTGTAGAGAGGGCTAAAATATTGGACATGTATTTTTTTATCGGATAAAAAATATTTTTAGAGGTGAACCTGCTCTTCAAAAATGGGTCATATTTTGTTTTTTTCGGCTATAACTTCTGAACAAATCATGATAGCGTAATTTCGTAAATGTACAAAATTTCACAGCCTATCCACTGGTGTAAAAAAAATCGTTTAAGAAATATGATGAATTATAAAATTCAATTTTCATATTTTTCCACAGGGGAAGTTGCGCATAGGGGCGACACTTTGTGCTAATTTTGTACTTTTACGGAATTGCGCTATCGTGATTTGTTCAGAAGTTATAGCCTAAAAACAAAAATATGGCCAATTTTTGAGGAGCAAGTTCACCCCCTTAACATATTTTTTAGCCGATAAAAAAAATATGTAACCAATATTTTGCCCCCCCCCCCTTTAAAAGTACACCAAATTTCATTAAAATCAGAGGCTAACACATGGGTTAGTTCCCTTGTTAGTAGAGATAAGGCAACCAGTCTACCTTGTATATTTTTCATTTATCGTAGAAGCCACTTTTGCACCATGTAATCTATGGTAAACTCAACATCGCAGAATTTCTGTCGTGCCGCCCCCACCGCCCTTGATTTCGTAAGAACATGCGTATTTTCTTTAAAGATCAATACAGATTTAAGTGGAAGATCTATTTTCACAAGAGGAAAGGAGAAGACAACGCATGTAAATATAATTTCAAACTTAGGACAAATAAAGTGACGAAGTTAAATTTCAAAGGTAATTCTTTACGTGTTTCGCAGTTAATACAAAACATGCTTACTTTTCGTGGGAAAGGGTTTCATATACCACGGGATGAAACGTGTTTATAAGTGGGGGGAGGAGACGACGTACGCAATTCTCGGATCAAACTTAGAGTCCTACATTTTATCGAAAGACGACCTTTATCATTAATGACTATCAAACTGGCAGTTGTTAAAGTTTTTTCCACTTATTTTAGTGTTCCTTAGTTAATACACTATCTGTTTTATTCATGGCGAATAGTTACATCTGTCACTATAAAACTAGTGTTTTAATAGAAGGGTGAGGGAAAGACGACGATACCGACTTTGGTAGCCAAATTAGGATCTTAAAAAGAGTTGTGTCCAAAGGCACCGCCCTTAACCCCCTAGGGCTCATCTCCCAATGCTAAAAAATAAAGCATTTTTTATATACTACATGAATACGTAACTCAAATTTTAAACAAAAGGAAATCTATTCTACAACTAAAGAAAAGGCCTTCCTTGATAACGTTT
>QLNU02015003.1:48700757-48719394 GCA_006491805.2 Dysdera silvatica | reverse complement strand
TTGTTTGCCAGGATATAGTCAATTTCACTAGTTCCCCCATTTGGGTGTTTCCATGTCCATTTTCTTTGCGGTTTCTTCTTAAAAAATGAATTCATGATGCTAAGATTTTCAGCTTCTGCAAATTCGATGAGTTGATCGCCACGTTCATTCCTTTCCCCATATCCGTATTTACCAACCGATGTCTCTCCTTGTTCCTGTTGTCCAATTCTTGCATTGAAATCCCCCATGATGAGCTTGATATGTTGTTTCCCTTTGGTGTGTAACTCTTTGATTTCTTCATAAAATTCTTCAACCTCTTCGTCGGTATGGCTTGATGTTGGTGCATATACCTGTACTATTTGAAGTTGGTATCGCTGGGTTAGTTGAACAACGAGCCTCGCTGCTCGATCTGACGTGCTTTCGACTTCAAGAAGGTAGTCTTTAATTCTTTTGTTGATTAAGAAGCCAACACCACTTGTTCTTCCAGTTTCCGTTCCTCTATAATAAAACAAATGTCCACTTTTAAGTTCCACCAACTCTTCACCTTTTCTTCTAACTTCACTGAGTCCTACAATGTCCCATTTGATCTTGTCAAGTTCTTCTTCCAATTCCTGAAGTTTTGCTTCAGAAGCAAGGGATCGTCCATTAAACGTAGCCAAGGTCAATAACAAACGGCAGCCTGGGCCATTCCAGTGATTCTTAGCACCCCCTGCTTTCATGCCACACTGACCGCTGCCTTGATCAGGAGCACTCCAGCACCTGGAGACTAGGGGCCATGGTTTCTGGTGTGTCAACATAATGGAGGAATTAGCCATAATTTCACCACGCTGGCTAGACGGGTTGGTGAATTAGCCCTCCCCTTCCGCCTTTCTATCCGTGTAGCAAATATTAATTTGCCACATAAATAGAAAGCTCAGCCTGCACCACTTGAAGGCGGGGTAGGACACTAGGTTACTGGCCTGGCCGGTTCCACACATCGTCACATACGTTCAGCGTGTGGGTCTCCTTCCAGTTAGATACCAGCAACCCTTTTGCAGGCCATATATATATATATTGCTTATTTTTATATTTTTGTCCAAGTATTGACAAATAAGAACTCTTTAGGTTTTCCTTAAATATTTATAGAGAGTTCCGTAGCTGTGTCGGTGGAAAGAAAAGAGTTCCGGTCGCTAAAAGGTTTGATGATGATAATGAGGATAAAAGTGCTAAGACTTGCTATAAAGAGGAACTTCAGATGAGAAGTGGTATTTTAGAACATTTTTTAAGGACATGTTTGATGAAAATGTTAATGTTGAGAAATACGTATACACGAGCGCCTGTACATATTTCTATATATAGACCTATAGTATTTATTATATACAGTACTAGGATTATTATGTAGTACCGATTTTATTATATATAGCGATGTACAAGGTACTTTTTTGTGTATGTCACTAAATAAAGCCCAGTCAACAGCGCAAAGAAATGTACAAAATCTCGAGGAAAAGAAATTATATGCACATTGACATACAGTTTTGAAACGCTATTTATACTTTTAGATTATATTTCATGCTTTATAGAAAGTATTTCATCTTTCGAAAACGAAATGTGAATCTCACCTTTTTCGTCATGTTCGAGAAGTTTCGAAAAATTTTCTGATCTCTCTTGATTCCTTCTCTCGATTTTCTGAATTTTTGAGAGAGCCCCCACCGTAATCATGAGGGCCATGGCCCTGTAGAAGAATTCCGAAGCCATAGCACTTACAATTTAAGGCATGTTCTGAAATAGAGAGAAAATACCGGGCTAATTAACGAATTAATTAATAATTAAATTTAAATGACTACATTATTACCAAATTATTAGCTTATATGATAAAACTGTAATAGGTTACAGACGGCGTTTTTCTAGACTGTCCATGAATAAAAGCAATAAATAACTTCTCAAAATGTTTTTGTGACGTATTCATCGTAAGACCTGTAACTTTTACGAAGCAGCATCTGAATTTATTGCTATTATACAAAGATTGATTTTTAGTGCGTATGCGCTGAAAGGAAGGAAGTCATGGTCTTTCCGTAAATGTTTAAGTTATTATTTGCTTCCGTACTTAAAGCGATTAAAACTCGAGTAAGGTTTTTTTCTATTTCTCCCTCTTGCATGAGAACTTGTCGTAAATTTTATAAAATTTAGGTTATAAAATGTACGGCTACAGATCTAAAATTATCTCAGCTTCTACATTCTTTGCTTAGTACTGACATTTGCTGTGAGTTTAGTACACATATATCAATTTTATGTGTCTAGTCCTTGTGGCCAATGATGTGCGTTTCAAAATTAGGGCGCATTTTTCTCGCCTTGCTGATTGGCTGTTTTCATAATGTCTTGTGTAATACTTGACCAATCAGAGGCGATAATAAAGACAAAATGAAAAATTGATCCTCAAGAGTATTGGACATACAGCGCCATTAGTTCGGTCAACTTTTCCAATTCGTCCTTGCACAATTTAAAAAAAAATAAATAAATCCCGAAGTGTTATTGGAAACCAGGATTCTTCTAGAGGGTTAGGCACCGAAGAACTAGAGAATAGTGGTATTGAGACTTGTGGTATAAGAACTAGAGAATAGTGGTATATTACAACATGCGTCATTCTGTAAGTCAAAAAATTTTACACTTTCATAGCGAAGTTCATCCATCCTAATTTATAGAATCTATTCACATGGATAAAACTTATTAATAATAATAAAAATATATTCTCCATCTTAATTGAGATCAAAATTATTTTTAATTGTAGTGCTCGTGAGACCTGTTTAAATTCAACAGAGATGTTTCCTACTAATGGCGTGTTTAAATGCATTTTATAATTGATACTGATGATAGATATTTTGATTGGTTGCATTTTATATAATCAATTATTGAAATTCTTAGATGAATTGCTGAATGGACTCTAATTATGATTGATTGGTTTAGAACCAAATTATTATGATTTAATTAATAAAAAAATTTTATATTGATTTTTATGATGTGTAAATAAATGTTTTTTGCTGTTAATATAGGTACATCTACCAACGCTTACTCTGTTTTAATATGCGGGCTAAGTATGAGGAGGAGCCACGAACAGGGTTACTCAACGTTCTTAACTATTACAGTGTACTTCTACTAACCACTATCTAACACCACACCATGTCACACTTTGGCGCAGTATAGCCCAGATGCTCTTGCGCCATAAAACATCCAAACAAACAAACAAACAAACCATGTCACATTATTTCGGCCATTATTACAATGTAGCTTTTCACTCACAACCCCCGTAGCTTCTAAAACGCGGATTTAATTGCAGTTAACTCACTCTCTCTATATCCAAACCCAATAGTTTAGGTTCTGGGTACGCATGGGTGAAAAGAGCAGAAAAACATTTGATACATGTACAGTAATTTCCTCTCAATAACGTCGTTCTAATTAACGTCTATTCCCGTTTAACGACAGTATTTTGTGGTCACGGTTAATGCTTTATAACGTTTCACCTATTCCGGTTAACGTCCTTTTCTATTTAACGCCTTTTTTCTCCCTCCTTTAAAAGTCATTAATGAGATAATTACTTTAATAATGTCGTTCTAATCAACGTCCATTCCCGTTGAACGACAATATTTTGCGATCTCAAATGCTCATAAAGTTTCCCGTATTTCAAATAATGTCCTTTTCTATTTAACACCGTTTTTCCCCCCTCTTTTGAAAGTTATTAATAGAAGAGTTACTTTATTTAATAACGACGTTCTACTTAACATAATTTCCATTTAACGACAGCATTTTGCGGTCCCAAATGCTTCATAAAGCATAAAGCTCCCCACCTCCTTTAAAAGTCATTAATAGAAGAGTTACTTTATTTTAATAACGCATTCTGATTAACGTCCATTCCCGTTTGACGACAGTATTTTGCTGTCTTAATGTTCATAAAGTTCCATAAAGTTTCACCTATCCGATTAACGTCCTTTTCTATTTAACGCCGTTTTTTCTTCATCCCATAAAAGTTGTAAATGAGCGAATCGCTTTATTTTAAAACACATTTACATATGAATATTATAATTAAGATTAAATATGAAAAGTCATTGTATTTTTGTTTATTTCTTTTGAAGTAGTTTTAATCAGTATCATAGATTTCGTCAATTGAATGATTGTTATATTTGTTCATTAGAATCCAGAGGGAATCTTAGGGATCGACCCCCCCCTCCAGAAATTAAATTCTCAATAGGACCGCAAAAATACGCGTATGTATTTACTTCTTAAATTTATAAAAAGTAGAAAAAACTCTCAAACTCCGAATACTTATCAAAATCCTAACCATAAGATTTCGTTTTGTAGACCATTACTTCGATAATACTTTAAAGAAAAAATATAAAACCACTTCCTTTAAAAGGGATGAAATTATAAAAAATTACATTTTGATGACGAAACTATAACCAAAAATTTACAATGACGTCTGAAGGCGAAATTGGTATTTTCCCACTTACTTTTTCATGATATATTTACATCTCTTCTTTACGGTAAAGGTGATATATTTTTATTCAACGTTATTTTGTAAAAATTTTTGAACCCCCGAAATTAAATCCTATCTACGACTCTAAGTTGTGTAACAAATTTCATGTAAATTGATATCTTACATCTCGAAAGTTTGGAATAGGAAGCTACTAAGTGGAAGTACAGTCTCGATCTATCAACCCCAGGGGTTTAGCCAAGTGTTTTGGGCTCTTAGACGAGAGAAATTCGGAGTCCTTATTTTTAATAAAATAAGAGACCCAACGAGTGAAGAGAATAAGACCCCTAATTCACTACAGTCCCTACGCATTACCTATTTTTGCTATACGGTAGTTACGCCTCCGATTAGCCTGTGGGCACCCACAATATAAATGTTTGCTTTGCAGGCTTTCTTAACCGTTGCCACTTAAAATCGCAAGAAAAACAAATTCAAAAAGTTTAATTTCTAAAATTGGCATCATGCCAATTCGTTTCCTTTTATTTCATATTTTTTTAATACTACATGGTTATAATTTTACTTTTTATAATTGGCAACAGTGTGTGTAATTGTTTTCGGAATTCTAAAATCAAGTAAGTCTTCCGTTTTCCACTGACGTGTGTACACTTACTACGAAGGTTCCGCCAAAAATACGTTCTAAATTTCTTTAACTCTGTATTCGAATTAATTTATTTTTGGCCTATATAATTAATTAACTTAAACATTTAAACATTAATAAATATTATTTAAATTAGATGGAATTACTACATTTCTTCAATGATTATTTCTGCAAGCCCTTTTATTTCTTTTATATATATTTTAATTTCCAAATTTCATATATTTTTTTAACTGAATTGTTTGAGTCTCAGAAGGAAGGAGCTTGGAATCGTTAAGTTATTCAGCAGAGGAAGGAAGGGAAGGCATTTGCATAATTAAGGGGGTGGTTTATGGGCTTAGCCCTTTAGTAAAAAAAAATTAGCTTTCTACTAAAGAATTCAAAAATTTCTAACTAAAAACTAAATTTCAACTAAAAAATTATAAAGAAATTCAAGCAGTGGGTTGGGGGCTACATGCCCCTCCTCTAGAATTTGAAGCGAATAACACCAGTGGTGAGGGGGAGATTATAAGCTGAAGAAGTTTTTGTACCAATAGTTTACGTATCAGATAATTTTTGCTTTTTGTTTGGTATTTTAAATAACATACGAATTAGAACGAGTATACTATTTATAGGTAAGGTTTGTCGAAGAGAAAATTTCTTTATTTTCCGCTGAGTAAATCTTTTTTTTTTTTTTTTACCGTACGGGGGCTTCGTCTTAATAATAGAAATTAAGATGAAGAGGTAGCTTCAAGGTCTAAGGAGGGGGGCATCCAATGCTCCACACAGAGTATTTATTTGTAATTTTCGTTTTTCTAGAGGGGGGGCTAAATCTTTTGATGGGTCTCCCCTCCCCATATTACGACAGTGAGTATTCTCCAATACTTCCCCAGTACTAAATCAGTCTTGTTGACGTCTTTGAAGCTAGTATAAAAAAGCTTTTATTATCTCCCAAAAATAACAAAATCAACACTGCTTGCTGTAAAATTCGTGAAGAAAGTTGTTCAGTAGGTTTCTAATCGCCATATTATGTACTTCGTGACAAACTCCGAAAAGAAAAAATCGCTCGACCTTTGAAGTGTCCTTTCGAGACGATGAACTTGTTTACTTGTGCTAATTTTGACCTTTCTGCTAGTTTCCTATCGTCTCCTGGTGAAGATGATTCTTGGTAGGAAAATGGCCGCCGAATGTTTTGACAACGCAAAATATGCGATACATACATAACCGTTCGTAACCTATGAGCTTTGAAGTTTATTGTTGGAAATGAAACAAAAGTAATACCTGAGACACAAAGGGGAAGAAAATAGAAACGTTTGTGCACTAGAGCGTGATAAAAAAATTAAATGTTTAGTTAAATTAAAAAGAAAGCAGCCTTGCAAAAACGCTATTTTATTTTTCAAGATCGTCAAATTTGGCCTTCAAACGTGACGGAAAGACATTTAAAAAAGTGACGAATTTTTTGGGTTCAAGCTCGGTAAAAACGCTATTAGAGTTAAAAAAAATTTGTTCTTTTTTTAAAACTTGAATTGATATGCAAAATACACCAGAGTAATCATATAAATTTTTTTTAAACAATTAACAATAATTCATTTCATGGTTTCAAAATTTAATTTCAACATTATTATTATTATTATTACAACTGTATTTTAACAAATATAGATTGTTCAAAAATATTGTGGGTTCAGTGTGTGTTCCACATCACCACAACGAAGGGAGTCTTTGTTTGTTTGTGATTTTACGGTTCAAGGACTATGGTGGTCATACTGCTCCGGGAACTACAGTTTTTCGAGGAATCCGAACCTCTTAAGGCCTAGGGAACCAAACCCCGGACTACAGTGAGCAGTGCGATCTTTATGAGATCTCTGAGTAAGCGTTCTTTGCACTGCTGGGAGTCGAACCCGGATTAGCGGCGCACTAGGAGAACGCGTTACCACACTGCGCCACCGCAGGGCTTATTGAACGGAGTCGTATGAATTTTTGGGTTATTAATTGCATATAAATTTGATTTACATTATACTGTATTCTATTAAGCGTACAGTGGCAGAATTAATTAAAAAAATATGACACAGAAACAAGGAATGAGAACGTGCTCTTGCAAAAATGGCGCCGACTTCGACGCAATGTTCCCACATACTTCTAATTTGTAAAAATCGCGATATAAAGTGAGGTACGCATGTATTTAAGAAATTTTTACGAGAATAAAAGAAAGATCTTTTCGAAGCAAAGTAAAAATATAGGCCATCATGGAACATTACACTAATATCCTGCATATGCATGGCCGCCCACATAAGGGGACAGGGGCGCTCGAGCTCCCCCTCCAGCCCTTCAAAAATTTTATTTATCCGACTCTGCTATTCATTTACTTTAAAAAAAATTTACAGTCGCATTTTAAAATAAGGTACTTTTTAGCTCATTACTAATTGTCAAGCAGTATCAATTATTTTTGTTGCATTTTGGAATCTTGTATAATCACTAAAATTCTTGACAGCTATGAGAAGGAGGTAATACATTTTCTCAGCCTGCCCCCCCGTAACAGTATGCATATGGGCGCCCATGCCTGCATACAAAAGTATGCATGTAGATTTTTTACAACAGGCAAAACTGTATTTCATCGATAAATTACGTTTTATTTTTAAATTTTTAAAATGTCTATTTTGTTATTTTTTTGTTTTGTATATGTAAATTATCCGAATTTTGGTCTATTAGTATGCTTGTTAAAGAACATTCATGTGCGTTTTGACAACTTTTTTTGTGGAAAAAGACCGTTAGGGCGTTCAATTATAAAAAGACAGGAACTAAACAGCGTAGGAGAAAAAAGTATGTGGGCTATGACATCCATAAGCTCTCGAACACTATGAATAATATTTCTTTCGATAAAGGTTATTAAACTTTTGTGACATTGTTAACTATTTCTGCTTATTATATCATCCACCCTTCTCAACATGGAAACGGGCAAACCCGTTTACTGCAGTAAATGCACAAATAGATTTAGCAAATGTGTAAAACAATTTAAGGAGGGTGTGGGGACACAGGGGCGGAAACAGGATTCACGAACCCCTACGCAATTTAGCAGATGGGGTCTGCTTAAAGAATTATATTTAATAACATACTATATTTGCTAAGTTATTAAAGTTACGTGCCGGGCTCCAGACATTCCCGCTTTTTTCTCTTCTGTTCCCGGCCCTACATGGGAAAATTGAACACCATGGTTAAGTATGATTCTATTTTTTATAGTTCATACTAGAGCCTATGTTTGGGGCGAAATTATTTTTGAACACCTACGTTTTCGGCCCAAATTAGAGCCTATTTTGGCTCATTTGAGCCGGGGGAGAAAAGATAGTAAGTAGGAGAAAATTAAACAGGATTATTCACCCGTTGCATACACACCTCTAGTGTATCACCTCACCCCTTGTTTGTGTTTTGAGGAGTGAGGTTAGCCGAGGTTATGCTGCGAACACCTACGTTTTCGGCTCAAATTAGAGGCTATTTTTGGCTCATTTGAGCCAGGGGGAAAAATAAAGCAAGTAGGAGAAAATTAGACAGAATTATTCACCCGTCGCACTCACTTCTAATACATCACCTCACCCCTTGTTTGTGTTTTGAGGCGCAAGGGCAGCCGAGGTCATGCTGCGTAAGGACCTACAGTTTTCCGAGGACTCCGAAACATGTCACTTTGGGAACCAAACCTCGGACTACGGTATGTAGAAAACACTAAACACGTTTTACGGTAAATTTGGAATCGAACCCGGCATAACGGAACGATGACGAACGCGTAATCTCTACGCTACCTATAGCTCCACCACTTGCAATTAGACGTAAAAGAAAGCATAGTTACTCCTTCACTAACATGGGCATGAATATATATTTACATAAATATGATGCCATTACTGACTCTCAAACATTATGAAAGCGACGAGTACAACATTAACAAATATAATTTTTCAGTTATACTTCCATGTTCTGTAAACAGTTTTATTTTATTCTTTCTGGTTTGAAAATTACACCCTTTTTTTTATACGGTTGATGTAGTAAACATGTAAAATAAATGGGGGAGCCTTTTTTCCTCTTCGGCCGTGTTATTCTACAAGCGTGTAAAAAACGGTATAAAAAGCGGCGTGTAAAAAGCGGTATAGGCCAATGGAGCCCTGACAATAATGTAAGGCCCTACATTGACGTAGTGAGTGGTAAGCTTTCATCTACCGTTCCTTTAACCTGGGTTTGATTCTAATGATACCGTTGAACACGTGTTGTTTTTCCCCCCTCACCGTAATCTGATGCTTATTTTCCCTAGGTAACGAAAATCCGGGTTCCTAGGAAATACTTTGGTCCCAGGAAGCATGACCTTGATTATCCCTGCATCACAAAACGCAAACAATAATTTTGAATCATTTGTATCTACATTAATGATTCATTGTATCCTTCTGTTATGTATAAATGTTATATATATATAAGTATTATATATTATATATAAGTGTTATTATGTAAGATATAAGTATTCTTCTGTTATATATAAGTGCACAGTAGTAGCTTTATAATTGATTATGTGATATGGCGTTGAACAGAATAATGTTATTTGCTATTCAATTAGGGATTTTTGAGGCCGCCGGGCCCCTCTTTTCTACATCACTGACTGTAGCGCTACAAATTGTAACAACTGGGACGATTTAATACGCCCCAAGTCTTATTCTAGGAGCGCTTTCTGCACTAAGTCGTTCATTTAATCTTCTGGCTTGGCAATTGCAACCATTTATTACATGCATGATACAGAGATTGCTGTTCCTACTGGAAAGAGAGCCCCGTTATTGTTCTATTTTTATTTCCTAACTGAATAGCTTTTAAAGTCACCCTGTATATAAAATAACAAGGGGAAAAAAAAAAATGCCGATGGGCCCGGCCGGGATTTGAACCCGGGACCTCTCGCACCCAAAGCGAGAATCATACCCCTAGACCACCGAGCCATGTTCAAGTGTTTTGTTTATATACCTTTTAAGGTAAGTCGCTTTCTCATACATATTATTATTATTATTATTAAAGCGAATAATCCTATGTGATACACATACAAATATGTACTTAGAAAAATACAATTAGATAAAATATTTTCCTTACTAACTACTCTCGTCCTTTGGCATTGCAAAGGAAATTGCAATATATTTAGTTTATACATAAAAGAAAGCGAATAACCACATGCGAATGCGTACACAGATCTGCTTATATTAGTAATATTAGCACATTTATATATATATTAACATATTAGCACATTTATATATATTATTCCATGCTAACACATTTATATATATTAACATATTAGTACATTTATATATATCAACATATTAGTACATTTATACATATTAACATATTAGTACATTTATACATATTAACATATTAGAACTATTAAATACTCTCGTAGTTTGGTGGTTAATGTCAGGTTTAAAGTTTGCTGTCGAAGGTCTCTCGTAGTTTGGTGGTTAATGTCAGGTTTAAAGTTTGCTGTCGAAGGTCTGGATTTTTGGAATTTGTCGTACTGGCGTACGCTAGGGGTTTGATGCAGGGGCGGACTGGGTTCTCTCAAAGGGCGCATAGCTTGGGTTATCGGAAGGTGCAAGTCCTATAACCCAAGAGGGGGCGTCCTATAGTCCACGAGGTCGCACCGGCGGCCCGGTCCGCCCCTGTTCCTGGAGCAGCCACTGAGCTGTAATGGTTCCGCGATTACTCCTGGAACACGAAGATATTTCTCCCGGAACCGAACTTAAATACGAATTTTTATTTGCGATCGGTCATAGAATTTTGTCCGGAAAGTCTGTTGGGAAAATCAAGAAAATTTAGGAATTTTTTTTTCCCTACGGTGAGTGGGAACACTGCATAACGTCCTTTCGCTAAAAAACAAAAATCGTAAGGTAGATGAAATTAAAAAATAAAATGGGTGATGAAAAAAAATAAAGGGGAACTGTAATTTAAAATGTGTAAATAGATTTGAAGTTTATAAATATGCAGTTGCTGTTTATATATAGTTATGAATATATATATGCACTAAAAGAAAAAAAAAGAAAAAAAGCTCATGGGCTCAGCCGGGATTTGAACCCGGGACCTCTCAGAATCATACCCCTAGACCACCGAGCCACGCCCAAGCGGTTTGTTTATGTACCTTTTAAGGTGAATCGCTTTCTCATACATATTCATTTTAACTATAATTTGAATAATAAAAATGTTGTGCAATCTACATTAAAATGCAATATTAATAAGTGTATGTGTGTACATAGGCGTACAATTATATGGGACCGTAGAGCCCGAGCCCTCCCCCCCCAATAATTTGAAATAAATTGCAATTTTACATATACTGTAATGTATAAATGTACAAAATATGTGCTTGCCCCCCAATAATTTTGATTATAATTCGGCCGGATACTTTTTTGTAAAGCAATGAACAGTTTATACCGGGTGGGGGTAGCGCGTTACAATTCACTGATTAACTAAAAGACGTAACTCAGTATACAATGCATAAACGGGGTTTGGTTCCCTAGGCCTTAAGAGGTTCGGATTCCTCGGAAAACAGTAGGTCCCGGCGCAGCATGACCACTGTAGTCTTTGAGCCGTAAAACCACAAAACAAACAAACAAACAAAACAATGCATAAACTGAATTAGTCAATACCTTAAACCAATGGTTCCCAACTTATGCGCCGCCGAGCACATGTTTGAGTTTGGTCCTGGACAGGGCCCTTTCAAAGGGCGAATACCTTGGATTATCGGAGGGCGCGAGTCCTATAGCCCATGAGGGCGCAAGTCCTATAGCCCATGAGGGCGGCCCAGTCCGCCCCTGGTTTAATGAGGGTTGTAACCTCTATTGCGATGAAATTGTGTATATTTAATATGCATACATGGAGTTGCAGCTCTGTAACTCCCCGTGAAGCCTATTACCCCTCTTATGAATTTTCTGCGTACACATATGGTCTGTCGTATAGAAAAATGCCGCGGCTTAGAGGTTCCGTAACGCTGTTGATTTCGTATCAGACGCTCATAAATTGCATCGTTTTAGGATGTATATAGTCCGTTCGCGCAGATCTGACGCCTGATCCCGTTACCAGACGGGTTGTTCCATTGCAGTTTAGGGAAGGGCGTCTTGCCGAAACTGCTTTTTCGCGCGGGAAAAACGGACTATAGAACTACTGTCTGTTCATGAAATGAAGTCTGATGGAATAGTTAGAAATAACGGGAGGTGACGTCACAAACAGGCTAGTTTATTACAGCAGAGGAGGACTACGATTTCAGAACTTGTTTTTAGTGAACGTTTGTCGGCGCCAAAATCAAGTTCTGAAATTGGAGTCCTCCTCTTCTGTAATGGGATAGTCCGTTTGTAACGTCACCTCCCGTTATTTCTAACTGTTCCATCGGACTTCTTTTCGTGAACGAACAAGTAGAGGTCAAAACAAACAGCGACAATTTCTGTTAAGTAATAACTCGGTAATGTAATCGTTGGCGCAGTTAAGGTGTTCTAAGCCCCTCAAGTAAAAATCAAAACTCTCCCCGAATATTACTAATGAAGTGTAGAACATTGTAGTGGAGGTAATAATAATAATAATAATAATAATAATAATAATAATGATAACTAATAGCAAATAACTATAATAATAACTAATGTAAATAACTATAATAATAACCAATATAATTAATAATAACTAATATAAATAACTATAATAATAACCAATATAATTAATAATAACTAATATAAATAACTATAATAATAACCAATATAATTAATAATAACTAATATAAATAACTATAATAATAACCAATATAATTAATAATAACTAATATAAATAACTGTAATAATAACTAATATAACTACAATAATAACTAATAATAACTAATATAATTAAAACAAGTAACAGTCATCTCGATTGTGATAGGTGCACTGGGGGCCATCACACCTAATTTAAAGAACTTCCTAGAAAAACTGGACATTACTGACATAACGACAACAGACCTACAAAAAACTGCCTTACTGGGCACCGCCTATATATTAAGAAGATATATGGACAGTTCTCAGGTTTCTGGGTGAGACTTGAACTGAACCAAGAACTCCAGATCAAGAGGATAGTGATTATCTCCTTGACACTGTGTAACACAACAATGTATAACGGACATAATAATAATAATAATAATAATAATATTAATACAAATTAAAAATAACAAAATTAATATCAATAATATCAATTAAAAATAACAAAACTAATATCGACAATATCAATTAAAAATAACAAATTAATATCAATAATATAAATTAAAAATTGCAAAATTATAAACAAAAAACGAACATGAGACAACACAAGATAAACAAACAACAAGGAAGAAACAAGCAAAAACAATAATAAGATTAATGGCAATAATAATGAATTAACAATATCAAAACTATAAATAAAAATAACTGAAACTTAAAAAAAAAATAATAATAATAAGATTCATAGCAAAAACGTGAACTAAAAGGTTAATGAATCATAATGCATTTGTACACTTCTTATGGCATCCAAATAACATCGTTTGTACGATTGTTTAAATGTATAATATTTTAAAGAAAAATATTAAATTATAATTATATCTAATAATTCAATCTCTCAGGTGAAGACCTGCTCGTTTTACTTTATTGCCGATATCCAGAACTCTAACCACTGTTGACAACAAAAACAGAAGGGAATATACAATAATTTTTATGTAACAAAGATTAAAACGGGTTTAATGTCATTCAGAGATTGATTACGAAATTAAAAATACATAAAACGCTGATTAGAGAAGAAGTAACTTTGTTGTCGTACCTTTAAATGTTCGCTTGTCGTACACAGATCATGCATCTCTTATTGAAGGTGTTCCAATGCTTATACGAGGCAGGAGATACCAGCAGACATTTGAAACACAAACCGTGGGGGAACAGAAACGTTCTCTGAGTTGGAGGCAAGGTTCATTTGACGTGCCTTGAGGTAGACCGCCCATTCCTTCTAGGTTAACTTGGTCTGCGGGACTCCCCTGCTATAAAAAAAAAAAAGTATTTGCCCCGAAACCCTAGTTAGGCGAGATTCTGAACAACTAGGGCTGTTATGAGATCGGATCTAGTTTTATTTGTTAAGTGTTCTTGGAAAACACTGGAGACACTTGCAATCCCTGTTACAGATCCTCCAGATAACCGAGAACCTGCTCTCTTCCTATTTCTTTGGAACAACAACCATCCAACATGAAAACGTGATCGCTTTTTCATGTGCTCTTGTAAACGTCGTTTACATTCTTTTTTTTTAAATGTAGAAGGAAAAAAAAAAGGGTGGAAGGGGGCTGTTGGAGAAGGTATTTTAAGATTTTAAATAAAGATTATATTATGTTTGTAATCTTAATAATAATAATGTTTATTTGTCATAGGGGTTATATATATATATTGCATCAAGTCTTGAAATTAAATTTAAGTATAGTAGCAAATTTCACAAAGTATCGACAAGGCAATACAAGTTATATTTCCCGTGATGGGTCTGCAGTAAAAACTATGAAATTTACTACTTGATTACCCTATTAATCCGTTGGCGCACGAACTCCGTTTAATCAGTATGCAATCAAATTTTTTAAATCGTCTAATATTATTAATATATTGAAGATTATTTGGTAATTCATTCCAAAACTGTTCCGTATATTCAATCCCCTTTCTATACATTTCTGTTCTAATCTTTGATAGTCGAATTTGGTTGCTTCTTCTTAAATTTCTATTGTTTTCGTGATATTGGATATCAATATTAACTAAATGTTTTCCTTCTTTATTTTATAATCACATTTTGATCATAATTACTTTTAATAACTTATAATTACTTTTTTCTTTATAAACACATTTTTTTCCATAACTTTGTCTTCATAATCACGTTTTCTTTGGAATTTTTTATAATCTTTTCTTTATATTCTTCTTTATAATTATCGTCCCTTCATAGTTATGGTTCTGTTTTGTAATTATCCTTTATATCACTTTATATTCTTTATATCCTTTTATATGAAGAAATAAAATTTAAGAAACAAAAAAATTGGAGATATTCATGGACAAAAAATGGGAGAGTAATGTTGAGAGAAAGAGAGGACACAGAAATTTACGTATATATTCTGTGGAGGATCTTGACAATATGAAATGAAATATTAAATATAAAAAATATAATAGAATAAAAAATGGGAAAAAATTAAAGATAAATTTTAGGGGTAATAGAGTAATAGAATTAGGCCATAATCAATTTAAAAAATTGACTTTATGAACTCTTTTTTAAAAAATTGGTTTGTGAACTGAGGATTCTCTATATGAATGCAAGAAGTGTAATGAACAAAATGGAACAAACGGAAAATTTAATAAGAAAAATGCATCATCCTGAGATTATTTGTATTACCGAAACGTGGAAAACAGGAAACTTAGCAACATATATAGAGGGATATAATGAATACTCGATTTTCAGAGTGAAAAAAAGAGGGGGAGGTCTATTGATATATACCTCCGAAAAAATCAGTAGTATAGAATATCTGGAGGACTTTGAATATTCAGATGTGAATATAAAGATAATGGGAATGATAATATATGGTATTGTGTACATAATTATATATAGACATCCAGTAAATCATATCGCAAATTTCTTGAAAGACTATATAAAATAATTTCTCAAGCAAAAAAATTCAAACGGAAAGTTTGTATTATGGGGGATTTTGATATACGTTTAGAAAATAAAAATTCAAATAAAACACAGTTGCTTAATTTAATGGAACCATGGGGATTTTTTAATACTGTATATGAATCAACAAGAATTGACCAATATACTGAGAGTATAATAGATTTATGTTTTACAAATACTAATAATATAACATATCAGATATTAAAAAACCAATAAGCGATCATCTACCGATTTTATATACGAATTATGATGAGGGGAGAGATGTGAGTAAACAAGATAATGTGAAAGAGATCAGGAATTTTGCCTAATTAAATATAGGAAAATTCAAATGGAATATAAAAAACGTACATTGGAATAGGATATTAGATGAAAGTCTGAATAGTAATGAGATGTATGGCAAATTTATCTACATAATAAAAGAACAATATGAAAAATTATTTAAAATTATAAGGATTAAAAACAGAAAGCGAAATAAACCATGGTTTGACAAAACTACAGATAGGGCTATAAATATAAAAAATAGAGCTTTTGAAAATTTCTGAAGACAAGGAAGAGAACAGACTGGAACAATTTTAATGTAAAAAAATCTTATAACACAAATGTTTAGAGAAAAGAAAAATAAACACTATAAAAATAAGTTCTTGAGTAAGAACATGAAACAACAATCGAAAAATATTAACGAAATATTGTGGAAAAGGTATAAGAAAATAAAAAATCAAATAAGATTAAAATAGATAATAGAGAAGTTACTCATGAAGCAGAATTAGTGGAGGAATTTAACATATTTTTTACTAATGTTGCAGAAAATATGATAAAAAATGAGCAAAAACAAATAAAATATGATTTGAATAATATTGGAGGTCAAATAATAAATAGTATGCATTTTGGTGAAATTATTTTATTGGAAATAGAAAAAGAAATTAAAATAATAAAAGAAAATAAATCTGCAAGATACGATGACTTACAACCAAAAATAATTAAAAAATGTAAAGATAAACTCAAATATCCATTATTTATTATACAGGGTTTGTCCCAAAAGTTCCCGAAATGATTTTTTTTAAAATCATTTATTCAATATCAGTTTACAATCTTTTCAGAACTTTTCAAAGTATTCTCCCCCTGCTTCGATGCACCGTTGCCAACGCTTCACCCAATCATTGAAGGCGCCCTGGAAGTCGTCAACGGGAATCTCCTTCAGTGAGGTCGTCGCGGCTGCTTTTACCGCCTCCAGCGTCCCATGCCGAGTTCCTTTCAGGGTTCTTTTGATCCTTGGGAACAAAAAGAAATCCGCTGGTGCCAGATCGGGGCTGTACGGCGGCTGGGGCAGCGTTGCCACACCCATTTTGGCCAGCAACTCGGAGACAATGAGCGCGGTGTGGGTTGACGCGTTGTCATGGTGCAAGATCCAATTGTCGCGAATTTCGTTTCGGACGCGTCGAACCCTGTTGCGCAACCGTTTGAGCACTTCACAGTAAAACTCCTTGTTGACTGTTTGTCCTTGTGGCACGAATTCACTGTGAACTACACCTTTTCTGTCAAAAAACACAATGAGCATTGCCTTGATTCGCGATTTGCTCATCCTTGCTTTTTTCGGGCGAGGAGACTCCTTGGTGTGCCACTCGCTGCTCTGGCGCTTTGATTCGGGATCGTACTGAAAAATCCACGTCTCGTCCCCTGTGATCACTCTGTCCAAAAATTCTGGGTCCGTTTCGTAGCGTTCATGCAATTCCTGGCACTTCAACAAACGCTGCTCCTTCATCTCACTCGTCAGGACTTTTGGCACCATTTTCGAGCAGACTTTCCTCATTTGAAGATCCTCCGTTAAAATGCGATGAACGATTGTTTTGGGTATTCCACACTCCTCTGCAATCACCCGAACACTTAATCGTCGGTCATTGTCCAAAACTTGACGCACTTTTTGCACCGAGTCGTCCGTTTGTGATGTCGACGGGCGTCCAGAGCGGTCGTCGTCGTTGACGGACTCCCGACCTTCCCGGAACCGCTTGTGCCACATGAAAGTTTGGCTTTTTTTCATCGCCCCGTCACCGTAGGCTTTCCGAAGCATTTCGAGTGTCTCCGCCCCGTTTTTACCCAGTTTCACACAAAATTTGATTGCATAACGCTGCTCCAAAAACTGGTCCATTTTTTGATCGACGAGGGTGCAGTAGATACCTCTGCGCGGAGCGTGACCCTGCCTCAACAACTGCCCGCAGGCGACTGATACCGGTCTCGTTTCCAAGCTCAGATCCCCCACCAACTTCTCCGCCCCGTCAGCCAGCGTTGCCAACTACAAAAAATCATTCCGGGAACTTCTGGGACAAACCCTGTATTTAATAAAATAATTGAGCCAACAGAAATACCAAATAAAATGAAAATTTTTAAAGTAATCCCTATTTTTAAGAAAGGGAAAAAATTATATCAACAATTTTAGACCAATATCTATACTGTCGATGTTTGCTAAACTACTGGAAAAAATTATATAAAATCGATTAATTGATTATTTGGAAAAAATAAGATTCTATCTCAAAATCAATTTGGCTTCCTAAAAGGAAAATCGACAGGTGACATATTGTTAAAAACTATCGTAAAAATTCAAAATAAAATAGGAGAAAATGGATATGTAATGGGACTGTTCTTCGGTCTCTCTGAGTCATTTGATGTTTTGGACAGAGAAAAATTATTAAAAAAATGGAGAACTATGCAATATGAGGTACGGTGTTAAAATTATTTGATAGTTATTTGACTGATGGGTATCAAGTGGTTAATATCGGAAAGATTAATTCTAAACACAGGAAAAATTCTTATGGGGTACTGCAGGGCTCCATCCTCGGTCCACTACATTTTTTAATTTATATTAATGATATCACAATGGAGGTTGAGCAAGTATACATGTATGTAGATGTCTCTTAATTAGT
>QLNU02015003.1:48673550-48690890 GCA_006491805.2 Dysdera silvatica | reverse complement strand
TTCTTGTATCTTCTGTAATGTTTGTATCTTCTGTAATGTTCATTCCATTATAATTTTTCCTGTATTATATAATTCCCAAGAATTTGATTGATTTAACACTATATATTTGTTTTCCTTTGTAAGTTATTGACTTAGCTGGAATGTTATTTTTTTTATTTATTGTGTGAATTATTATGTATTTTGTCTTGTCTATGTTGATTAATATATTATTTGAATCAAACCAGTGTTGAAATATTTGCAATTTATTCTGTATTTTTTCTATGTGTGTTATTTCCTCCTACACTCCAGCTTGTGCCATCCGCAAAATCAAGATGTTTTCATCTTTATCCAGCATATCATTAATTGCTATAAGAAAGAAAAGAAATGCCAAGGGAGTCCCAAGACCCCGTGGGATTCCAATATTATTTATTTGAGATTTTGAATGAGTATTTTTAACTTTTGTTATTTGTTTTCTCTCTTGCAGATAGTTTTTTATTAAGTTCATCATATTGCCTCTTATTCCAGAGTTCGTTTATTTATTTAATTAATGTATCTCATTTATCAAATCGAATGCTTTACTAAAATCTAGAAAAAGGCTCACTACATTTTCTTTATTTTCCATTCTATTTCCTATTTGTGATATTATTTTCAGTGGTATATCTTCATTTGATTTGAAATTTGGAATTTACATTAGTTCCCATGGATAGCAATATGATTTGTTAAAAAAATGGATTAATCTTTTGTATTAAGATTTTCAAATAACTTTGAGATCGCTATTGGTCTATAGTTCTCTTTTAGCTTTGTATTTCCTTTTTTAAATATTGGTCTTATGTGATTGCTGTTTTAAATTCTTCTGGTACTATTCCTATTTCGAATATATCAGTCATTATTATTGTTAGCGGTGTAACTAATTTCTTACCGTTTTGCTGTATTATTTTTGGTAGAATACCATCTATTCCTGCTCACTTACTTTCTTTTAAATTGTTCAATTCCATTTCAATTTCAATTTCTGGTGTTTCTTGTAAATACATATAAACATCCCAAAATTGAAGGTGCTAAGTATTTTCGATAGCCATTTTTTTGAAAATTCAGGTTTAAGTTTTTCATGATGTGAGTAAATAATCATAAACTCATCAACAACATTTTTTGATTTTTCTATTATTTCGCTATTAATTATTAATTTTTTTTATTGTCTTGTTGATTATTTTTTCCCAGAAGTTAATTTAATGTCTTCCATTTTTGTTTTTAATCTGTAGAATTCAACACTTTTTGATAATAATTAATTTTTGTGGTTTGTATCGTTCTATTCAATTCACTTCTGTTTTCAGCAAATTCTCTTCAATGTCGAGAATTTTTTGTTTTTATAAATTTTTAATACTTGGTTTTATTTTCATTTGTTTCTGGATGTTCTTGTTAAATCATTCAGCTAATTTAATTGTTTTTTCCTTTTGCTACACTATAGTGTATAATCAAGCCAGTTTTCTCAAAGCCGTATCTTAAAATGAGTGCTGTTGAACTCTTTCCCTTTTTATATGTGTATCGCTTCATCACAACCAGACTGTATTTATTAGGTGGAAAATTAATTTTCGAAAAAAAAAAAGAGAAAAAATTCGTCCCCATACCGGGACACGTTTTTACTACCCTATAATGTAAAAACAAGCCAGTTTACCCGACGCTGACTCTTAAAGTGTGTGCTTTTGAATGTTTCTCTTCCGTATTCTTATCCTTCATGTCCGCAATCCATTTGCGTTTGTGATGTGGAAAATAAAAAAAAGTTCCCATGTCGGGAATTGTGCTTACAGCCCTGCGATCAGGGCCGCTAACAGTAACGGAGCCCGGTCCCAGTGGCGCCCATATAATACTTGTAGCGGGATAAGAAAAATTGTTGCCGCCTTCTCAAGGCTGTCAAACATTTTAGTGAATGTACAAGATACTAAAATGCTACAAAAATAATTGATACTGCTTGACAATTAGGAACAAGCTAAAAGTAGTCTACTTTATTTTAAAATGTGACTGTAAAATTTTTGAAAATAAATGCATAACAGAATCTGGCAAACCAAATTTTTGAACGGCTTGGGAGGGCTTGAACTTCCCGCCCCCTATATGGCCGCTCATGCCTGGTTCCGATATTATCAAGGAGCCCTCACATAAAAACGTATTCAGGACTGTTGCGTGCGGTGACATTTTTCTTTAGGCAAGCAATATATTTATTTTCGCCCTTTTCTCGTTTGGCTTGTTCGCATGGATGCTACTAGATGGCAGCATTATCGTTCATAAGCACTTTTAAAAGTGCTTCTCAGATTAAAATTATTTCTCGCTTATGAGGCTTAAAAAGATAAAAGAATTGGCATTTATAAATTTAATTGAGGTTTAATTTGACGAACTCACAGATTTCAAGCAAAAAACACGATTATATAGAAAAGTAAAATACGATAACAATAAAATGCTCAAATATATATACATAAGTAATATACTTATTACCCATAATTAACATACTTACTTGCAAAGTAACCCTTCAAGTTCTGATCTGCGTTTAAACACCGCCAGCAGAGTGCAGCGCCCTCAATCAACAAAAATACTGCAAAAGATTAGTTTGACCTCAGATAAGATTTCAATTAGAAAAACACAAATTTTGCTGAACTTTTATAATTAAGGAAAAAATAGAAATGTGTTTTAAATTGATGTTAGACAAGCAATGTTTACATTGCTTCTATGGACCGTACGCTTGATTCAGAATCATGGGCCATTACAAGCTCCCAGTCTGAGTAAAAAAAAGCACTGGCGCGGACCCATCACACAACTTCGGTACCCATACTGGCGCCATCTACTAAAATTATGTGAAATTAAAATTAAATTCAGCAATTCATGAAAGCTATGAAACCAAAGAATTTAATAAAACTTTAAAGCAGCGGATCGCGGTTCATAAAATTCGTTGATCTTTGGGGTCACTTTGCTGAATCCAGGTTTTCACAAGGCACCCTGCGATAAATTCTAACAAGTGCCCTCTGGTAAAAATAAATGAAGGCGTATTGACGATCATAAACGATGTAGGTACTTGGAAAAATTCAACCAATTATAATTAGGGCAGTTATTTTATCGTGCGCGAATTTCCAAATTTTTAATCTATTCTTCTTTTTTATTATTTATACAAGTCGAACACTACGCAGATTAAATTAAGAAACAATTTTTATCAACGTGTTTTAGGCATAGTGATATTAACGCCGATGTTATGGCGTGGTTAGATGGTGAAACGTTCGCGAAGAAAAGAAATGTTTTTGCGTTTGGTGGGGCCCGATCCCACGAGCCCGGCAAGTGGAAGGTCGTGGGTTCGTAGCCCACCGAACACAAAAAAACATTTCTTTTCTTTGCGAACGTTTCACAATCTAACCACGCCATAACATCGGCGTTAATATCGCTACGTCAGAAAACGTTGATAAAAATTTTGCTTAACTATTCTATTATTATAGCCTATATTTCTATTATAATTTTTGATTAATTTTCATATTTAAATAATTTTAATACTACCATCATCAGAAAATATTTTGGGCGAAATTTGGCCGAAAATTTTATTTAAACTATGCATGTACAAGATATTTTTCATTATTCCACCGTAACCTTGAAGCCTAAGCTAAAACATTGGAATCCAGTTCTTTCAAGAGGAAAAAAGCATTAATATAATAATACAAGGGTAAAGGCACAGTAAATAATACATATGGAGATATTTTTCTGTCTGTTGAGAAAATCTCTTTTCTCAAACTATACAATTTTAATAATGTTTAGGGTCGATACAATTTTACGTTATTTTCTTTTCGGGCTGATAGATGGCAATATAATTTAACATGACTTAAAATGCCTTGATATATCGAGGATACCTCTAAATTAGTGTTTCCCAACGTTCTTCAAATCGCGACCTCTCTTACACAGCAGCCAAGTAATCCGCGAAACCTCTTTTATAGTACCCAAATAGTCCCTGACGCCCTTTGTTCGCCGCCGCTACATTTGGAAATAAAAAAAATTTTTAACAGATTTGTTAACAAAATTTTGAAATTTAAAAATTAGTGTGAAAAGTACCCACACACACACACACAAAAAAAAGATCAAGCCCAAACAGCGGCGTTGGAAAGAAGGATTCAGGGGGCTCAAGGCCCCCCCCCCTTACTTTACCCTTCCCCATGAAAACACATTAGTTTCTCACATTTCATCACATAATCTTCCTTGAAAGCACTTGAGCCTCTATAATTTTTGAATTGGTACGCTATTAAGCCCAAGCCCACCGAATATGCTAAACGGCCCTATGTAGTGGCTTAAGGAGAGCAGTAGGCTTAGACACAAATATTTACAACCAGTTCATGAAAAGCACCAGATAAAACTCAGGTCAGCTGCTCAAGGGCATAGGTTAGTAGGACATCTCATTTTGCGCTTCTCATGCACTGGTTGTCACTATTTGTACATGCTGGACGGTTTTAGAACTAGCGCTGTGAGTGGTTTGCGACCAGCATTGCTATGTGATTCCGAGTTACCCTCCTAATTCCTCCTAGATTCCGAGTCTACCCACCTAGAAGTTTGTAACCCTGGTGCTGAGACCCTCTGTATATATTTATATTTGCATATACAAATTAATTTCGTAAAAGGGGGCCCCAAAAAATTATTGCCCGGCGCCCCCGAGATTCTGCATTGCGCCATTGATATACATACATACACATTAAGTAATTTATTTGCCGAGGAACGGGGAGCCAAATATATAGATATTATAACGTCGTAGACTTCTCCTTTTGACGGACTTCGAGTAGCGTGGTAGTCAGAGCACCAAAACACTGTCACAGCTTACAAATTCAAACAAAGCTTATTTACAAAATTATTACTGGGTCACATATTACTCGTTTTCATTCGATATTTGGGAGTACAACAATGCCTGAGCCATCAAGAGGTCAGCTGCAACTCCCAAAACCTACCAATTGTTGAGCGACCTGCTGCTCAGATGTAAATTCGCACTTCTGTCAATCCAAACATTCTTTTCAGAGAGAGTCATCATCAAAACCAAAAACCAACCAACAACTCCAGGCGAACTAGCTTAATTTTTTATAGTTTTCCATTCACGTTCAACTTTTTGAAGCACGAGTCTGGAAATATCAATTGTCGTTACATAATAAAAAAAAGTTATAAAGATTGAATTCATCACGTATTGTGGAGTTTATAATAGCAATGTACTAGATGGCAACTTCAGTTCCATGCACCGATATCGGTGACGTCAAAATATATTGTTTTACATCAATGACTTGCTGTTGTGGTGCAAGGTATCATCCACAAGTACTATGTTTGGCGCAGTATAGCCCAGATGCTCTTGCGCCATAAAAAATCCAAACAAACATCCACAAGTAATAATATACAAACGTTTCCTCTTGTGTGTGTCTATATAAACCTTTATGGAAGAGAAATTGAGTATAGACCATAACTCTGTTGGTAGAGCATCCCACATGGAATGGGAAGCTTCGGCTGTTTCGTACCCCTTTCTTTTCACTCGAGTTTGTACGTGATTTTCCAATTTGTATATCCGTTATGGTATTTTCTCCTATCCAGAGTGAAGGGGTAGGAAATGGGTAACAATTAAAATACGGTATACCAGGAGGATTTTGATTGGGTTGTAATCCCCATCGCGATGAAATTTTGTATATATACATATAAATATATGAAGTTGTAGCTCTGTTATCCCCCCATTGTTAGCCTGTAACCCCACTTATGAACTTTCTGCGTAAGCCTATGATTTGGAGATTGCCCACTGTCAGAAATTAAGCTACGTCGCTAATATATATCCGACCCCACGGATCGTAAGTGTTAGGTTGCCCTATATTAATAACACGGCCATTGGTGTATCTAGTTAGGCTAGGGATGTCTTAATCCAGCCTGAAAAAAAATTAACCCTCTAAAGCAGTGGTTCCAAACCTGGGGATCGCGACCACCAAGCGGGTCGCCGCAACTATTTTTGGTTGCAATTATTTTTATAAGGAATTTTATACCAAATGTTTCCAACGGTTTTATATTTCAACATGGCTACACATATTGCAATATTCTACTAATGGTTGTTAATTTTATTATATACATTAATATAGTGTATATGCCACATAATTGATGTAAAGCATATATATATCGCGTATGTATTACTAACCATTATCTATCCACTGCTGGATGAAGGTCTCTCCAAATGCTTTCCACACAAGTCTATCCTGGGCCATTCGTTTCCACGTCACCCCAACCTCTTTTCTTATTTCATCCACCCATCTAGTTTGAGGACGTTTTCTAGGTCTTCGGTGGTCTCTTGGAATCCAGTTCAGAATTTCTGTTGTCCATCGTTGATCAGTTCTTCTTGCAATATGCCCAGCCCATCGCCATTTCAGCCCTTTTACTTTAACAATGATGTCCTCTACTCTAGTTTGCTCTCTCACCCAAGTGTTCCTTTTTCGATCTCTCCTAGTTATTCCAAGCATGCACCTCTCCATGCTCCTTTGCGTTGTCTGTAACTTTCGTATTGCTCCAACTGTTAGACTCCATGTCTCTGATCCATAAGAGAGGACTGGCAATACACACTGGTTGAAGACCTTTCTTTTTAGACACAAAGGCAATTTCCCCTTCAGGATAAAACTGTTTCTTCCAAATGCACTCCAGCCAAGTTTAATACGTCTGTTGAGTTCTTTCATAATGTTGCCATCCATTGAAATCAGCTGGCCAAGGTAAATATATGAATCAGCAATTTCTAGCTCAATGTTGTCAACTTGTATTTTTGTTTCCTCTACGAAATTATTGAACATGATTTTAGTTTTTTGTAGGTTCATCTTGAGTCCAACTTCTTTACTTCTAGTTGAGAGCTCCTGTACCATGTCTTGGAGTTCTAATGGGTTCGTTGAAAAAATAACAATGTCATCAGCAAACCGCAGATGATTTAAATATTCACCATTTATTTTTATTCCCTTGTTATTCCAATTTATCAGCTGAAAAATCATCTGTAAAGCTGAAGTAAAAAGTTTTGGAGAAATGGTATCTCCCTGCCTCACACCTTTACCAATTTTGATAGTTTTGGTATCTTTATGTAACCGAAATTTTGCACTTGCATTTTTATACACACGTTTCACCATGTCAATGTACACTTCCTCGATGTCTGTTGATCTTAAAGAGTTGATGACTGCTGATGTTTTAATAGAGTCAAAGGCCTTCTCATAGTCAATAAATGCCACACACAATGGAAGTTCATATTCATGTGTTCTTTCAATTAATTCTCTTAATACTTGAATATGGTCCACTGTACTGAATCCACTTCGAAATCCAGCTTGTTCTCTTGGTTGAGCTGCATCTAATTTTTTCTGCAGGCGATGTGTTAGCACTTTTGTGAAGATTTTATAAATAGCAGGTAACAAGCTAATTGGTCGGTAATTTTTCAAATCCTCTTTATCACCTTTTTTATGCAAAAGAATTACTGTTGCAGAATCCCATTGGTTTGGTATGTTACCGCTGTTAAGACATTTGGTAAAGAATTTTGCAAGTATGTCTTCTACATATTCTCCAGCTTCTTTTAGGATATCTAATGTAATACCATCATCACCAGGGGCTCTTCCTTTCTTCATATTTTTTATTGCAAATGAAACTTCTTCTTTTAAGATTTTAGGAGCTGTTCCTTCGACTATCTCAGAGTCTTCGTTTAATCCACTGTTACTTTCATATAGTTTTTTGTAGAATTCTTCAACTCTTCTAAGTATTTCTTCCCTATTTCTTGTTACAGTGCCATCCTCTCCTTTTAATGCAATGATGTGTTTCTTCCCAATAGACAAACTCCCTTTAACAACCCTAAGGCTCTTGTTGCTTTCAATGGCCTTCCTTACTAACTCACAATTGAATTTTCTTATATCTTCTTTCATGTTTTTGCGCAAAGTTTTGCAAAGTTCTACATACTCGATCCTGCAACTGGTATTTTGATTGTCCACCTTCATATCTCTTCGCCTTTTCATGAGCTGTTTCGTCTTCTCAGATAATTTGCTATTGTGCTTTTTACAGGTTACACCACCAATTTCCCCAGCAGTTTCAACTATTGTCTTAACAATGTTTTCATTTGCTTCTGAGATATCAATTTCTTCAATAAGTCCTTCCAGTGCAGAAAAGCGATTTTTTAATTCCAACTTTTCAATCTGAGTTGATCGCCACGTTCATTCCTTTCCCCGTATCCGTATTTACCAACCGATGTCTCTCCTTGTTCCTGTTGTCCAATTCTTGCATTAAAATCTCCCATGATGAGCTTGATGTGTTGTTTCCCCTTGGTATGTAGCTGTTTGATTTCTTCATAGAATTCCTCAACCTCCTCGTCGGTATGGCTTGATGTTGGTGCATATGCCTGTACTATCTGAAGTTGGTATCGCTGGGTTAGTTGAACAACGAGCCTCGCTGCTCGATCTGACGTGCTTTCGACTTCAAGAAGGTAGTCTTTAATTCTTTTGTTGATTAAGAAGCCAACACCACTTGTTCTTCCAGTTTCCGTTCCTCTATAATAAAACAAATGTCCACTTTTAAGTTCCACCAACTCTTCACCTTTTCTTCTAACTTCACTGAGTCCTACAATGTCCCATTTGATCTTGTCAAGTTCTTCTTCCAATTCTTGAAGTTTTGCTTCAGAAGCAAGGGATCGTCCATTATACGTTGCCAAGGTCAATAACAAACGGCAGCCTGGGCCATTCCAGTGATTCTTAGCACCCCCTGCTTTCATGCCACGCTGACCGCTGCCTTGATCAGGAGCACTCCAGCACCTGGAGACTAGGGGCCATGGTTTTTGGTGTATTAGCATATTGGAGGAATTAGCCATCATTTCACCACGCTGGCTAGACGGGTTGGTGAATTAGCCCTCCCCTTCCGCCTTTCCATCCGTGCAGCAAATATTAATTTGCCTCTTGGATAGAAAGCCCAGCCTGCACCACTTGAAGGCGGGGTAGGACACTAGGTTACTGGCCCGGCCGGTTCCACACATCGTCACATACGTTCAGCGTGTGGGTCTCCTTCCAGTTAGATACCAGCAACCCTTTTGCAGGGAGGATTTTGTGAGAGGATTAGAAACATGGCTCTCTGCCCGTCCCAAAGCCTGTTTCCGCCAAGAATGGGCGAGGAAAACTTTTTTTTTATATATATATATATATATGGCCTGCAAAAGGGTTGCTGGTATCTAACTGGAAGGAGACCCACACGCTGAACGTATGTGACGATGTGTGGAACCGGCCAGGCCAGTAACCTAGTGTCCTACCCCGCCTTCAAGTGGTGCAGGCTGAGCTTTCTATTTATGTGGCAAATTAATATTTGCTACACGGATAGAAAGGCGGAAGGGGAGGGCTAATTCACCAACCCGTCTAGCCAGCGTGGTGAAATTATGGCTAATTCCTCCATTATGTTGACACACCAGAAACCATGGCCCCTAGTCTCCAGGTGCTGGAGTGCTCCTGATCAAGGCAGCGGTCAGTGTGGCATGAAAGCAGGGGGTGCTAAGAATCACTGGAATGGCCCAGGCTGCCGTTTGTTATTGACCTTGGCTACGTTTAATGGACGATCCCTTGCTTCTGAAGCAAAACTTCAGGAATTGGAAGAGGAACTAGACAAGATCAAATGGGACATTGTAGGACTCAGTGAAATTAGAAGAAAAGGTGAAGAGTTGGTGGAACTGAAAAGCGGACATTTGTTTTACTATAGAGGAACGGAAACTGGAAGAACAAGTGGTGTTGGCTTCTTAATCAACAAAAGAATTAAAGACTGTCTTCTGGAAGTTGAAAGTACATCAGATCGAGCAGCGAGGCTTGTTGTTCAACTAACCCAGCGATACCAACTTCAAATAGTACAGGTATATGCACCAACATCAAGCCATACCGACGAAGAGGTTGAAGAATTTTATGAAGAAATCAAAGAGTTACACACCAAAGGGAAACAACATATCAAGCTCATCATGGGGGATTTCAATGCAAGAATTGGACAACAGGAACAAGGAGAGACATCGGTTGGTAAATACGGATATGGGGAAAGGAATGAACGTGGCGATCAACTCATCGAATTTGCAGAAGCTGAAAACCTTAGCATCATGAATTCATTTTTTAAGAAGAAACCGCAAAGAAAATGGACATGGAAACACCCAAATGGGGGAACTAGTGAAATTGACTATATCCTGGCAAACAAGAAATCAATTATTGAAGATTGCAGTGTACTGAACAGATTTAATACTGGAAGTGATCATCGAATGGTGAGATGTAAAGTGCACTTAAATACTAAATTAGAACGACAGAAGCTCATTAGGAAACAAGTAAGTAAGAGGGTGGATCTAATGAAACTGAAAGTAAATACCGAGGCATTCAAGTTGGAATTAAAAAATCGCTTTTCTGCACTGGAAGGACTTATTGATGAAAGTGATATCTCAGAAGCAAATGAAAACATTGTTAAGACAATAGTTGAAACTGCTGGGGAAATTGGTGGTGTAACCTGTAAAAAGCACAATAGCAAATTATCTGAGAAGACGAAACAGCTCATGAAAAGGCGAAGAGATATGAAGGTGGACAATCGAAATACCAGTTCCAGGATTGAGTACATAGAACTTTGTAAAACTCTGCGCAAAAGCATGAAAGAAGACATAAGAAAATTCAACTGTGAGCTAGTAAGGAAAGCCATTGAAAATAACAAGAGCCTTAGGGTTGTTAAAGGAAGTTTATCTGTTGGGAAGAAACACATCATTGCATTAAAAGGAGAGGATGGCACCGTAACAAGAAATAGGGAAGAAATACTTAGAAGAGTTGAAGAATTCTACAAAAATCTATACGAAAGTAACAGTGAATTAAACGAAGACATTGAAATAGTCGAAGGAATAGCTCCTAAAATCTTAAAAGAAGAAGTTTCATTTGCAATAAAAAGCATGAAGAAAGGAAGAGCCCCTGGTGATGATGGTATTACATTAGATATCCTAAAAGAAGCTGGAGAATATGTAGAAGACATACTTGCAAAATTCTTTACCAAATGTCTTAACAGCGGTAACATACCAAACCAATGGGATTCTGCAACAGTAATTCTTTTGCATAAAAAAGGTGATAAAGAGGATTTGAAAAATTACCGACCAATTAGCTTGTTACCTGCTATTTATAAAATCTTCACAAAAGTGCTAACACATCGCCTGCAGAAAAAATTAGATGCAGCTCAACCAAGAGAACAAGCTGGATTTCGAAGTGGATTCAGTACAGTGGACCATATTCAAGTATTAAGAGAATTAATTGAAAGAACACATGAATATGAACTTCCATTGTGTGTTGCATTTATTGACTATGAGAAGGCCTTTGACTCTATAAAAACATCAGCAGTCATCAACTCTTTAAGATCAACAGACATTGAGGATGTGTACATTGACATGGTGAAACGTGTGTATAAAAATGCAAGTGCAAAATTTCGGTTACATAAAGATACCAAAACTATCAAACTTGGCAAAGGGGTGAGGCAGGGAGATACCATTTCTCCAAAACTTTTTACTTCAGCTTTACAGATGATTTTTCAGCAGATAAATTGGAATAACAGGGGAATAAAAATAAATGGTGAATATTTAAATCATTTGCGGTTTGCTGATGACATTGTTATTTTTTCAACGAACCCATCAGAACTCCAAGACATGGTACAGGAGCTCTCAACTAGAAGTAAAGAAGTTGGACTCAAGATGAACCTACAAAAAACTAAGATCATGTTCAATAATTTCGTAGAGGAAACAAAAATACAAGTTGACAACATTGAGCTAGAAATTGCTGATTCATATATTTACCTTGGCCAGCTGATTTCAATGGATGGCAACATTATGAAAGAACTCAACAGACGTATTAAACTTGGCTGGAGTGCATTTGGAAGAAACAGTTTTATCCTGAAGGGGAAATTGCCTTTATGTCTAAAAAGAAAAGTCTTCAACCAGTGTGTATTGCCAGTCCTCTCTTATGGATCAGAGACATGGAGTCTAACAGTTGGAGCAATACGAAAGTTACAGACAACGCAAAGGAGCATGGAGAGGTGCATGCTTGGAATAACTAGGAGAGATCGAAAAAGAAACACTTGGGTGAGAGAGCAAACTAGAGTAGAGGACATCATTGTTAAAGTAAAAGGACTGAAATGGCGATGGGCTGGGCATATTGCAAGAAGAACTGATCAACGATGGACAACAGAAATTCTGAACTGGATTCCAAGAGACCACCGAAGACCTAGAAAACGTCCTCAAACTAGATGGGTGGATGAAATAAGAAAACAGGTTGGGGTGACGTGGAAACGAATGGCCCAGGATAGACTTGTGTGGAAAGCATTTGGAGAGACCTTCATCCAGCAGTGGATAGATAATGGTTGAATATGATGATGATGATATATATATATATATATATATATTGTGAATATTTGGAATATTATGCATGACAGATTATTGAAATTTTAAATTAAAACATTTTTATTGTTGGCATATTTTAACAATTTTATGTATATAATGAATAATTTATATGTTTTGATAATATTTAAATTTCATACAATTACTAGTGCATGCGCAGTTTTTGTATTGAAAAGTCTATGTGTAAATAATTGAATTATTTAAATACATCCATATTTTTAAATTATATATATATCAAAATTGTAGTAAGATTATGACATGCAGCACCTTCTAATGTAACATACATATATATATATATATATATATATGTGTGTGTGTGTGTGTATGTATAAATGTAATATATTATATATGTATATCATATAATAAATATCATAATAAATCATGATAAATACAATTATTTTGCTAGAAAACGGAAATTTATTGGCCATTTTTCCGGTTTCTTTGGTGGGTGTTGGAGGGGCTTGCCGCTTCACCCGTTCTTGAAGTCACGAGCCGCCACTGTTTCAGATGCTAGGGTGGATGTTTTTTTTCAGAAATTTCAACGTGTGGGGTGTTAAACACCCCGCGCGCGTTCTCGCGGATTAAGAAATATTGATTAGTCTTTGCTGAAAATGTCGTCATACAGATTTTTGTTGACCCTTAAAGTTTCACTTCAAACTTTGAAGAACGTTGTCAGTATAACAAATGCTCACTTAACTAGTTTCCACTTTTTTCAAAACCAGAGCTTCCACTTGATTTAGCAGCTATAGAAGGTTATATAACTTGAGCGTATGAATAATATTTGTATAAATGAAAGCCGCAGGAGCCGTTGCTGAGGTATGTAATGAGATCATGTGTTGAGGAGGCCCATGAAATCGTTCGTCCCGTTTCAAATGACTCGTATAGTATTCTTGAAATGTAAATCTAAACGAAGTGATCACAGCATTTCACTGTTAATTTCGATAATTTTTATGGGTAATAATTAGCGGAGCGTCAAGCAATGTTGAATTCCGAAATTTTTCGAGCGGTGGGGAAGATTTGTTTCTGATTTTTACGTTTAACCAGGTCCTGGGTACTTTCCATTTTCCATGATATAATCCTGTTTCAAGGGGAGGGGCGATATCCCTATCACCCTTCCACTCCCTTTGGATCCGCCAGTGACATCTACGGCATTTTTAAAGTGACTTACAAAGGAAACTAGGCATGAAGAATCTTCGTTAAAATGTTAACGTATTCTCAAAGTATCCATTTTATTCATTATAAGCAGTGCTTTTGCGGAGGAAGGTCTGAAATACTTACGATATCCCCTATGCTTCATCTTTAGATCCGCCGGTGACAGTATTAGCTAAAAATGCAGTATATCCTTTACTACGTTTGCATTAAGGTGCAATGAGGTCCAGAGCCGTGCTTAGAGGGTGCGAGCTGGGCTGCCGTCCAGGGCCGCTAAAATTTAGGGCAGCCAAAATGTGTAGTGCAAATACCAAGAAATCAGTTTTTAGCGGCCCCATATACTTTTAACAGAGTATTTGGTCAATTGACCTTTTGCGTGTGACGTCATACTTCCCATAATGCAGCTGGGCAAAATACAAAATAAATACATGTGTTATTAGTCAAATGCATTAACATCTGTAGCCTACTGAAGGGTTATCAGGTTTATTGTTATGGGTCTAGTGACCACTGTGGAGGAACTCCTAGTTTCACACCTCTGACTGCACAAAAAACTAGAAAACTTTACTTTGTTATAATAGCAATAAATTGTATTAAATGATATTATATTTTTTATAATTTTTATTAATTTATAATATTAAATAATATTATAATTTATAATATTAAATAATATTATACTTATAACATTAAATAATATTATAATTTATATAATAATATTATAATTTATAATATTAAATAATATTATAATTTATAATATTAAATAATATTATATCTATACAAAAGTTAATTTATAATAAAAGTTCTAATAGTATAATAAAAGCGGCTTTGTTCATTGAGTTAGCTTTTCATTAATTCGTTATAATTTAATAATTATAGTAATAATTTAATTAATAATAATTAATTAATTTTATCTCCTATTTTTAATTTAACTTCATTGTCTTCTCTTTATCTTTACCCACAGCTTTTATACCAGATTGGAGAACTTTATTTTGTAATGCTAAACCCAGATCAATCTTGTTTTGTTGTGTTAAGTCAAAACGTTTTTAAGGGCCGCTAAACTCTGCTTTGCCCAGGGCCGCTAACACCGTAAGCTCAGCTCTGATGAAGTCTTCATGACTGTTATTCAAATTACAATTGAATATTATATTTGACTGCTTAGCAACCTGAAGCATCGTAATTGTCCTGGGAAGTCATTAGTAAATTTGTAATGAGTGTTAATCCAGTTGATGACTGCTGCTAATTACGTAATTTTTTATAGGCAATTTGTGCTTTACAATGCTGCAATATTCTCTTCGTAATTACGCGGAAACTAACGATTTTGTAATAAAAGGAAAGGCTGTCAAAAAAATGACGATATTTTATTTATTTTTTTGTTGTCACCAAAATTTGTAAACATTTTGGCTTGTTTATTCTGAAAAGCACTTGAAGATTGAAATTTGTAATTTGGCCGTTGTAATGGTATGATATTTTGGTGGTGATAATTCACCTTTAATGGTAATACTAATGCTCGCACAATAAGAATACTTAAATAAAACGTACCTAAACATCGTTTTTGTTCTTGTGCACATTTTCTAAAATTAATAGACATAGAATTCCTTCAATTATCGTATTTTGAAATGATAGGACAAAATTGTGAGACCAGAAATATTTTCAGATCGATCACATTTGCTGCCGAAGAAGCTTTCCTCTCTCCGAGTTCATATATTTTTCCTTGTCTAAAATGCTTTTAATTCTGAAAAAACGACTTTTGGTTGTCAAAATCTCAACGTATGCTCTAAAATTTGAATAAATAGTGCTTTTATGCCTCCAGTGGTTTCGTAGATACAACAAAGTGCAAGAGAAGAAACGCCATTTTATTTTTTACAAAACCTTTTTGTAAACAACATGTCGCCATGTGTAGAAAGGTTGCCTTTGTTTAGAATTTTATTCCCAAAGTTCACAAGATACACATTAAAAGAAATTGCGATTTAACATGGCATACGTATCATGATACGTATGTTTCATAAACTGCCTTTACGATATTCGATAAAATGCTTTTTCTATATTTAATATAAAGCCTTGTGCAATGTTTCTGTTAAAATATATATATCCGGTTGTGTACATGGATATTTTACCCTAAGAAACGTGTTCAAATTATATTTTATGGATAATTTTGGTTTATTTTAGTACACAGTTTATCTCCTAAATCATAGTAGAGGTATTCTTACTTTTCTGCTTAAATTCTTAAGTCATTTTACATAAGAGTTTAATTTTCCTTGTTCTTGGCGAACTGCTTAGTTTATCCTTATTTTTTTCCTCATCCATTAACTTATTTCAGCCCTTGGAATTTGGATTTTCTATATCTAGTATAAATCCCAACCCCCTTCAAATTTTAGTATATCATATTCAGAAAGATTTGATCTTACTAAATATAATTTTTTGCAAATGGAAACAAGTTAAATTTCTTGCTTTATAATTCTTTAACAAACAGTTATTTCGACACTGGCGTAAGGTTTAAAAACACGACGTTTCGGGAGCCAACTGCTCCCTTTGTCAAGTGAAGGCAGAATGAAGAGTTCGTGAAAGTCCTAAGCTTATATACCCGCATGTTGGGAATCCCCATCTGACGTCATCTGGTGCGGAGTCGTCATCTGATGAAAATTCTTTACTTTTACGTGTTTTGAAGTATTTTCAAAGACCCATTTTTGGAAAAGTATATTAATTGCTGATTGACGAATATCAACGTTCTTTTCTTTTAAACATAATCTTTCAGATGTCAACAGTTTGTGAAAAATGGAAATTACAAAAAATGATAATTATAAATACGCAATATTGAAGAAAGAAAATAATGTTGCATTAACGCAATGTTGGTTGGATACGGGGTCGGCTTATCGCTGAACCTTCTCGGTGCGATCTTGGGTTTGATACTGTTTCTTCCCATTCTTTCTTTGAATGTTTACTTTGACTAGCATTATCGACAGCTAACAATAGTGACAATGCAATCTAACTTTTGCTACTTTGTTTCCTTTGTTCTATAAACATTTATATATTTCAGAATTTGACGTTTTCCAAGATTTTTACACTGTAATTTTTTACGGTTATAAAATGTAATAATTAGTTATTTGATTTAATACCCATTATGAACAAAGAGCTTTTATTTATTACGTTTATTGAGAAAGTAATATATATATATATATAAAAGTTTTCCTCGCCCATTCTTGGCGGAAACAGGCTTTGGGACGGGCAGAGCGCCATGTTCCCAAGCCTCTTTTTACATCACTTCTTAATGTGCCATGTCTAGAAACTTCCTGACAATGTGACACGTGTTTAGGATTGTGGCTTTTTGTATTTCAATGTAGGTGTTTGGGTCAATGTTGAGTATCTCCAAATTCGTCGCAAGCGTTTTTGGTACTATCCCTGTTGCTGAGATGACTAACGGGATGATGAGGATCTTTTCCATACCCCATATATCTCGTACTTCATGTCTGAGATCTTGGTACTTGGTGATTTTCGTTGTGTAGGTTGTCTGTATGTTATTGGTGTTGGGTACTGCTATGTCGATTAAGTACGTGGTCTTATTCGATTTATCGACGAGGGTTATGTCAGGACGGTTATGTGGGACTGTCTTGTCTGTTATGATTGCTCTATCCCAGTAAAGCTTGTGTGTTTCGTTCTCATGCACGGTCTCTGGCTCATATTTGTAGTACGGGCATTTTTCTGTCAGAAAGCCAGCATTCGCTGCCAATTTCTGGTGGACTATTTTCGCTACTTGATCGTGTCTATGTTTGTAGTCTGACTGCGCAAGGATCTTGCATCCTGCCATCACGTGTTGG
>QLNU02015003.1:48661874-48673453 GCA_006491805.2 Dysdera silvatica | reverse complement strand
GCATGCGTGACACTACGACATTACGGTAGACTTCCTTCGAGAGAGACAGCACTCAACCAAATGCAAATATAGATCGAGTACTACTTCACGTTTACGTTGTATTTTTTTTTTTTAATTTTAATTTTAAATGTTTATGTGACGTATGACCATGATTGTGATGACTTGGAGGATTTTGCAGAAACATTTACTTGTGCAACGTGCAAAAAAAGAGTATAAATATTATTTTATCGCACTTTGAAACAGCATGTAAAAAAAATTCATCCTAATAAATAGTTTAGGCCAATAAGGGTCAGGGTGGTGACTACCCTTGCCCAGAATTTTTCGAAAACTGAGGCCTATTTCACATTCTAAAAATTAAACGAAGGGAAGAGCTAAGTTGAAAAAGACCCTAACCCACAAGTGAAAACCGATAGAACTTTTTTTTTTATCATTTTTAAGAAAAAATACCGTTTTTTCTCACAGCGCTTAAAACGGGCCCTTTTGCATAGAAAATTATTTAAAGAAAAAAAAAAAGGCCGCCTGCGAAAAAGATAGTTCAAAAAATAAAACTGTCAATTATTAAGATAAAGATGTATGACTCACTGCGCTTAAACGTTATATAAAATAAAACACAGAAAATCGCAATTTAAATAAAGAGAACGATCGATAGCTATTTCAGAAGCACCTTAGACTTCCTTCTTCAGAATCCTAGTCACGCTCAACGTGGACCGAATGCTAGCTACAAAGTCTGTCGATGCTAACACGTTAGTCATAAATTAGTTCGGGTAAACCAGTTGTGGGTCCGTAGCCGCGTTTCTTGCCATGTGACGAATGAAGTTCTCCAAATGGAGGACAATAATTGAACCGAAGCTATATCTGAAAACACTGTTAATTTACTTTTTTTTAGTCGGCTGCAACGGCAGTCGACTGACACAAAAAATAAAACAAATGTAACCAAATGTAAACAAATGTAATAAAATGTGAACAAATTGCGCAGTAAGTGTTGCCAATAAATTGAAATTTTCCCTAAAGGAAAGGGAAATTTTCCTTCGCCCGCCCTTTTTCTGTTATCTGTTACGCGTTCACCTTTAAACACACATACGTCAAACAATATTATAGCTTACAATAAATTCTCTAGTAAAGATTTCAGTTAATCCGAATAGGTCTCGGTCCAATTACTTCGGATTAACGAGACTCTATGGTATATAAAACTAGAAAGCAAGCTTATTTACTTGTTTCACAATTCTATGTAAAATTTATGCATTTCGTTAAGTAAAATCTACGACAATCAAGAGTAACAAAGGCAGTGAGTTACATTTACAGCTGTAGCTCGAGCTTTATATGTGGGTATCAAAACACATTTTATTACTTTCCCCCCCAACTAATGATAAGAACCCTGCCTCATAGGCTTCGTGCGTTAGTCGCTTATGGTAATTGTGTTAGACCCGAAAAGGGTAAAATTATCTGGAAAAACGCTTAAATAAAGGCATAATTTCCAGTGTGATGGAAGTCTAGTTGGCGACGCTCTGTTCCAAACGGAGTTTTCTCAAACTGGTTGGATTCTGACTCGAGACGATGCTCTTTTTTTCCTTCTTTACAGCAGTGCCGTATTTATAAATAGACACGTTGAGCACTTGCCTATGATACCAGATTTCTAAGGGCGCGAAAGGCGGAGGAATTTTTTTTTTTTTTAATTGCAATTATTTACGCGATTCTGTCGAACAGCTGTCCTCAAGAAGGAGCCCTCCACCTTTTTTTTTTCTAAATCTGAAGTTCTGAAAAATTGCATGAAACAACTTCCGTCCTCCAAGGGCGGATCCAAGCAGAAGGAGCGCTGCCCCTCCCGCTATTATGAGAATAATAAATTTACATTAATATTGATTATTTTCAAGTACAAAATAAAACTAAAATTACAAGTGAAATTTTCAAGCTTTGTGGCCACTCTGAAATTTTGCTCTGCACCTGCCCTTCCTCCTCTTCTCCCAATATCCAAAAAATCGTCGTGAAATAAACTAAATTTATTTATAAAAATATCGTTATTTTATCTTATAATAATGCACATAAGGTAATCATAAATGTCGCCCTTCCTTATCTTCCCCTTCTTTTCGTCGCATTTGAGGGGGCGGAAAGCACAGAAATTTGTTTCCACTAGTACAACTGGGAGGAGGGGGAAACGGCGTAACTAGCTTCGAAGTCTGGGGGTGCTAACCAATTTTCTAGGGGAGGTGGCTAAACCCTATGCGTCAAGGTTTAACAGAAATTTTCTAGTGGGGCTAACTTTTTTCCAGAGGGTTAGCACTTTTCTAGTGGTCCCCCCCCCCTGGCCAACCCTCCTTACCGGTGGCAGGGGCGCTAAAAATCGTGTTACCAGGGTGCATCTTACCCTAAATCCGTTTACACTGTTTACAGTCCACTAAATCTTGCGGTGGTGGGTTGTATATTTATATCTCTAGTTTAAGCTTTACACACATCGGTGTTTGAAAAGCTTATTAAGCAATTAGAAAACCGCGATAATTCAGGATTTAGCCTTTTTAATTAGGTGATTCACAGGCTTCACTTTCTAAAGGACGATGCCAGATGTCTATGGGATTTTGCCTACGGCGTTCCACAACAAATCAGACGCCATTCGACGCGTCTCACTGAGTAGATAAAAAATGTCAATGGGCGCAAAGCTGTCAGATCATGAAGTAACGAGTTATAGGTCATAGAAGGTCACCCTATGAGGAGGATCTCCAACTGAATCTCCAGTGCTCGTCCGCTGGCGAATTCAATCTCATCATAGGAATAACACGAAGTACTTCATTTACGTTTTAGTAGATAAAGACAAATCCGATGGCGAATCAATTATCGGGTACTGTTGTCAATGCAAAAATGGCCAGAGGATCATTGGGTGCTGTTCACACATTATGACAGTACTTTGGTACTGTCATAATATGTGACAGTACTTTGGTACCTTGTGGGATGGCAGGTTCCAGCCCGAGATCCATATACCTGCAACATCGCTGAGCGACCTTTGCGTGGTATGCGAAAGCAGTGACGAAGACGAAAACACCATATTATTTTTTTATTTATTTTTCGTTTTATATACAGGGTCTTTATAATTAAAGTTCCACTTTGAAATGGCCATAAAATGAAAACTACTGGACCAAATGTTACCAAACTTGGTAATAGCTTACAAGTGGTCATGGGATTTTATTTTCCGCAAAAAAAAAATAAATAAATAAAATAATAAAATAAAAAAAATATAATAAAATGAAAAAAATAAAAGTTCAAAAATGATCACCAGCGGGAATGGCGCTGTATGCAATATTGTTAAGCGTGGTAAAAAATGAAGATATCGGATTAAAACGTTCTTAATCGTTTCTAAAACGAAACTCTTTGTGGGGTTATGCAAATTGTTTATGGTGATAACATAAACAATTTGGCGGAATTGAAAGATGCGATACACCGACATGTCCGCAACATTCCTCCTGATATGCTAAGAGCTGCTGTTGAGAACGCAGTAATGCGATTTAACTTGCTTTCAGAAAATGGTGGACGCCACATTCAACATGCTTTGTAACACGTTTTAGAAACGATTAAAAACGTTTTAAAACGATGTCTTCATGTCTTATTTCGTTTAACAATATTGCATACAGTGCCATTCCTGCTGGTGGTGATTTTTTAACTTTTATTTTTATACTTTTTTTAGTTTATTTATTCTATTTATTTATGTTTACGGAAAATAAAAACCCATGACCTCCTGTAAGCTATTAACAAGTTTGATAACATTTGGTCCAGTAGTTCTCATTTTATGGCCATTTCAAAGTGGAACTTTAATTATAAAGTCCCTGCATTCTGTTGATTTAGTATATATTATTATTATTTTTATTATTGCTACTCATGTATAACATATGGTTGCTACTTATACAACACTTTATTTCTACCGACAACACACTCGCACACCCAATCAGTCACGAATGATTGTTAATGTATGTCACAAGACTTGCATGTCATATCGAAATCAGAGAAACCAGTTTCTAACATTTTATTACCGTTCGTCAGCAACTTTTAATCTACTTAGTAAGACGCTTTGACCGATGCCTGGTTTGTTACTGAACGCCTATAGTCGTAGTGTGCAGATATTGTAATGGGAAGTTTGGCCACCAAGTGTGGCGGCTCTGTTATCCCAGAGAGGGCCTTTCAAGTAAAGAGTGGAGGAGGAGGAGGAGAGAGTTCAGCTGAATAGAGGCGAGATTACTCTCAGAGAGGAGGAGGAGTGAATTCAGCTGAACAACACTGCTATGAAGGATTTGCGTCACAGAATAGCAGTAAACTAGTTACCTGAGACAAATTTTGGGTACAATACCTTCCTGGAGGATATTTTCTATGGAAACTAGTTCATATTTATGCGACTGAGAAAACCAGGAAAACTTAAGTTCAGCTAGCCCGTCAGAATCATGAGAAAACTCACTGACTATTCGTTTATTACTGTTTCCATCGCAAATCTATGAGTGGAGATTACGCCAACAGTGTAATACAGTCTATTCTAAAGAGGTCACCTTCTGTAGCTATGACCTTTCAGAGTGGTACCTAACTTCGGTGTTCATAATGGGAACCGGTGTGTTTTATCCACTCGCTTGCCGTTGTCTCAACGCCAATATACAAAATCCTAATAACATTGGAGATCCTCCTCATACGATAACATTCTATGACCTGTAACTCGTGACTGCATGATCTGACAGCTTTGTTCCCATGGGCATTTTTTATCTACTCAATCAGACACGTCGAATGGCATCTGATTTGTTGTGGAACGCTAATGGACAAAACCCTAATAATATTTGGAGATCCTCCCCACAGGATGACCTTCTATGACCTCTAATTCGTGACTGCATGATCTGACAGCTTTGCGCCCATTAACATTTTTTTTTTTTTTATCTACTCAGTAGCTTTGCGCCCATTGACATATTTTATTTACTCAGTGAGACGCGTCGAATGGCATTTGATTTGTTGTGGAACGCCCATGGGCCATTTTTGGCATCCTTCTTTGGTGTTCAGTTATCTAATAACACGCTACAATTGGCGTAATATTCTCCAATTTGTGATAACGTTTCAGAAAATAGATATTGTCATTTTTTCGTAGAATACAACTTTCATAATCTAAAGAAACACCAGCCTACATTACGAAACCAACAGCTGTCGAAGTTGTTACCGATATTGCGAACATTCGCATTTTTAGCTTATACCGAGGTTATGGAAATATAGATTATATATAATAATAATGTAGAAATATATTATATATAATTATATAGAAATATATTGCATGTAATAATATAGAAATATATTATATATATATACACACACAGTGTCTTGATAAATTGAGTGATTATGATGAAAGAAACTGTCCTGCTGATATTATCTATCTATTTATCTATCTTTCTCTCTCTCTCTCTCTCTCTCTCTCTCTTCTCTCTCTCTCTCTCTCTATATATATATATATATATATATATTGATTTTGTAAAGGCCTTTACAGGATAAGGTATACAGTATTAGTCCAGGAAAAAACAGTATTAAGTCAGGAAAAAATAAGCATTCTTAGTCAAACTTGGAGAAAAGTCAAGGTATTTAAAATTATCACTAAAAGTCAGGAAAAAACAAGCATTTTTGATTAAACTTGGAAAAGTCAGGGTATTTAAAATTTTCCCTAAAAGTTAGGAAAAGACAAGATTTTTTGGTCAAACTTGGGAGTAAAGTCAGAGAAATTTTTCCTAACTCCTGATCTGAATAGCTAAATTTCATGCAAACATGATGCCGTTTTCCCCAAAACCAAAGTTCAGTTCAAAGTTTTGTTTGCGATTAGTCAGGGAATTTTATTGGGAAAATCGTGCAAAAACCTGGAAAGTTTAAGGAAATTTTTTCACCAAAGGAAGTAAGAAAATTCTGTTTGCGGAAAAATGTTGTGAGGGCTATAGTCTCCTATACTTCGAAGCTCGCTACGGCAATATCCCCCACCCCACCTTTTAATTAAAACGCCTTCAAAGTTAAAAATATGGATATACTGTTTAAGTTATTTTTAAGCATTGCTGATAATACTTTATCTGGTTTAAGCGATATAATAAAATGTTATGTATATATTAAGTTTCAGTTTCAGAAGTGCAATGGAGTTGATAAAATTAAAATACTTAAATCACTCATCCTGACAGTAAGTTCCTACAAAAATAGCTGTAACGTGTCTAAATGAGATAAGATAACTGTTATCATAAGTAGGGCTTTTGCGTGAGTTGGGAAAAAAGAATTTTACATACTGAGATGTTGTAAGAAAATACACGTGAGGCAGAATTGTGTAACGCGGTGATGTGTTTTCGATCTCACTGACGTAACTAGAGCCTTTAGATTTCTAGGCCGACGCATCAGCCGCCATTTTGTTGTACACTTCCGGTTTCATAACACAACGTTTGCCATTGGAAAATTAATAATTTCTTTTCTTCTTCTTACATTATTTGTTGCAAATATAAACATTCTATGTTTATTCCTCGAGAGATTTGTACGATTAAAGCGGAACACTCACCCATTTCACCTTATTTTATTAAAAATAACACACTTGTAAATCACTCAACTTTAACACAATAGTGACTGAGATTATATGATACGATGGCATCAAAATGGCGGATACGCCAGCTCCCTTTGTTAGGAGCCTTAGGCGTAACTAATAATGAAATAGTTGTGGCTTAACCCTCTTCCCCTATAGAATCTGAGGGGCCAATGTATGCCCTGCATTTTTACCTCTACTTACTTATAATCTACATTTTTCTTTCTTTAATCTGCCTTCTTATAATTTGTTCCCTCCTATTTCGATCTACTATTTTTGCAGGGGCGCCGACGGCACAAAAATATTTGGGGTGCGGGGCAATATACCAGTAGAGGGCATTCTGTTTGAAATGGAGGACATGGAAGCCTAATAACAACATTGAGGGGATGGGTCCCCTGTCCGCCCCCCCCTCTAACGGCTCTCGTGTATTTTTGCTTCTGTTTTCACTTTTCCCATTCTTCTTTATATAATTTCTGCTTTAACTATTCTTCTCCTTTCTTTCTCACGCTGGCGTCCAACGCTACAAATTGAAATTAACGAACAGAATTTACATACGTTCCTCTCAGAGAGTAGTTCTAAATACTGTCCATTCACGAGATGTTGGCGTCAGATTCCTTTAGCTGAAGAAGCAGACGGGTTGTTCCATTGCAGTAGAGGGAAGGGCGTCTTGCCGAAACTGGTTTTTCGCGCGGGAAAAACCAGTTTTTCGTTCGAATCCAGGATGAGGACGGCGCCTCTTTTTCTCCAAATATAAAAAGCTCTAGTTTGAGCTACTTAAACGTGGGTGGCAAAATTATTGGATAACTTTACAAGTAGCTAATCGAAGGAACAAGGAGCTGATCGAAGTCCCTCTTTTAAAGTGTTTTTATGTTCTTGTTTTCGACCAGTATCACCAATTTCGCAGTATTTAAGTGTATATAAAGCTGTGTGTAAATAAATAGAAATAATACCCAAACGCCTCGTGATTAGATACTTACGCTACTGAACTATCGTCGCAACGTTATAGTACCGAAGGATGACGAACATAATCCTGTGACCTAACAGATTTGCACATGCATGTTTTAGCCAATATCGGACAGCTAGCTCATCATCAAACTTGCAGCGTAGTTTCCAATCCTTTATGCGATTCTAAAGGATTCTGTTAATTTGCTAACATTCATCGATCTTTTACATTTACAGTAAACTATGTCAATAACGTTGTTCTAATTATCGACGGTATTTTGCCGTTCTATAATATTATAATAATAAATATAATGATTAAATAATAAATATAATGATTAAATAATAAATATAATGATTAAATAATAAATATAATGATAAATAATAAATATATGATTATAATAATAATATAATGCTCCATAAAATTTATGAAGCATTTTGATGTCCGAGATAGAGATTAGCGTCTATTGGGAGCGTTCAAGTGTGTGTGTTATGAAAGCACCTTGGGGGGGGAGGGGTTGCCGTTGGTCTTATTTTCCTATGTTAGCCAATGTTAATTTTTGCTTACCAGGGGGGAGGGGGGATGAAATGGCCAAAATATTTACTATACTTGAACGCTCCCTATAGGAAACACGAAAATATATTAATTAATTTTAGAAATTTAAGTCCTTTTCAAATGCCTTTGTCTTTTTTTTTTAAATTTTAATAGGCCCCTTTTTTTTTGCTGTTGCGAGAATCATAAACACATTTAATTACAGTGGAATTTGCCTGAAGTGCCCACCTTTGGAACTGGACTGCAATGGTCGCTATAGGCAGGTGGTCACTATAGGCAGGAGGTCACTATACGCGACATACTTTGGTACTTAAAGGTTGACAAGCATTATTCTAGAGACCGGGAAAAGATATGTAGGCAGTTAATCGTTTTAGTCGCAGTACCGTTATGGTTAGATCTCACTGTATGAAGATTTTTTGACAAAGGGGTGAGGGGTGGTTGGGAGAGTTGTTTGTGATTTTGGGGGAATTTGTTAATTTATAAAAATGGGGTTGGCCCTCATTTCATTCTTCATAAGGAGCTGAGGACAATGTATAAAAAAAACGAAGGACTGGTGCCAATGAACTATTGCATCATAATTTAAAGACAAAAGTGCATTTGGCTGTTTTCCATATTGGAAAGATCATTCAATTTGGCACCAAAACCATGTAATCTAGCCAACTTACGTCTTGTGTAACAGACTACTTCGCCAAAATTGAATTCTAACGCTTACAAATTGATTAAAAATGTTAAATAAATTATATTTCATTGCTATTTAAAATTTAATGAATCGCATTTCATCATTATTTAAAAAATAGTAAATTGCATATGTTCACAGTTTACGTAAAGCGTCAAGTTAGACCCTTTAAAAATAAAAATTACGCTTCAAGTTAAATTACAAATTATTCTTTTTAAGCTAGGCATTCTTTTAAATTTTCTGTAAAAAGTATAGCCAATGAGATTTTTTTGCAGTAATTGCAGTAGACATACAATACATATACACAACGCAACCCTTCATCAGTTTATTTTATGAAAAAATTTTTTTTTTCTCTGTGTATAAAGACCCAGTACCTTGTAAGTACACTTTCTGTATTTACAGGGTCATTTAAAACGGGTTTAAATTTTAATTAAGGGAAAACCAGAATGGCTCTGCAGAGAAAGTTTTACACTTGAGGTAAAGATGTAAAATGGCGCTCCTTTGCCCTCTATAAAAACTATTATTTCTTAACATCTGTTATTTTAAACTGTTAATTATATGTTTTATATTCTCCAGTAGTCAGAGCTTATCATTATTGGCTATTATTCCCACAAATGTCTTCCAATTGAAATTTTTGGCGATTATTTAAATATTAACCGGAGTCCTTATAGGGTCTTGAATCGCCAAAAAGGTCATGAATGTCATGAAAAAGTTGTGATTAAAGGCATGAACTTTGTTGTCCAGAAAAATGGACATAAACAATTGATATGATTTATCGATTCTTTTGCAGCCATTCGATTTTTTAATCGATTTATCATAATATTAGGGCTCCTGCACTTTTTTTTTGTTAGAAATTAAGCCCCGGTTAAAACGGAGAGAATTAGTTGGTCTATCTGAGGTTACCTATACTTAGTTCGCGGAAAGTTGACCAATGGTATCGTTATAATTCACAGGGGCTGACGTCACAAACGGGCTAGTTCATTACAGCAGAGGGGAGGACGTCATTTCAGAACTGGTTTTTGGCGCAGACAAACGTTCGCGAACAACCAGTTATGAAATGACGTCCTCCCCTCTGTTGTAATGAACCAACCCGTTTGTGACGTCAGCTCTCGTTAATTCTAAAGGTACCATCGGTCAACTTTCCGCGAACAAACTATAGAGTCCCTGGAATATACGCGTTACTGGTATCACGTATAGTAATATACACGGTAATGTATAGTGTGTTCTAAAATATGTTTAAAACAATAACCAAGGAACCTTATAGAAAATTTACACTTATATAAGAAGTTGAACATGATATGCTCTTTCTCTAACAGGACGTGGGGGGGGGTATCGCCATAGGAAGATTTCAAAGTATTCAGTGGCGTAGCTTTTCGAATATTATAGTGGGGACGGCTCAAGTAGTTTTAAAGGAAGTCACGTGATGCGGCGTTAGAGAAAATGATGTTTTGATAGCTAATGTGGGCTTGCGCCCCCTGCGCCCTCTTTCATGTGCCACTGCGTGTATCATATACTGCGCATAGAAAAGGTCACGCATATTAATGTCGCATATTTCCCAAACATATTGCGTGACGCTTAGGGAAACGCACTGTCATGCAATTACTGATGGCGCCATTGAGACATCCGTTGCAATATGTACACGTATGACACTCGCCACATTAGTCATGCCTGCGTTTCCATAAGGAAATACGCGTGTCGCTATAGTACTTCAGCTTACTATGTTGTGCTTAAGCCGAGTGTCGAGGCATTAGTGTTCGTGTTAAGCCAGCAAGTCGAATGCACGAATTCATGTTAAGCTACCAGTTCCATCTTCACTGACCTCTAGTCTGTCTGCTAATATACGGAGAAAGAGAGATACTTGTTAGAGGGGAAGGTAAATTTCTTTCATTATTTTGTTGATGAGTTTGTTTCAAAAATTTATTTTTAACGTTCGCCATTTTGTTTTTCCAACCATCTGGAGTTCGACAGTTTTTCTTTTTAATTACCAGATATAGGCCGAGAGTAGTCAGTCGTTTCGTCATAGGACGTAAGCGTACTCAGAAAGTTTGTAAGGGGGTTATAGGCTTAATGGGGGAGGGAGTTACAGAGCTACAACTCACATATTCCTATGTTAAATATACAAAATTTCATTGCAATGGGGGGTTACAACCCCCATCAACACCCCCCTGCGTACGCCAGTGTCATAGGGGCACCACGACAGATGACTGATATCGCCCCACGACGTATCTACAACTAAACAAGCTTACATAAGAGGCGAAGTTAAATGTAGAGGATCGAAAGGCGCCCGACATAAGCACAGGGGCGCCAAAATAGGAAATTAATATCGTTTCCCAAATGGCGTATAGCTGCCAAACATTTCGATATAAACAATTACAACCTTTTTTTCGTGAATCCTTTTACCTTAGTGCAGACTTTTACCTCAAGTAACCTCGATGTCTAGGGGGCCGGGGCCCTCTAGATCCCCGCCCCCCTAGACTTTGATGGTTTTCTCAAGATTTCCAATTTTTTCCCAAGGGGGTTGAGGGAGGGTCAACACTCTTTGGATCTCCCCCCCATTAATTTTATGGATTTAGTGATGTTCCCACATAAAATTATTACATTTATAGGCATTATTGTAGTTAGTTTTTAGGTCCAGAGGAACCGTAACTTAACACTAGTGCCCCGCATATGAGATTAATTAGTAATTTTCGTTTATCTGGGAATTGTGTGTATGGGGGGTTAACCCCCCGAGCTGCATTTATAAATCATAGTTTATGTCAGCATAACATTAAGTTCTCGTTTTAATTACTCTCCCTCACAGAACTTTGCTTTAGTGTATATTAGAGTTAAAATTAGATCAAAATAATTGGTTTTTGTAGTTCATT
>QLNU02015003.1:48636142-48647716 GCA_006491805.2 Dysdera silvatica | reverse complement strand
TAAATTTATGCGGATAAGGAGTAAGAGCCTAATTAGTCTCTCGCATTTTTGTTTCAGAAGCTGCGTTAACTTTTGCTTTTGAGACTACCATTATTTTTTGTGTGTATTTGTTCATATACATGTGGAGATAGCATGGGCTTTATTATCCTTGCGCCATAAAAATCTAATAAATACTTGGGAATTTAGTAACTTTATACCGACAAGGGGTAAGAGCCTAGTTGGTCTCTTGCATTCATGTTTCAGAAGTTGCGTTAACTTTGACTTTTGAGACTGCCACTTTTTTTTTTTGTGTATTTGTCGTTCATATACATTTGAAAATTTTGAAGCAGCATGACCTTTATTACTCTCCCGCCATAAAAATCCAACCAACCAATATTTGGGAATAAAAATGTGCCTCATTTTATTATTAAATCGCTCTTCAAAAATATGGAATTTTCTGAGATTGCGCACTTCTAGCAACGTTGATTTGCAATTCTCGGCAATATTTTATTCAAAAAAGAAAGTAGTGGATCGCTATTGCCACGTGTTAAACAAAACAAAATTGAAAAAGGTTACTAATACCTATGAAACTCCATTATTGCCCAAGAATTGGGAAAACCGGATGTGCAAATGAACAAAGCAATTAGAATCGACGTTCGTGGAAATGAGTTTTCGAAATTGCCAAATTTTGCAAAGTTTGCGTCGCCATTGAAATTGCGGTAAAAAAAAAAAAAGCACTCGGACGGGTTTAAGCTCCTTTGGTCCCGCCACAGATGAGATGTGTTCTTTTCTGACGTAACTTCGGTGTCGCTAAAACGTTGACGGATCTTCCCTAAAAGTGGTCATATTATTCAGGTGCTCTCTTTACCAGGTTCCATTGTAATACACACAAAATAAAACCTGCGTAAAGTGACTACCTTTGGGACTGAACTGCAATGATCATCATGGACAAGTGGTCACTGTACAATAGACTTTGGTATGGGCAAGACAAGTCCCTACCAATTCTCTTATAAAATGGTCACTTTATTGGGGTGGTTAACTTATCAGGTTCCATTGTATATTTTTTTTTTTTTGGTTGTGTGTGTGTGTGTGTGTTACATATGCACACGGGAAGTTTATATTACATATGCACCTGGGAAGTTTAATCTGACCGTAAAAAGCGGGGTGATGGTATCTAAGGAGTGTCCGTTCAGAAGGGGGTTTCGTTGTACTTTCTTTTTTTCTTCGATTGATTGTTTGGCTTTTTTATGGCGCAAGAGCATCTGGGCTATACTGCGCCAATTTTTTCCTTCCTTCCTTTACAATAGTCGTGCTTTGAGCTCTGTTAAAAGCGTGACCTGGCTATTTTGATTTAAGCGAATTGCACACGTTCGTATTGTTTGAAACCGTCTAGACGAGGGATTTCCCAATGTTTATAATAACAGGGTAGTCGCTTCAACAGATGTGGAAATGATTATTTTGCAACGTGAGTTTGTGAGGCAAGTTGAAAAATTGCCAATGCCCCAAAAGCTTTGAAAGTTTTAAATTTCTTTTGTGTGTGCGCGTGTGTGTGTGTGTGAAGGAAGATGGGCCGGGGGTAGGTTAAGGGTCCTTAGACATTTTGGCAGACCGCACCCCACCTCCAAACAGAACCTCCTTCTCCGCTTCTTATAATTTTTCAAGAACTAACGGATTGTCGAGTTCGTAATAATACTAAAAATATACCATCAATTTCATTTTTATATTTAATTTTAATATTTAATAATCATTTTTATAAGTATTTTTTTTAATTATTATTTTAAATAATGACCCGTCTCGCGGACCATTTAAGATTCCTTCGCGGGTCACCAGTTGCGAACCACTACAGTAGAGGGTAGAGCGTCTTCCAGAGCTCGTTTTCCCCGCCCGAAACACGAGTTCTAGAAGACGCTTTACCTTCTACTGCAGTGTTTCTCAAACTTCGGTCACTCACGTACCACTTTAAGCATTCCTTTATTTATCGCGGATAACCTGGGGATTTCTGCCCCCCATTAAAAAATATATTACTTGAAATTAAGGTTGCCAACTATGGTTAATAATATTAAGCCCTACTTAGCCACCGTTATACTGATCAACTCCTCCCCAACTTGGTTATGTCTTTCTTTGAGCGAAAGAAAGACATAACCAAAGTGACCCTTGATGTATATGATTCATTGGCAGTACGTATATAACAGCTCCGACAAGAGAGATTTATGCAACCCGTGAAATATAATTTGTAGTTAATTTTAACTTCTTTTGTGGTAAATTTTAAGCTTTTTTTTAGTTGTCCTTTTTTTAACTTAAAAAAACAAAAAAAAACCCACCAACTTTTGGCAGAAAGTCTCTAAAATCTTCGACCATGTTACCATATGTGTTCGTTGCCAAACCCACCTGAAACAAAATAATTTTTAGAGTAATGCTATTTGATAAAGAGAGTGTCAGTTACGATCTTATTTTGTCAAATTTACAATGACATTAATTAAATTATAATAAGCAATATAGACAACGTGGACGTATTAAGTGGATTCGAACCCTTCACAAAACCCCTAAAAGTAAGGTTTAGAACAAGTAATATTAATGAGAAATTCTTAAAATCTCCCCAGAACATAAATGGTAGCTACGCCAGAAATTTCTAGTCAATTTTTTTCTGAAATTTGGTGATGATACTGCGGACCACTTTATAAGCTGCTACGGACCACACTTTGAGAAACAATGCTCTACTGCAATGGAACAAGCCGTCTGCTAACGGGACTGCACGCCAACTCGCCGCGAACGAACTACACATGTATTCGTAAAACCTTTTCTGTTATGCCAGAATGCACCACAAAGGTTAACCAGAGCAGTAGTCGGGCTAGGGGGAGATGAGCCCCCCCCCAGAAAATCTAATCAGCCTCCCCTGGAAAATATATTTTTCAAAATAAATTATTCGTTTTGTATAAAATTGTACACGGCAACGGCGTTAAAACATATGCATAATTTCTACGGTAGGTCTTGTGTACACAATGTATTTTACAGAAGTTCGAGTTTTCATCTACTCTATAATAAGAATAAGGGAAATTATAAATTTTGTTTGGACTTTTTATGGCGCAAGAGCATCTGGGCTATACTGCGCCAAAAATTATAAATTTTAATATACCTCCATAAGATTACAATGTTAAATTTACGTTAAGAAATTTATTAATGTTAAATATATCAGTCTGCTTAGATATTTAGTATTATTAAATATATTAATAAAATACATCAAAATATTAAAGAACTTTAAGCCCCCCCCGGTAGGTTTCTAGAGCAACCCCTCCCACGTAACAAGCGTCTAGCTACCTGCTTTAGTTAACAGGTTTAGGTTAACAGGGATCTTTGAAATGGCAGTGCCAGTTTAGAAACACAAAAGACCTTCATTATGTATGTTCATTTCAAGAATTAAATTCTTTCATTTTCATGAACCTGTTTGTAATTTGAATTCGTAATTAAGTATACCTAGTAGCGTCAAGGCAAACGAGAGTCCGAAATTTTGCAGAATTCGTTTCACTTTTTCTTTCTCGTTGTCCGAAATTGGATGACCATGGAATATGAGACAACGAAGTTGCCAATTAATCTTTTGAACATTGCCAATTTTGTGACCGTTTATTATTACCCCCCCCCGAGATTATTGCTATGTAAGCTATTGTATCGTTAGTGATCAATTTCACAACGTTCTGGAGATGTAATTTTGTGTTGTGCAAGACAGACCTGTGGCTAGATGCTTACTGGGGGAGGGGCTCAGAATGCTACAAGGGGCTTAAAATTTGTTCATGTTTTGACGTGTTTTGTTAATATGTTTAATAATACTAAATATCTATGTAAACTAATATATTTAACATCAATAAATAAATTTCTTAACATAAATTTTGAATTGAAAACTTAGAGATACTCAAATTTTTAATGCCATTTATCTTTATTATAGAGTACAACATGAAGACTCAAACCCTCTTGTAAAATACATGTATACAAGATCTACCTCAAAAATCTATTTTGAATACATTTTTAACGTTAAAGAACAATTTCCATTTTCATGTACAATTTTATACAAAAAAAATTTAAAATAAAATTATAAAATAATTTATTTTGAAGAATTATTTTCCAGGGTGGGCTCAGCTCCTCTAGTTCCAGACCGGCTACGGTTCTGGTGCAAGATTGATTAGACGTTTATTGCCGTGGACTCTCTCTTGCTATATTTACTTCAATACCCTTTTAATTAACATTTGAACCTCGGTGGTTTTATAAATGTCACCGGCGACATATACCATTACTCGGAGGACATGTTAATTACACGTTATTATTTAAAACATAACAAACTTTATTAGCGAATTAGTACGGATACCAACATTACCAGCAGGACAGATTCGGTATCTACTTCTTGGTGCGGTTACTTCCTCCCTGCGGAAGTCTCCCAACTGGATTCTCGTAACTAATTTGCGTAATCGCTTGCCTTTGCTTTCTTTGAAAATGTTCGTTTCGCTTTTGCCTCCGCATATTTAGCATTGGACTCATCGTTTATCACATCCCAAATGTTTTCGATAATTTTGGGTTCTCGCTGAGAAATTAGTAGTAAGGTAATTAAACTTCTTTTCATCTGTAGTTATATTCGCTATTTTAAGTTGGGCGTCCACTTTGTAAAACCATATCTCCAGTTTCTCTATCCAAAAAGACGGAATTTTAATGCTCACCGTGTCTGCTTCCATTTTTTCTTTTTTGCGTCGGCTTGTAAATCCGTGTGCATCCGGTTCACTTTGGGCTCAATCCGTGAAAATCAGGCTTTATTTTCTTTCCACGTGGTATTTCTGTCCATATATCGGCTTATTTCAACACAATTCAGTATCCATCCGCGTTTTCTAGTCGTCCGAAAACTGCCAAGTGTTTCCAACACGTGTATATTTTTGAAAAATGGCAAAAGTTCACGATTTTGGGCCATCAAATATAAATGTCACCAATGTTACCGGCGACATATATTATTACTCGGAGGACATATTAATTGTACGTTATTTAAATATTACAACAAATTTTTGTTAGCGGATTAGCATGGATACGATACGAACATACTCACCAGACAGCTACTTATGTGTATCTTCTCCCTGCGGTTACAAATCAACAATTCTCTAGCTAACTGGTTATTGTTTCCAGTTCTATCTGACCAAGGCCAACTAGATTACTACAATCTAGTAATCTAGTTGGCCTTGATCTGACATTACTTTTTCTATCCTCTTGCTATTCGACAAACATAATAATATTGAAAACTAAAATACGCTGCTGAGAAATAAATGTACATTCATAGATTTACAATTATCTTCTTTCGCTTTGCCATTTCCCATGTTATATGGGGTCGGCGTTATGGTCCTTTAATCTTCTCTTCCACAATCTTCTATCCAATGCCTCTTCTCTACTCCATCCATACTCTTCCAGATCTTCCGTCACTTTATCCTTCCATCTCAGCCGTGGTCTTCCCCTCTTCCTCTTACCCATTACCACCAGCTTATCCAATACCTTTCCCACATATTCCTCATTTTTCCGCTCCATATGCCCAAGCCATCTTAACCTATGTTCTTGTATTTTTCTTCCTATGGGTCCAACCTTGACCGTACCTCTAATTAGGTTATTCCTTATTTTATCCCTCCTTGTAACACCATTCATCCACCTCAACATTCTCATCTCAGCCACTTCCATCTTCCTTTCATGCGCTCTTGTAATTGGCCAAGTCTCCGCCCCGTATAACATTGCAGGTCTGACCACAGTTTTGTACAATTTTCCTTTCATCCTTCCGCTTACTTTCCTATCACAGAGCACTCCACTCATCTTTCTCCAATTTAACCACCCACATTGGATTCTGTGTTGTATCTCTGTGGTCATAACTCCATCTCAGCCTACAAATGATCCAAGATACTTAAATTTTTGTGCCGATGGTAATCCTTCATCTTGTAGACCTATGCTACTTACGCTTTCTCCATTTAGTGCCACATATTCTTTGTTTTGCTTATTCTCAAACCTCTCTCCTCCATTTCTCGGTTTTCCTTTCTACTTTTTCACAGGATGTTTCACATAGTACAATGTCATCTGCAAACAGCATACTCCATGGTGCATTACAGTTTACGTCTTTCACTAAAACATCCATTATCAGATCAAATAAGTAAGGACTGAGAGCTGAACCCTGGTGCAGTCCAACCTTTACCGGGAACCCTTCTGTCAAACCTACACTACTTCTGATGTAAGTTTCTACTCACTTCATACATTTCCTTTACATGTCTAACATACTTCTCTGATACTCCCTTTTTTCTCATACACCTCCATATCTCTTGTCTAGGTACTCTATCATATGCCTCCTCCAAATCTATGAACATCATATGTAACTCTACTTGCATCCCTCTAAATCCTTCTATCAATTATAATACATTTAAATTTAGAAATACATTTCTTATTATCATTATGCATTTGAGTATAATATTTTTACACCTGATACATGCCGTTAGTTTTTACATTGTCTATTCCTTACTGATAAAAAGAGTAAGGACTTCTACGAATAAGTCTCCAATCATTTTGAATAATAATTTTGACATCCCGTTTAGAAAGCGAATTGGGGTGCCTCGTTTGAACCTGGGTGCCTTAACTGCTGATAGCGAGAACAACACTCGTTATTTCTCCATGCTTAATATGATTAAGGTATTGCTCCTTCTCAGGCTAACCTAGTTGCTGAAATAATATAATTGTACCCGGGGAGCCCTGCGGTACTTTTGTGGAGAATTTTGTGGGCCATGCCGTTAAAGCTCGTATAGATCTGCTTTGAGTCTGGGAGAAAGAGACATTTTGTGAAAGGGTTTCGGTGAGAAAATACTTGTTTGTTGACAGGATAATATCTTAGGTTTGTTTGTGATTGGTTGATTAGTGATTATTTAGTAATTGGTTGACTAATGATTATTTAAGTGGTCATTATTAATTATTTAGTGATTAGTTAGTAGTCATTAGTAATTATTTAGTGATTAGTTAGTCGTTTTGTTAGCTAAGTAGTCACTAGTGGTTAGCTGGCTAAGTAGCCATTAGCTGATTAGCTACGTAGTTACTAGTGGTTAGCTAAGTAGTTATTAGTAATGTTAAGTAGTCATTAGTACTTATTTAGTGATTGAGTAGTTATTGGTTGCTTAATAAGTGATTATAGTTGATTAGAGATTACCTGTTGGTCATTAGTTGATTTGTAATTATTTTTGGTGATTAGTTGATAAGCAGTTAGTCAATTAGTGATTAGTTAATAAATTTTTAGTTAGTAATTGATTATTTAGTTCTTGGTCAGGGATTGGTTAATTAGTAATTAGTGTTCATTAAAGTCAAACAATTCTCATCCTAGCTGATGATGTAGTAATATTAAATTATAAATAACTCCCAAAGAACTGAATGATTGGTTGTGGGTCCCCACCAGGTGCCGAATAATCATTCTTTTCTTTGCGAGTAATTGATCATCTAGTAATTAGTGATTGGTTATTTAATGGTTGGTTAATTATTAATAATAACATAATCAGTAAATATAGTAATCAGTATTTAAAAATAAGTAATTCATCCATTCCTGGCAAGACCTAGTATTAAAGGAACTATATATGTATTTGTATCATATTTATATATCTGTATGTGGTTATATATATTTGTGTGTGACTCATGTATTTGTTATATTCTTGGATATAACACTTTTAAATTCATAAAACATTTCATAGTTCTTAATTGTATTTGCAAAAATCTTGAGAGAGAAGAATTGAAATTTTTTCTTTTATTTTCAGACTCGAATGACATAGATTGCTTGCCTCAATATTTTCTGCACACATTTTTATTTTTTCCTACGAAGTTAATATGAGACCTAAGGGTGTGCCATTACAGGAGGTTGTCGTGCAAGTTCAAGTTCCAACAGATGTTGGGGAAACTGTATTTATTAGTGGAAATACTCCGGAACTTGGAGGATGGAAGGTTCCGGAAGCTGTGATGTTGACACGTTTAAGTCCTGAAGGGTAAGTAAATGCTTCTGTTTTTAAAAGTGTACATTTGTTGCATGTTATTATATATGTGGATTAACTAAAGTTTTTATTTTTTATTTTCTCTTTAAGCACTGAAATTCTCTTATAAGGAAGTTTTCAAGTGATTGTTTATAACTGACTAGTTTGTTGGTCTATCTGAATACCTAGATACTATAAACCACTTCGTTCATAATACTAAACTATAGAAAGATGCTTCTTTTTACTCTAAGACCAGTTTATTCCTATGGTGGTGTAGTGATAACACCAGTGCTGGCCCAGGCGAGATTTAAGTGAATCTAATTCACCAAAACATATTAATTTGCGGTTTATACTAACCAAGAAATTCACTTTTACTCCATTCAGTAAATAAGAAATTTACAGTAACTTTGGGTTTTGGTGAATTGGTTTCATGCAGCTTCTCTTAGATCTCACCATGGGCCACCATTGGATAATACAGTTTTCTCACACTGAAGTATTGTAGACAGTGGTGGATTTCTGAGCAGGCATTCATGACATCTGCCTGATGGTGGCAGCTCAGTCCAAAAATAAATTATATATTATTAGTTACTGTATAAAAATATTAATTCGAATGTATGAAAGATCACGTTAGATCACATTATTCACTATAAAAGGCCATGAGTTATTTTCATAATTCTTTCCAAAATTATTCCTTTCTTTGTTAAGAGAGAAAGCAGATGATTCTTCGACTTGTGTTTAGGGATGGCAAATTTCTATATCTGCTGCTGATTGTAGGCAATGAATACTTTTTCTTCACCATAGTCCAGGGTTTGATAGTTTATGTGCATAGTTCTCGAGGCCTTAAGAGGTTTGGATTCCTTTGAAAACCATAGGTCCTGGTGGAGCATATTGCTTACTGTCCTTGCATCCTAAGGATCATATGAACAATTCTATCCCTCATGCTACAAAGTTCCTTTAGAGATTTGTGTAACCATTGAACTGTTGCCGTTTTAGAGTTCACTAAGTTTGATATATTATTCCCCCAATAATGGACACTATCGAACAGTGGGCAAATTTTCAAATCCCGAGGTATCCTCAGTCAAAGCTCTTTAACGGGAATACCAAGAGGGACAAAGAATATGTTAGTGTTAACGGTTGTTTGTGTTATCTGGAATGGTACAGTATATTTTGTATATCTATCCTTTACTTGCCACCTTCAATAGTTTCCTGTTGGACAGGGATTTTCGGTGTATGGTTGGGCACTCTTCTGAGAAGTTATTACAGATTTGGTACTCTGCTTTGAGTAAATCCACTTAGATTGTTTCTATCCTCTCTCCAAGCCAGGCATAGCTTGAAACTTGTTTCTTACTTTCTGGATATGAGCAATGCATTTCCTACCTGAATGCGAAACCAACTATGGTAGTTGTTACAGTTTTGCCAATGGCAACTGTATAAAATCATAATAAAAATATGACAACAGTTCCCAAACATTTTTGCTATTTTAGTACACATAAGGCAATTTATCTAATTCTCTCCAGACAGTTTCCCAAAAAAAGGACAAATAAACGTCCTTAAAGTGGTGGGTAGATGGATAGAGTGCTCAAAAGTAGGACTGTCCTTTCTAAAGAAGGAAGTCTTGTCATCCTGGTGTAAGCTCACTATACTTTGAAGATCCCATTGATCCATCGGTTCCATCCCAGATTGCGTAAATCAGAAAGTCTCGAGATGTGAAAATTTAACACTTTGTATCCTCACATCAGTGGTGTAGGAAAGGGAGGGGCTCTGGGAGATCAAGGTTCCCCCCATTTGATAGCAGAGTGCATTGTTCTCCTTTATGCCGAATTACTTGATATTTTTTAAAGCTGCTTGAATTACTGTCTTTGCACCTTAAAAATACAACCAACCAACCAAAGCTGCTTAAACCCTTTTTTCATATTTTTTTAATTGCTATATTCTTGCCTCACAGCCGTATAGTGATATAAGTACCGATGTTCAACTCCATACTCGCTAATCTGATCTTTGAATAAACAAAGTGATGTTTTTCTTATAGCATGAAATCATCAAGGATTAAATTAGCATGTGGACCACTGGTATATGCAGGGGCTAGAATTCCCCATTGCAATGAAATTTTGTATATTTAACATAGGAATATATAGAGTTGCAGCTTTGTAACCCCCCCCCACCCCTACTTCATGAATTTTCTGCCTACGTCTATGATGATGTGGACAAACTTATCTTGAAAATTTCAAAGATTACATTATTTTGTAATTTGTAAGAGAAACAGTATATGAAACTTGTGAATATACATTGTGTTTGTGTGTGTGTGTGTGTATATATTTATTTTAATCTCCACACTATATTTCTCATTCTTAAACTTTTCTTATGTTTCTGTATTAATTTTAGGGAGAACTGGTGTGGTGTTATCAAGGTACCTGTGGATACATCGGTCCAGTTTCGATATATTATTTGCATTGTTGTTGATATCGATAACGAAAAACAAGAAATTATCGTTCGACGATGGGAAAGCCATCTTCGGCCACGGGTTCTTGCCCCAAAGGACATCATTGATGGAAAAGCACCTTTAGGAATTTTTGGTTTGCATAGTATGTGTTGTTTCTTATATGTGTGTATGTAAACATGTGTGTTGCATAATTGTGTGTGTGTATATGCGAGTGAGCCTCTGCCCCCCACATATGGGTGCCCATGGGTTTCTGTGCAGCATGAACCGTGCACTGTAAAACTTTCACAAACAAGCGTAACAAGCAAGGTGGTTTGTTAGTCAACAAGTCCTTGCAAATAAAGTTGTAGGAAAATATGAGAAATGAGTCATGTGATCCACTCCCCATGACACAGTGGTGTAGGAAAGGGGTGACTCGGGGGGGGGGAGGCTTAAGACCTCCCCCACCTTGCATATCGACACATTCTCTTTAACTCTGCATCACAGTTGTGTTAGAGAGAGCTCTTTTAAAAAGCTAGTTCTGCCCCCTCTCAGGGCCAGTTCTACTGGGTGTGTAGTGAATGCATGCACACTGGTGGCCAATTTCTGGGGTGGCAGCATTTGATTATGTACTTCATTAGTAAAAAACTTACTTTTTATGATTTTAAAAATCACTTTAAAAAAAACATACAAGTTGCCATTTTCTGATATGATACTGTAAATAGCGGATTGCATTTCAGTACAGCCCAAGTAAAAATCAATGCTGTATTTTCCGACAGGCTGTATCAAGCTATAGACTAGGGCGGCAAAATTTTGTGTATTGAGTCTGATATAACAAAATCAAACCATACGACCAGTGGCAGATTTCTAAGTAGGCACACAAGGCACAGGTCTAAGGGTGGTACCGTGGAAGGGAGTGGCATCAAAGAGATTAACAATTTTTTTCCAAACTGGACAATGTTGAAAATAATGTTTCTTTTTTAATTATTGCCTTGTTCCTCCAACAGCGATGATACAGGCGACTACTTCCCTGATGATGGTTCCTTGAATCAGTACTAAAATTATTGCGGATTCAAAAAGTGTCTCAAATCCAGGAAGTCGGAGACTATGGTAGCAATAATTTTGAGTTGTATCTTATTAGTTTGAATAATTATATGAAAAATCGCCTTTACATACGAAACG
>QLNU02015003.1:48622288-48636042 GCA_006491805.2 Dysdera silvatica | reverse complement strand
TGAGTTGTAGCTCTGTAACCCCTCCCGTTAAGCCTATAACCCCCCCTTATGAACTTTCTGCCTACGCCTATGTATATCGCATCACTACCATCTGTTTTTTATAAGATGCAATTAGCCTGCTTTTGACATGCTTTAGGAGTTTGAGTCTTCACATTGTATATTCTTGCTCTATGCAATTTTCCCAACCTTAAGAAATGATTTGTCTAGCTTTTCAGAAAAAATATAAACATGCTTTATTTTATTCTTGTAGGAATTGGTGTCCATGAATTTTAACTTATTAATGGCTAAGTATTTTTTAACATTTAGCTATGCATTTGTGAAATTTCTGATTGACAGAGTAAAACTTATTTCATTAATAAGAGAAACGTGTAGAAGAAAGGGAGTAAGCTTTTTTGGAGAACAATTATGTTGCAAGCGCTATTCTCTGTGCATTTAATTTTATCTAAGTCGACTTTCCTCAAATTTTTGGGAAGTATCCTTTCAGTATGACTTTCAGTTCTCAAGGAATTCTGAAAATATAATTTTCAGTCCCCAGAAAACTGCTGTATATCCATGATCACAACTATAGTTCATTGTACATTAGTATGTTCGGTGAACTTTTTTTCAATTGTCGTTTGTTGTGGAACCCCCTTACTACTTTTCAAAGACTGTTAGGGTTCAGCGAAGCCTCAGTTGAAGAGCAGTGTTCTTTCGTGGCTGATTTTGCAGGGACATAGTTCATAGATAGAATTTATAAGTGAACATAATTAATCTTTGTTGTAATTTCTAAAAATTTTATCATAATGGAATATTACTTTCTTTGGTTCATTCAGATTTTCATAAAAATACATGTGTCAAATATTCTCAGTTTTGTATAAGTTCATTTCATTGGGATATGTGATTAGCTTGGGAACGGAAATTACCAAAACATGCTTTTTCGGTGAAAAGAGGTAGTTTATATATCAAATGTAAGTACAATGGTGAAATTCGTCCTTGCATGTTAAACTGTTTCATCTTTTATAATGTGTCGGGACATGAAGTAGTTGTTTCGTTTTCAGATTTTTAGGTTTCCCCACAATTGCTGTGTTTTTATAACTTTTGCAAACCGCAGCAGTGAGGCAGTGAACTGCCGAAAAAGACACATCCTATTAATCTCCTTGAATTTGTTTATTATTGCAGGCACCAGGGGTGACAAACAGTTTGTCACTCCAATTTACGAAGAAATCTGGGCAATGACATCACACACCTAAAAGTCCTCTTCTCATCACACTAACCGTGCTTCTTCCAGCAGTGAATTCAACCCGGTATCGTCGTCGTCCTAGGACAGGCAACATCCCTTTGATATTTGAGGACTAGCCAATATTGAATTGGCTGTCTTTGTTTACTTTTGTTTGTTCCGGTTACGATGACAGACCAGTCAAGTGAAAATTGTAAAGAAAGGACATTCAAACTACTACCATTGTTTGTGTTCAAACTGTCCCTAAACCTCCATTGTAAAGTTTTTGCAGAGTCGAAGATAATTGAAACGTAATGTTATAACAACTGTATATACGGCTTATTCACAGAAGTTTCTTGCAGGTATTCCTTTCAGGTGAGTACGTCGAGAAAGGTCCAGTGAGTACGTCCAGGAACATTTTTCCTTTTCTAAATTACGTTCCTTTGTTATGAAATATGAAGCAAGTGCTCTATTAGTATGTATTGAAATAGTCGGTAGACCATGTAACCAGATTGACAATGTCTCGATGGTTTCATTTTGAGTTCTAAACTATTTTGAACTGAGTGGAAATGATTGCTATTTGTTTTGGTTTACAATGTTGAACAGTGGTGCATTTTTAGGCTGCTATTGTGCACACAGCTGCAGTGAATGTTATAGCACTATTTTGCATTTAGTTTTGCAAGTTTGAGTTTTTTGTTTTCATTTCATTCAAGCAGGGAAAACACTCATTTATTTGGATATTAAGTTATTGTCTACATTTGTGCATCTACAGCTTTGTTGTATTTATCATTTAATTCTGGGTCACACGAATGTACATTGTGATTTTAGGCTTATTTTGTCGGTTATCATCCCTTGTACTGTGTGTGTACAATGTAAAAAAAAAAAAATTCAATCTATAGGTACATAAAGTTACACTCACCGACGTTGACGTTTCTGTAAAGTGAAACATTTAATAGAACCATTCAGAGTTTGCAGTTGTCCCAAGGCAATAATTTTTTTTAACAGCATAAAGACAGTTAAAATCGTGCTTTACCATGTTCTGTTCTCTGGAAGAAATGAACCTCTGTTGCAAAGGAATCAAACCTTAGAATTGGGGATTTATGGTGGTAACATATTCGTCCAATGTGCCGGGTTCCAACACTGCCAAAATAGACAAAAAAAGTCTGAACAGTGTCAAAATAGAATGCAAACTGCTTACTCTAGTCCAGGAGCAGGGTCTCCGAGAAGGGTGGGGTCAGCGGGGCTATTTGGCCAGGGCCTCAATTTATCGGAGGGCCTCAAATTTTGCCTTTTAAAAAAAAAAAAGAAGAAAAAAAAAAGTTTACCAATATAACTCTTGCATTGCGGATTTTTCTTACCCTTCCAGTGTCAGTGGCTTCAGGTAAAAGAACATTTCATGTACTCAAACAAGTTAAAAAATTTCCCCGCTAAATGATGAGTAAAAATAGATTGAACGGACTGGCTATGCTCAACATAAATTATGATGTAGCACGAAATCTCAACTTTTCTTCAATTATCAATGCATTCGCAGAAGAAAAAGCTAGAAAAGCTTTTACTTCATCAAAACTTTGAGAATAGTTAATAGTGATTTGTGTTACAAATTACATTTTCTTCATTTATTATATTTTCATCATATACATTTTCAGCAATTACCCTATATGTTCAAATTACAGTACTCTTATCCTGTTGAAATTTGTCATTAATATTTCTTTCTCATTTTTAAAAGGCAAGCTCATTGAAAGGGGGAGGGGGAATGCCCATGGGCCCAGCGCAAAACTTAGTTTTTCCCAGTTTTCTAAATTATTATATTAAATATATCTAATTGCAACATGAAAAATTATCCTGGGACAAAATGGACAGGGTTTGAGGAGGGTCCGATCTGCTAAACCCTTCAGGGATTTATAACTCTTATACCCGGCTCTGTCAAATGTAGGGGGCCTCTTCTCATCCACTCGGAAGGCCTGTCCAGGAGTTGGTATCTTAGGCCATATAGAGGTTTAAGTTAATTGGAACACTGTAGGTTCTGGTGCAGCATGACCTTTGCCACCCTTGGATTGTAAAATAAACCTTAAAATGGTGGACAGATACATTACTACTATGCTGCTGTTAGTTCCATAACTGTAATAAGAAATAAACAACAAACTAGTATCAGAGCTATATCTTTTAAAAGATTTTGTTTTTTAAGAAACCAAATATTTTTGGTTGCATTATTTTATTTTTCATGCATGCCTATGTCTCAATCAAATATCATACGAATGAATATAGTGCTTGAATGCATGAATTCAAATTCCCTTGCAGGCATGGTAACTACAGAGGTAGGGACATATGAGTGATTTTCTGTCTGCCTCCTTCTACTTCCCCATTTCTCAAGGAATCTTTCAGTGGTGTAACAATTCAAAAATTATTGGGGGGCTCAAGTAGCTTTAAAGAAGATCATGTGAAGTTAGAGAAAATGTATTGATGCCCAATGCGGGTTCTTAAGTCCCCTTTCCTGTGCTACTGGTATCTTTTAATGCCATGCATGTGATGTAATAATAACCTTTATTTTCTGTATTATTCAATCAGCATGTTGATACACAGATAAATGTCTAATGACCAACACAATGTTGAAAGTCTGGAGAAAATATGCAAATATAGCTTTCTGCACATCTGAAAAATGAAATAAGTACAAGGAACATTCAAAAAATAGGTTACACTCAACTCCTTAAAAGTGACAAAATTGCACAACAGTGGAGCTTGAGCGGAAGGGATTTGAGGTCCAGGACGACTTTGTACATTGTCACTTTTGTTCAAGTACTGTCAAGCATTACTGCATAGCATGCAAACAAAATGGTGCATCAGCTGGAAACTTACTCCAACGTTGAAAATCACGGAACAGTATATTTTTTTGTGGACGAAATGTCACATTCACCGTGAACTATCAGCAGTATATGAGCCACATGCAATATCACGTCCAGCCATAGTGAAATGGTGCCAGCAGTTTGAAGATGGCTACACAAACTTGACCAATGCCAAAAGGAAGGGAAGGCCAACAATGGCGAGCGCAACAGACGTGGTGCAGTGTGTGTATGACATGATTGTCAGCAATTGCAAATTGACCATCGCATACATTGCAAAGAAGTGAGGAATATTCGTTGGCATGCTCATTCCATCATATGTCATCAACTGGATTATCGCAGATTGTCTTCATTCTAGATTCCTCACGCACTGACTTCAGAATACAAAGAAGCAAGGTTTGGGGCTTTCCTGAACTTTCTTCAACATTATGCCAGGGAAGGCAGTAATTTTCTGAGCTGCATCATTATGGGTGATGAAATACGGGCAATTCATTTTATTCCAGAAACAATGCTAGCGGTATTAGATATGGCATGGAGACATTCATCGTCGCTTCTGAGAGCAAAATTCAATGTTGCCCTATCAGCAGGTAAGGTCGTGGGCACTGTTTTCTTCGACTGTGAAGGAGTTGTGTACATCAACTTTAGGCGGAAAGGCACAACAATTAATGCAGCGTCATACTGCGAAATCCTAAGGGCCTTGCACACAGATGTGAAAAAGAGTCATGGAAATTTAAGCAAAAGCATTGTCCTATTGCATGACCATGCGACACTTCACAAGGCATACACAACACAGGCTTTGCTTCATAGGTTTGGATGGGAAATATGTCATTATCCACTGTACAGTTTCGATATGGCACCTTGCGGTTTTCAGGTCTTTGGAAAGCTGAAAGAACACGTGAATAGATGCCAATTTGTCAACAGTGTCCAGGTTAAGATAGCTGTTCTACTCTGGCTCCATTACGAAGGAGCGAATTTCTGGTACCAGGGCATCAAACGATTAGTGCAACGTTCCAAGCAATGTTTACAATGACTTGGTGATTATATAGAGATATGTGGTGTATGTGCGTTATATTTTATTATAGTGCTTGTCTCAATGAAGTGTTCCAAATCTACAATGTTCGAGTGTAACTTACTTCTTGAATGTCCCTCGTAAATGTATACATACATACACACACAATCTTCTCCCCGTCTGTCTTTTTCTCTCTCCTCATTTCTGACCCATAAATATTTTTTCAAATTTGATTTGAATAAATTTAGTGTGAACGCAAATTAGTGCATTAATATAATAATAAACAAATTCATGTGTAAATGCAAAATCCTGTTCGAGTCAGGATATGGAATAGGCATTTGTAATTTGTGATCCAGTAGGTACAATTACTGCCACCTGATTCACTTGGTTTGGATTTGACTCCCATGTAAATTTGTTATACGGAAACATATGAGGCGATGTCAGTTGTCTGCATTATGCTCCTTCAGAAAAACCACTAACAACATTTTGCCTTCAGCAGATAGCAAAAAATTACCATATACCAACATGGTTAAATAACTACCAATGGTGGGTGTAAGAGAAGGAAAGTGTTCTTGATATTTTGATACTGCAATCTGAAGCATGAATAAGTAATGACACACATGACATGATTAGAAAAAATAGCCACAAATTGCATGTTTGTTGTGTCACTATAGCAGCAATCCATTTCTGTTTTCAGAAGCTGATTTTTGTAGATGCAGGAATTTTTATATCATCATTTGCTTGGTCTAACTTATCATTCTAATAGATTTCTGATGATACTCACTGCTTATACATAAACATTACTATATTATGTGCATCCTGCTTTTCAGATGCAGAAACATTGGAACGCTATGTACATTTCACTTTTGTTGATGTACTGCTGTCCTATTTATTACTCTTTTCTACTGCAATAAAATAGAGCACTTGCGCAAGAGATATCTGTGAGTCCGTATCAAATTTACATCAGAATTTCTTTCCTTTTAGGCATATATGGTTGACTTCTATTCGCACGGCTCAGATATTCCAGAACATATTGGATTTTGTTACATCCTCCCAAGCAATTTAAGGGATACTTCCGGCACTTGCCATATGCCCATTTCTGGTAAACGGCAACAGCCTATTGGCCAACTGTCAGGTAAAGAAAGAACCAATGTTTCTTCAACTTTATTAACAGTTTGAAGACATTTAGAATTCATATAAGCTAGCTGGTTAAACCATTTTGTTTGCTTTGTTTTCAGTCGAGTATTTGATAGCTAAGCCAGTGAAAGATTATCATTGTGATTTAAGCATTACCTATGCTCGCCATTGGAAAACCGTTAAAAAAGGATTGGATGTTGGTCACAGGGGTGCTGGTAATGCCCGAAGGAATGATAAGTAAGTACATTTGTCAATATTTTTTACGTAAAAAGTTTTATAAAACGTGGATCCTAAATGGTCTAAATCGTGATATACCGTTTACCCTTGGAGGGTAGCAATGAGGAGTATTTGGTATTCTTAGATGTAAGTGTTTCCAGAAATGTAGGTGGAAGTGTGTCAACCAGTATATTGAAAGCCAACGTATTGTGGATTGGTACTTCTGTTCACATCACCCAACTTGCCATACAGTTTCTGTTATATGAGCTTTGACTCGTCAGATCCTCACATACAGCAGCAGTGTTAGATTGAAAGATAGTTACAAAAAGTTAAGGAAATACTAGTGGAGAAACGCTACCCGAGTAACTTCATTGCTTGAATATCTGATAATAGAGACACAGGACTTCTGGAGTAGCGATTGACTATGGGGGACTATTTTGTCTTATGTATAGGGAGAATTTCAGAAGATAATACATGTGTTTTGAAGAAAACTGATATTAAGGCCTTCTCCAAATCATCTTTTATCTTATGCAGCCTGTTAAAGTGAAAGACAGAGTTGCAGTAGAACTGAGAAATTTATCAGATAACATGCAGACTGTGAGAGGATATATACTGGCAAGATGCAAAGAGCTATTTGAAAGCATAAAAAAAGGAACATTGTCGTATTTTTTATTGACATTTAGTTTGGGGAAAATTAACACATACAAATCTTATTCGATTGTCATGTCTTCTGAAAAGATTTACTAGAACACTATTATTTAGGTTTGATTCAGCAAATCTTACATTAAATGACGTTGATATTCTTTCCATAAATAAGACTTTTTCATTTAAATTCAATATTTTTATGTTTAAATGTATAAGGATTGGATTATATATGAACCTATCTATCAGTCATAATTACCAAACTGGAAGTTCGAATAATTTAGTTCTACCATCTGTCAGAACTAATTACTTAAAGCATACCTTATTATTTTGGGGTACATGGAGCTGGAACTCTCTTTCTGAAAATTTAAAAGCAATAAATAATTTACATTTACCTAAGAAAAGATTGAAGAGTTGTTTGCTTTTATCATTAATTTAATATTTGTGTTAAGTATTCTGCCATTGCTTGTTGCATTGCCATGTTAATTTTTTAATTTTGTTATTGTAATTATTTTTACATATCCTTATTTATTTTTTATTTCTATTATAAAGGGAGTGGGAATTAGTCAGGCATTAAATTGCATTTTCTCCATCTCTCTCTACTATCTCTACTACTATTTTTACATAACTTTTAACTACTTCTCTTGTTGTTTCATAATATCATGAGTTAAGAAAAATAAATTGATTTGATGCTGCATCGAGGAGTGAAATGTCTTAATTTGACTACATATCAAGTTTGGGGGAGATCCCGTCTGTATTAAGAATTTAATTGGCTCTAGGCTGGAAGGAAAGAATGAGGGCCCTTAAAGAATGGTGCCCCTATGATATTCAATTTATAAATCATCAGTTTTTGTTGAAGTCCATTATCTTTAATATTCAGGCTTATTAATAACTAAACTTGGACATTTGTAAATGAACAAGAATAAAATATTTCTTAAGAGTAGCTACTATCAGCTCCCCAAAATTGCGGGCCCTGGTCTTGGGCCTATATGTGAACTGACACTGGGAGCAAAGACATGCTTCTGATTGGAACACTAAAGAAGTTCATAAAAATGTTAATTCTCACTACTGTAGAATTTTTCTCAAGTCTTGGAAGACATTTTGACTGTAAAGGGGCCATTAACATCTCAAAACCTATGCCTGAATTGTACAAAACTTGTGCAAGAAGAGGGGGTAAACCAGGATAAGATTGCAGGGAAAATCTGGGTGTCGGACTGCTCTAGGAAAACCTGAGTGTGAGACTGCTTTGGGAAACCCAGAACTTGGAATATAAATATAGAACATTCACACATTTTCGATACTTTACTTGATAAAAAGAGCAGCAATTCTTGACATGTTGCAAAATCTTCTCTTAATCTATTGGTAGATTTTACTTATTATGTGTACTTTTTTCCTTAAAACTTCTAAAAGGCTGTTAACCCCCTATTTAAACAACAAGATTAACGTTAAAATAAAATTCCTCTGGCGAAAAAATCGTTTGTCATAGAATAAATCTTACACCATAAAAATTCAAGCAAGCGACCGACCTTATGAGTTGAATTTTTGTTTTCGTTAAAACACCTTTTCATTTCATCACCTTCCTCTCGTTTCAAAATTCTACACATGTGTCTGCCTCCACAACAGGAAAATTCATTCATAAAGAACTGCACCACCACCTGTTTCAAACTCCATCTACTCACAGTTATTATCCACACTGATGTTGAATTATCATCTGTGTAAATGCTAAGATATTCTACTTACATACCCTCCAAGCTGCTAACAATGTTCAACAATTTTTCACTTTTGGTTTTTTACCAAAATGAAAGTAGCTACCTTTTATAAATTTTGGGTCGCTGAAAACAAAAAAACACCCTTAAAATTCTCTCCTAGCTCAGAGTTTTGAGTAATTGCACTGTTTGTATTTTGTATATGATGCTATGGGATGTTATATATATGATATGTGAAATAAAAGAAAAAATGAGGACAAAGAAACAAAATACACACTGTGTCATTCTTGATGAAGCTACTATCAACTCGGTACCATTGCTTCTGGCCTTCGTTTCATGAACCATGTGATCGAGCGGTTAAAACCAGTTCCATCCAATGGCCTCAGTTTTGTACGTAGCAGCGCATGGAGAACTTCATATTGTGCCACCTATTTCTGATTTTTTTTTTTACTGATTTGTTTAATTAGTGACTTACTGCATGAGTAACATGCCCATTTATTTTTTTCCCTCAAAACGGGACATACGCCGTATGTCCCGTTTTGAGGAAAAAAATAAACGGGACACCTACTAACTTGTAGGTAATAGTATCTTATTCAAGAAAACACATTTCTTCAGTTTTTATTTATTAATGAAAAGAAAAGGAATGCACATGTGAAAATAAATAATTTATGTGGTCTTATATTTTTCTGTAGAATAAATTTGCTTAAGTATATTTGGATTTGATTTCAAATAAGAATAAATTTCTTGGCATGATTTCTTAAAATTTACTTTAATAATTACCATTGCTTTAGAAACTGCGACTAGTAACTGTGTTTTTTCGCTCATCCATAACTTATTCATAAGAGAAAAGACTCTTTCTGCTGGTGCATTAGTGCCATGCAGGCATGAAATATATTCAATAATTATATGAAAGTTCGAATAATTCAAATTATTGGTGTGAAAGTGTCTGAACAATTCCACATAATGACTTTCAATTGAAACATTCCTAGTGTTCCATTCTGTCACTTTTTGCGGTGTAATGTAGTTATAAGTGAATACTCATCAAATACTTCTGATATCTTGGTCACAATTAATAAATCCCTTTTCAATCAATACATCCATTTAACTTTGAATTTCTTCCCACGTGGGTATTTTAGTTACATTCGTCCATTCAAATATTTCTAATTCTTCAGAGAAAAGTTCACTGCTCTAAATATTCTTTGAAATAAATTTCCTTTTATAGAACTCAGCAGCTGTGGTTTCTATATATTCTTTATCAACACAACTGCAGCCACTTTCTTACAGTTTAGCCATTAAATTACGAAGTGAGGAAGAAACTGTGTATTTTTTTCAGGGCCAAATTGTCTTTGATTAATTTCCTTCTTGGCTTCAAATGCAGAAATATACTGATCCTCGATCTTTGACACAGCTTAATGAAAAGTTGCTGACCGTGCATGCATAAAAAAAGCCTGTAATTTAGAGTTGGGGTTTTCAAGAAAGCTTCTCAATATGTTTGGACATTTATCGATACTCAAAGATTACTTTTTTAATGGCTTGTACAGTTTCAAAACTCTTTCAGTAGCAGGTGTAGGCAAGTCACCTAGTTTTTCTATACTTAGCAACTTGTGATATTCCATGTCAAATTCATTACAAAATTTTAGAATTTCCACGCGAAGATATAAAAATGTGAATGTATTTTGACAATAACTCATTCAAAGTCTACAGGCAGACAATCTGCAGAAATTTTAATCTTGTTCTGAATTATATGAGCTCTACGTCTTATTCCTATCAGTGTTCTTCCCAAAGATAAGTTTAGTTTTGCATAAACGTTGTTAACGCCTCATCTTTTCAATCTGCCAAAATTGCAATTGGTATTATCTACACAAAATGTCAGGATTTTTGAAGTCCAATTATTTTCTATCAATACTTTCATTAGATGATTGACAAGAACATCTGACATTTCACCTGGTTGATCTTAAAATTCTAACGGTTTGACTTGCGTGCCATCATATGGTAAAAAGAAACGAACTAAAATAGGGAATATTTTCATGAATCCGTGGTTTGAGGCATCAGTTAATATAATAACACAGTTGCATTCGCTGAGGTAATCCTTTAATTTAACTATTGCTATTGGTTTTAACACATTTACAATATTAGCTTCTGTTTCCATACGAGAACATCTAACTTTCTGTTCAAAACATGCTTGAATTAACTTAGAAACGCAATTGCTTGTACGAAAACGATGGTTCACTTGCATCGTATAAAAAGCCCAGGCACCTTCTGTTGCAGCAACTTGCAGATCTTTCAAAATTGGTGAATCCGTTTTCTTAAAAAATTAAACGCCGAAGAACTTGAAGCGGTAACAAGATTAGAATTTTTATGTTTTTCTGATCTTAAATGTTAATATTTTTGGCACCTTCATGGGTTATGTTAAATTCTGTTCGATACTTCTCACATCTGACGTCGGATGGAGTACTCCTTTGCTTTATAAATGGGTACTTTGTAAGTTAACGTTAAAAGTGCACTTGCGGTTAGACATTCTTAAAGTGGAGGAGTCACATGAAAAAAATTAAATTAATTACAATAATACACGTCAATAAAAACAAAAGTTGTCAAGAAAGATGCGCAAACTAGCAGGCTTCTGACCGACTTGCATATGTGAGAGACGTATTGCACATGCTCTGTCATTGCCGTGCTATTAGGGTTGTTCAGAATGGGACAGGCTACCTAGAAACGGGACGGTCCTGTTCAAAACAGAACGTATGGTCAGGCTATGCAAGAGTGACTTTGTGCATTTTAACATTTTATGTAAATACATTGTATGTAAATTTTGCGATCCACTGAATGTACAGCAACGCCCTGCTCCTGTACAAATTCGGCAGACAATTTTTGCTGTATATGCGCTAATGTGATATGTGTTCCAGGAAGCGGCCATTGACTTCTGCAGCGAAATAGGCATATGTACTGTATTTTGGGTGTCGCATCAGAGACCAGATGAATCGTGCGCTCTCCACGTTTGTTGTACAACTCGTTCATCCACCCTGAATGCTTGGGGAAAAAAGTTTCCATGCATTTTAGTGTGTACCGTTTGGCGTGAACCAACAAACCATATCACTGATTGCTATTTCTGCATGGTACCTTGCTTGGAGAAAGGAATTAATACAAGGAAGAAAAAGAAGATGGAATACCCTGTGATACCATCTGTCATTCGCCCAGTGGTCCATGCTGAAGGATTGCCAGTCCTTGGTCCCCCTCCCTTTAACATTCTGACAGTGATATGGAGGATGATGGAAGTGAACTTGTGTTAGAAAGCGTTCCAAGCACCAGTGATGCAGATTCAACATTTCAATCGACAAATATTCCCTGTAACATACACCGAATCACACAATGTGAACATGACTTGATTAGGGATATAGAACTGCCAAAGAATAATTCTGAACTCTTAGCATCTAGATTGCAGCAATGGAACCCCCTGGCAGATGCTGTTAGACTATCTATTCTTCACGATTGTCAAAAAGAACTGTCAACATTTTTAAGCAGTGATGATGACTTAGTATTTTGCAGTTATGTTGAAGATTTGATACTGAAACTGAACATCCCGTACAAAGCAGACGGTTGGACATTACAAAGGAAAGTGGTCAGTTTCAATGTTAGCAGATTTCCGCTGGATGATCCAGAGAGATGCTCTGGACATCTCCACAAGCGGCAAGCAAAAAGATGTGTATAAAAGGAAAGATCGTTAACTTTTATTCATACTACTGTATTTCCATAGCTTTATATGTAAAATGTAAACAGTGAAATTACCCAGAAACCTGAGCCAGGAAGCAATTTTAAGCATAATTTTCACGTTCAGTGACCTGAAATCTATAAAGGACAGATATTTTCACCGCTGTAAAATTTTCATTGTTGAACAACAGTGTAATTGGTCAGTCATGAGAACATTTACCCAGGAACAAGATTTTCTATCTATTTTGTCCATTCAGTGTACATTCTTTTAACCATTTGTATTTTTTATTTCAGAGTTGAGAATGTTCTTGAAAACACTGTTGCTTCTTTCAATTATGCTGCTAAACATGTAAGTAACTTTTTGAAATCTAACAGGGTTATGTGTTTGAGTATCTGGGGAGGGAAAATATGTATTTTTGATATTGAAATATGCCTGAATACTCAGAAGCTTATAACACTTGGTGTTCATATTTACTCACTCATTTATTTTAATTGAAATTTACATAAATCCGCAGTTCATTTACAATTGTTTTGGCGAATGTTTGCCTCCAGTAAATAAAACAAACTTCCAATCAGATCTATAGTTATTCGGTTAAGAATATTTACATCTCAGGGTAAGACAGCAGTCATGTGTGACACCATGTATTATAAAAAATGTGGCATATTGAATTTATAAAGGATTGGGAAGAAAAGAGACATTTGTAGCTTTCTGGAAGAAAAATATTTCTATATGAATCATTAGCAATTTCATTGAAATTCTGGATTATATGATAGGCCTTGAAAAAGTTAAGATTCGTGGGTGCATTTTTTACCTTTTAGAAAGCAAAATTTGTGATTGTGCATCTATGAATGTTTTGCAGTGGCTAATTTTTTGAGTTCTTATTTTTGGATACAATTTTGGTATTCTTGTTACATCTAAAATCAAGAATTTTTAAAAATAGCTATTGCGAAACGTTGATAAAAGCATGACCACAAATTCCATTTATTTGAAGCGACAATTATTGAAAAGGCAATTCATTTTTTTTAATATATATATGGAGCCCGCAAAGCCAGGTTACTGGTATCTAACTGGAAGGAGACCCACACGCTGAACGTATGTGACGATGTGTGGAACCGGCCAGGCCAGTAACCTAGTGTCCTACCATGCCTTCAAGTGGTGTAGCCTGAGCTTTCTATTTATGTGGCAAATTAATATTTGCTGCACGGATAGAAAGGCGGAAGGGGGGCGCTAATTCACCAACCCGTCTAGCCGGCGTGGTGAAATTATGGCTAATTCCTCCATTATGTTGACACACCAGAAACCATGG
>QLNU02015003.1:48598159-48622188 GCA_006491805.2 Dysdera silvatica | reverse complement strand
TCTGACCGACTTGCATTTGTGAGAGACGTATTGCACATGCTCTGTCATTGCCGTGCTATTAGGGTTGTTCAGAATGGGACATTTTGATGCTCTGAAGCTGTGCTTGGGAACAATGGGACAGGCTACCTAGAAACGGGACGGTCCTGTTCCAAACAGAACGTATGGTCAGGCTATGCAAGAGTGACTTTGTGCGTTTTAACATTTTATGTAAATACATTGTATGTAAATTTTGCGATCCACTGAATGTACAGCAACGCCCTGCTCCTGTACAAATTCGGCAGACAATTTTTGCTGTATATGCGCTAATGTGATATGTGTTCCAGGAAGCGGCCATTGACTTCTGCAGCGAAATAGGCATATGTACTGTATTTTGGGTGTCTCATCAGAGATCAGATGAATCGTGAGCTCTCCACGTTTGTTGTACAACTTGTTCATCCACCCTGAATGCTTGGGGAAAAAAGTTTCCATGCATTTTAGTGTGTACCGTTTGGCGTGAACCAACAAACCATATCACTGATTGCTATTTCTGCATGGTATCTTGCTTGGAGAAAGGAATTAATACAAGGAAGAAAAAGAAGATGGAATACCCTGTGATACCATCTGTCATTCGCCCAGTGGTCCATGGTGAAGGATTGCCAGTCCTTGGTCCCCCTCCCTTTTAACATTCTGACAGTGATATGGAGGATGATGGAAGTGAACTTGTGTTAGAAAGTGTTCCAAGCACCAGTGATGCAGATTCAACATTTCAATCGACAAATATTCCCTGTAACATACACCGAATCACACAATGTGAACATGACTTGATTAGGGATATAGAACTGGCAAAGAATAATTCTGAACTCTTAGCATCTAGATTGCAGCAATGGAACCTCCTGGCAGATGCTGTTAGACTACCTATTCTTCACGATTGTCAAAAAGAACTGTCAACATTTTTAAGCAGTGATGATGACTTAGTATTTTGCAATTATGTTGAAGATTTGATACTGAAACTGAACATCCCGTACAAAGCAGACGGTTGGACATTACAAAGGAAAGTGGTCAGTTTCAATGTTAGCAGATTTCCGCTGGATGATCCAGAGAGATGCTCTGGACATCTCCACAAGCGGCAAGCAAAAAGATGTGTATAAAAGGAAAGATCGTTAACTTTTATTCATACTACTGTATTTCCATAGCTTTATATGTAAAATGTAAACAGTGAAATTACTCAGAAACCTGGTCCAAGAGGCAATTTTAAGCACAATTTTCGTGTTCAGCAACCCCAAATCTATAAAGGACATTTTTACCTCTGTAAAATTTTCATTGTTGAACAACAGTGTAATTGGTCAGTCATGAGAACATTTACCCAGGAACAAGATTTTCTATCTATTTTGTCCATTCAGTGTACATTCTTTTAACCATTTGTATTTTTTATTTCAGAGTTGAGAATGTTCTTGAAAACACTGTTGCTTCTTTCAATTATGCTGCTAAACATGTAAGTAACTTTTTGAAATCTAACAGGGTTATGTGTTTGAGTATCTGGGGAGGGAAAATATGTATTTTTGATATTGAAATATGCCTGAATACTCAGAAGCTTATAACACTTGGTGTTCATATTTACTCACTCATTTATTTTAATTGAAATTTACATAAATCCGCAGTTCATTTACAATTGTTTTGGCGAATGTTTGCCTCCAGTAAATAAAACAAACTTCCAATCAGATCTATAGTTATTCGGTTAAGAATATTTACATCTCAGGGTAAGACAGCAGTCATGTGTGACACCATGTATTATAAAAAATGTGGCATATTGAATTTATAAAGGATTGGGAAGAAAAGAGACATTTGTAGCTTTCTGGAAGAAAAATATTTCTATATGAATCATTAGCAATTTCATTGAAATTCTGGATTATATGATAGGCCTTGAAAAAGTTAAGATTCGTGGGTGCATTTTTTACCTTTTAGAAAGCAAAATTTGTGATTGTGCATCTATGAATGTTTTGCAGTGGCTAATTTTTTGAGTTCTTATTTTTGGATACAATTTTGGTATTCTTGTTACATCTAAAATCAAGAATTTTTAAAAATAGCTATTGCGAAACGTTGATAAAAGCATGACCACAAATTCCATTTATTTGAAGCGACAATTATTGAAAAGGCAATTCATTTTTTTTAATATATATATATATATATTCAACAACACATGACTGCTTTTTTGCTTTGAGATACTAATGATTCTGATCGAACGGCGGTATCAGTTTGGAAATCTGTCCTGTTGAAGGCAGGCATATATCTGCCGAAATAATTGTAAACAACATGCCAACTGTGCATTTGTGTATCTTTGCTTATTTCAATTTAAATATATAGTTGGTTGCATAATACATCACTTATTTATTCATAATCATTCATGGTTGACAGCTATATCTTCCTAAAGTTGTTCAGAAGACATGACACATTACATGTGTTGAATCCACCACAGGCATGGACACTCATAGAGAGATAATGTGGGGGGAGCTTATGCTCCCCTTCATTGCTCTACAATATTAGCATTTTTAGGTGTATTTTTATAAAAACAATGTGCGTTTTTGGAAGCAGTTTGCCCCTCCTCCAATTCTTTGGAAAACCCACATGGGCACCCGATCGTAGGGAGACCCTTTTCAAATCTTTTTTTCTCAATTCATATTGTAGACCTCAAACTAAATCTCTTTTTATCTTAAAGATCCCATTATTCCCACTCTTCCTGAATTAGGTTATGTATTTTCTTAATAATTAATAGATGTTTGTTTGTTTGGATTTTTATGGCGCAAGAGCACCTGGGTTATACTGCGCCAAAATAATTAATAGAAAATGATATTTTTAATATAACTTAAATTTTTAAAAATAACCAAAGGCCACTGAGTCAAGTACAGTCAGGGGGAGGGTCTGTGTTTCTCTAAACCCCCTGAGCAAGAGAAATCTTTGATCTAAACAAAATCATAGACATGTGAAAAATAAACAGCAGGAATTTTTAAATAACCTGAAGTTTAAGGGAGTAAAAAAAAAACTAGGTAACAGAGTTAGTTACCAAAATTTCAAATGATTTACATACAATGCACAATATATTTTGTTAATACTTTCATTTAAAACAGTCTAAATTCATCCACGTTCAATTTACTGAAGTTCCATGGTATTTTAATGTGTAATTTACCAAGCGTATGAGAAATTTGAAGGAATATTAATATTTGTCAGATCTTAGAACATACTAAAATCACAGATGTTGAAGTTCTGAGCAAGTGAATGAGGTTTTGTGCATGTCTGGGTGGGGAGATTTGTCAGTGACTAGAAGTTGTTTTGATTACACAACTTGTTTGTTTTTACGAACTACTAGTTTGCAGTGTTCGTTGACCATGTGTTATTATTTCAGGGTGCAGACATGGTTGAATTAGATGTGCAGCTTTCGAAGGATACGATTCCTGTGATATATCATGATTACTATATTTGTATATCTATGAAAAAGGTAAGACAATTTTTAAATTGAAGCCATGTTATGTACACTTGTGCAATAAAATCACTTATTCCTATATTATGACATACTTATTGTGCATTTCCTCAGAAACGTAATCCCCACGAACATGAATTACTACAAATCGCTGTGAAAGATCTGACAGCACAGCAATTACAGATGCTTAAGGTATAATTGCTTGTAATTTATTAAAAATTCTCTTGTATCCACTTCAACTTTCTTACAGTATACGATGGCGAATCAGAAAGTCTTTGCTCCTATTTTTTATTAGCCAAAATAAGGTACCTACAAGTAATTACAAATATACGTACTATTCTACGTACCTTACACTATTTTTTCACATAGTCCGCACACCGATTCAGACATTTGTCCCATCGCAGCATCAATGCTACAATAGCTACAATTGTAGCCCCTGTGGTAGAATTCGTCCGGCTGACTGTGGAACCACCGTCGGACTGCTGTCTTGGCTTCATCGTTGCACGTGAATCGCTGTCCTGCCAAGAACAGTGCCATTGCAGAAAAAATCCCCCCATCATACTCCATTTTCACAGCAGAACTTTATGCCATTTCCATGGCACTTGCGTATATTTCAACTCATAGCTTAATTCCTTGTATAATTTGTACCGATTCTCAGAGCTCTTTAAGAGCCCTGGAATCTTTTAAATATTCACCTCATCCTATTTTATCCAAAATCCATTCACAACTGCAGCACCTGCACAATCATTCCAATATTAAATTCTGCTGGATCCCTGCTCACATTGGTATCAAAGGGAATGAGGCTGCTGATGCAGCTGCAAGGGCAACGAACTCACCACTTGCTTCTAGCCAACTTCTTCCTTTCTCTGACCTGAAACCAATTATCAAGACCTGTGTGAATCAAAGGTGGCAAGAAGAATGGGATCATCAAACCAATAACAAATTGCATAATATTAAACATACAATTGGTAACTGGCCCTCCTCATACCGTAAAAATCGGAAAGAGGAGGTTCTCCTTGCTAGACTTCGCATTGGGCATTCCCATCTCACCCATAGACATCTGTTGGAAGGAAAACCAGCACCAATTTGCCAAGTGTGCAATGAACCCATGAGTGTTTTACACATTTTAACTCAATGCCCCTATTATAGACTTGCCCGCACTCTTACTTTTAACTCTTCATCACTGTCTGACATTTTAAATGACCATGCTGACCATACGCACGTTTTAAAATTTTTAAAAAGTACTGGTTTTTACTACAGTCTTTGATTTTACCATGTTTGGCGCAGTATAGCCCAGATGCTCTTGCGCCATAAAAAAGCCAAACAATCAATCAATCAATCAAAAAGTTCCTGGCAAGACAGCGATTCACGTGCAACAATGAAGCCAAGACAGCAGTCCGACGGTGGTTCCACAGTCAGCCGGACGAATTCTACCACAGGGGCATCTCAAATTTAGTGCTGCGATGGGACAAATGTCTGAACCGGTGTGGGGACTATGTGGAAAAATAGTGTAAGGTACGTAGAATAGTACGTATATTTGTAATTACCTGTATGTACCTTATTTTGGCTAATAAAAAATAGGGGCAAAGACTTTCTGATTCGCCCTCGTAAAATAATACATTTTTTATTTTGATATTTTACTAACCTCTCATGACTCATGTCTCTCTCCAGAAGCATTAATTTAACTAATAGCATTTCTGTTTTGTTCTTTCTGGAGTTAAAGTTATAAATATGCACAAACATAGGCATGGCCAGAAGGTTTGTAAAGTCGGGGGGGGGTATAGGTTCAACAAGGAGAGGGTTAGAGCTACACTATATTCTTGTGTTAAATACATATATTCTTATGCAAAATTTCATTGCGGTGGGGTTACAACCCCCAAAACCGCCCCTGGCTATGCCTATGATCTTAATTGGTTTTTATGATCAGTGTGCTATGTTATATATAATTAAATTTGTTTTCTCAATCAATGTTCCTTTTATTTTGTTTTTTTCAGTTAAGTCCAGCCGAATCCAGTAAGTCTATTTCGCTTTATCAAATATGTATTTGAAAGTGTTCAAAAGAAAAAATGTTTAAATAATTTTTGTTTTATAAAACTTCTCTTCTCAGGTGGAAGTCATGATTTTCATGAAGATGATTATGACGACAATCAGCCATTCCCAACATTAAAACACGTGCTAGAAGCCGTTGATCACAGAATTGGTGTAAATATTGAAATTAAGTGTCCAATGCAATTGAGGGTAAGACATCTATATTCATTATTCTTAAATTCAATGTTTAAATTAAAAGTGAGGGAAAAAATTTAGCTAAATTTCTTTTATGTTTAAGATCAATCCTGCAATTAAATTTTTTCTGTCAATGTTGATGTGGTGCTTAACTTATTTACATACAGGATGGAACGTGGGAGCTGGATCACAGATTTGATTTGAATACATATGTAGACATTATTCTAAAGGATATCCTAGAGAATGCTGGAGATAGATATATAATTTTATCATGCTTCCATCCAGATATTTGCACAATGTAAGTAGATTTATGTAATTTTTTATGATTCATGGGGAATTAAGATTGAATTTGCAAGTACCTATGTCCTATGGTGACATCTGCCACTTGAGTCCTTTTGACCTATTATTGTAGATCAAGGTATTATTACCGAGGGCTCTGCCAAGGGTAGTTGTTGCCAGGGTGTTGGACATAATTTACCATTCCTTCAAAAATGGGGCCCCTTAAGGTGGAAATGAAACATGCACACACACATGTATCATATATAGGAGCATAACACAATGAGTCTCACCTCAGTATAGGATTTCGGCTGTGGTGACCAAAGTTTAGAATCTTAGTTAAACTATAGTTCCATCTTGATAAGGCGTCCTGCCAATTTTGTAAGTTTAAGGCTAATTCCTCATTTTTCATTTCACTGTGTGTATGTGTGATAACAGAGAGACATTCATCCAGCAGTTGATTGAAAATGGTTGTTGATACATATCGGACCCTTGCGATGGAAGTGTTACAACTCAAAATTTGGTGAAAATGACTTAATGTTACAACTAGATGTACAAATAGTGCTGCATCCTGTTATGTAAAATGTTAGGCTATAAGTTATTTTGATTTCCGTTAATTGGTATATGTAACAGTTTAGATGTTTCATCGCTATTGCCCGCTTCTCATGGAAAGAGTTTTATTTTGAGTTGTCCATTGATCTTGGACATGGGAGCCTGAGGCTCTCTTCTCGTAAAGTTTCATATTTTCTGTTGTAACTGTTTACGATATCGGACGAGGCAGAAAAGTATGTACTATTTCGAGTTGTCACACTTTCGATGAATGGTCAAAGGAAAGGATTTGGTTACAACTTGAATTGCTCCTCTTTAGCTGAATGTTCAAAGAAAATACAGTCATCAATGTAAAAAAACTTTTTAGGAGTATTAGAGTAGAATCTTGACAGTTAGTAAAGGGAATAGGGTCTTAACGCCTTCCAAATCATTTCTACGGCCTCAGGTTTCTTTCTAGAAAGAGTACGATGACTTAGTAACAGTCCTGCAGGGCCATGCTTGAGGAGGTGTGAGCTGGGTGGCTGCTAAAAAAATTAGTGTAAGCACCAATAAAGAAGTTTTTAGAGGTCCTTATGTACTTTCCCAGAGTATTTAATCAATTGACCTTTCGTGTGTGTAACGTTATATTTCCCATAACGCACAAGAAACTTTTAAATCGTGGTCGAAATAAATATACACGTTGTTGGTTAAATGCACTGGCATCAGTAGACTATGCAGGTTATAATGTTGATTGTAGTGACCTTATAGCCACTACAGAGACTCACGAGGCCCTGCGGTGGCGCAGTGTGGTAACGCGTTCTCCTATTGCGCGGCTAATCCGGGTTCGACTCCCAGCAGTGCAAAAAGAACGCTTACTCAGAGATCTCATAAAGATCGCACTGCTCACTGTAGTCCGGGGTTTGGTTCCCTAGGCCTTAAGAGGTTCGGATTCCTCGGAAAACAGTAGGTCCCGGCGCAGCATGACCACTGTAGTCTTTGAGCCGTAAAACCACAAACAAACAGAGACTCCCGGTTTTCGACAAAAAAAGGACTTACCACGAAGTTCTGAGAAGCAGAAATGTATAATTATACTGTGCTGGCTTTTCTTTGTGTTTAGTGTTTATAATGCAGCAGTGGACCTAAACAAAACCATTATATTTATCCACAACAACGAAGTTAAACAAGAAATACCAATTGATTGATATATCCCAAGCTAACTTTGTTTAGAAATGTCTATTTAACTTCATTATCTTTTCTTTACCTTTGGAGTTTAAACCAGTGAAGAACTTTATTTTGTAATGCTAAACCCCGGAGCGTTTTTATCATTTGTGTTACGTTAAAACATATTTGAGGGCCGCTATCGCCGTAAGCACGCTCCCGAGCGAGTCCTGGCGCCATGTTTGTCAAGCTTGCCCTTACAGCATTGCTTGTGAAACCTGCAGATGCAGATGATCCCTCGTTGACTACTAAACCCACCGTCACTGTGGATGGAACTTATATATAATAATATCATTATTATGGATCCCATAGTGAGTACTGAACCTAGCCAGACATCTCCCAGTCGTGCCCAGGGAAGCATTTGATTATTATGTAAGCACTATTTTGGTCATTTTATACTCCCTCCCCTGGTAAGCCAAAATTAACATGGGCTGACATAGAAAAATAAGCATAACAGCAACAACCCCACCCCCTATGGTGCTTACGTAATACTTCTCCCTAGTGTCATTTCTCTCCGGTTGTAACACAATAACAGGATCATAACTGGTCAATCATTGAAGAAGCTGTGAACCGGATTAGGACCCCAAGGCACCTTTTGCCGCCCCTTTCTACCCCCCCAATTAGTGATAGGAGCATAAAAATTGCTACACATTTTTACTGACAATAAATACGTTGAAAAACAAACTCATAAATTGAAACATAAACATTAAACAATATTAACTTATATTGAAGTATTATCTCTTCTTGGTATATAATAAATCAAATTCAATTTTATTGAAATAAATTTTAATTTTAGCAAAAAATAAAAGCCTATCGAACACTGGTATTTAAATGGAAAGCATGACGTCTGGCTTTCTTCTTTTCAAAATAGTACTTCCCGTTTTTAGTTCTTGCTCGGCATCAGTAAATATCAAAAACCGACCAACGAAACTGTTATAATTCAAAATAGTACATCACGCAAACCTTGAATGAATCTCGGAAACCGTTATAACTCAAAAAGTTGTAATAATAAGGGTTTTGGTCAAATAAATGAAGCAAATTTTGCCTCATCTGATGTTTCCAGAAACTGATCTTAGGATTGAAGTTATTAGATGAACAAAAAATCCCTCAATTCAATCAGAAACGGTTTTGCGTTTCCTGAAAATTGGGATTTTTTGAGTTGTAACACTTTCGTCGCAAGGGTGCGATACATATGTAGAGAACATACCTTAAGCTCCAGCAACCATGTTTTGGCAGCTTTTGTGGGTTATTTTTAAGTAAATATTTGAGGAATAATGAGGAAAATACACTACAAAAAGTTAACTTCTATACTTTCTGAATTAAAAAAGATTACATTTTTAGTCAGATTTTTTTGCCACCCCTGAATCCTGGCACCGGGGTTTCTTGCACCTCGCTTGGCAGTGGCTTGTTATTACCTATCTTGGGGATGATATAATTACCATCAAAATGGTTGTCACATGAGACCTCGAATGTGTAATTGTTTGAGGGAGGAAAAGGGGCAGGGGTAAAAGAAGAAAACATGGTAACTTGGGTAGGACTTGAATCAGTGACCTCTTGGTTGAAAGTCAAGCATCTTGGCCACTGGACCACTAAGACATGGCTGATGATCCCTATTTTCGTTACTATATTTGTACATTTATATATACTCCATTAATTTATATTTATATATAGAAAAACAGTGTTTTGTAATCAATGAATGTGTATAAAGAAAAACATTGTTTTTCAATCGATTGCAATAATATAATTATCTTTTCTAAATAAAAAATTTGTTTTGGTTATGAATACTTTTTAAAAATTTAATTCTAATTACAAATATTGCAATAGAATGAAATGTCTGAATATTTTAGGTAACATTTTGTGTTCTAGAATTATATTATTTATGCATGATTATAAAAACACTTTTGTATATAAGTATTTTGTGTTAAGATTTCCTGTTATTTCAGGGTAAGATTAAAGCAAAACAAATACCCATTGTTATTTTTAACTCAAGGTCAAACTGACAAATACCCACCGTATCTTGATACCCGAACTTCATCCATACCCATGGCTACTTTTTTTGCATTAAATGCAGGATTATTGGTAAGTCTATTTTGGTTATGCTGCAAATAACTTTTGAGCACATTTACAAATCGAATTTAAGCAACACATAAATGCACTGTAAACCACCTCCAAGTATGGTGCGCAATATGACACGCAAATCCAACGCAACATGATGCCCCACAAATCCAGCGTAACTTGACGTATAAACTCAGTGTAATTCAACACACAAACCTGTTACAAAATAACATACAGAAACGGTATACAAACTACAGAGACCACAAATACAATATACACGATGACTATCTAAGTTACATGTATTTTATATTCACAATATACAGGTATTCATTTTCCACAAAGTTCTTCTTACACTTGTATGCATAATGCAATCTATTTAAGGCGAAAACTTACGGGACCAGAAAAAAATTTGTAGTATGCAGGTTTCCGCCTTATGGAGGTTACATGCAAAACAAATACATACATAGTTAAATTCAGTGGTAAGAGATGACTGCATATACTGTTTTTTTTCTTTGTCTTATCTTGCGAACTTTAAGATTATATTTATTTTCCTTTTGATAAAAATATTTATTTTATCACTGCATTTTATTTTTATTAATTTTAATTTTTGCACTATTTTGTGGTTTTAGTAGTTACGATCAATATGATGCAAAATTTCATGCTAACTATACATGCTTATACCATACAAAAAGTCTATTATGTAAGCTTAAATTGTAACGATAAAGTACCTCCCTTGTAAAGATGATAATTCCCTTGTATAAAGATAATCTCTCTCTCTCTTGCGGTGGGTTTATCCATGAATTGATAAAGTCGATATGAGTGACTTTTCGTTCTGGTTAATAATGAACGTTTTTATTAAAGAAGTGGGTGGCGTTGGCATACGCAAGGGGGGGGTGGTCGCGATTATGATTGTAACCCCCATTGCGATGAAATTGTTTATAGTATACATGTAAATACAATGGAGTTGTAGCTCTGTAACCCCTCCCCCCCCCATTGTAAGCCTGTAACCCTCCCCTTATGAACTTTCTGGGTATTCCTATGGTGGGTGGGTGGTGTGCAAAATGGTGGTCGGACCAGCGTAGGCAGAAAGTTCATAAGGGTTGTTATGGGCTTAATGGGAGGGGTTACAGAGATACAACCCATATATTCCTATGTTAAATATACAAAATTTCATTGCGATGGGGGTTACAACCTCCAAAACCGCCCCCTGGCTCCGCCTATCCGGACAAGGGCATTCTATATCTGTAAAATGCCTTTTATTCGTCATCCCCCACTTTGCTATTTGCAATGTATTACAACCCTCTTTCATATTTTTTTGCTGAGAAAATTTGCTTCCGCCTACCGATTTTCCGCTTTATGAAGGTTTTTCTCTTTCAAGGGTCTCAATAGTGCTTTTCGTTTCCGCGTTAGCTAATATTAAATACCATTAACTTTTGAAGGGACGGCAAAGAAATTCCGTTTTGAGCAAGTTTCCGCTTTGTGCAGGTTCCGCCTTAGACAGTTTTCACTGTAATTTAAATTTGTACAAAGAAACATTTTCAATAGTAAAATCATATAAGGTAAAAAATAAATTTTATGAAACTTTGCTTTCTTTAAACGACTTTCCTGATAAAAATAGATATTTTTTAATGAGTTTGTAAATGAAGTCGTAAATGAAATTTTAATGTAAAAATGTATGTACTTTTTAATTTCAGGGTATTAATGTACATGCTGAAGATCTATTGCGCGACAGCTCCTTAATTAACTTCGTTAAAGATCATAAATTGATTTTGTTTGTTTGGGGTGAAGATATCAACCATTCCGATGTGATAAAGAGTTTAAAAGAACAGGGCGTTGATGGTGTTATATATGATAAGTAAGTAGTTTTCCTGGTAACTTTTATTACTATTAGCATAAAGGAAACTTTTTCCTGTTTGGCAACAATATTGCTGTTTTTAATTTTACGTTTTCATCATTGGAAAATGAACTGTGCCTTAATATTACACAATCTCTTTACATTCAGTTCTTTATAATGTTATTTGTAGACACAATATCTTGGAATGAAATATCTTCAAATAGATTTGGCATAAATCAGTGCAAGTTTTAATTGAACATGTATAAGGAAAATGATCCCTACATTTAATTGTATATTATAAGTTGAATACCTTCAACATCTTAGCCTAACAACTTATTTACTTTGAAGATGGTACAAAAATAATTGTATTGATATAGGTGCAAACTTCAATTCTATATAAAACACAGTACAAGTAACATAATTTTCTAGGATATAACAATCATGCACTAATTTCGTGTATCGTTAAACCACAGCACTAATTTAATTTCTATACACTCGTCCACATTTTATTCAGTTTGTATTGGTTTTATTCAGTAGTCAAATATGATGAATCCACAATGCCAAATGATTGTTTGGATAACACTAGAAATGTATGATGATAAAAATGTGATTCAGTAAAGAGCACATGGCATATTGTGAGTGACAAGCTTTTATCATTAAGAACAGGCCACATGATCTTACAATCATTTTTGTGTTGAGTCCAACTTAAGGGATTTAAAGCTTCCTGTGTAACTACTTTATTGGATCATGTACTCTTTATAAAGTGTGCATAGAAGGTGCTCAAAGCATATGTTACTACATAGACTCATGTTAGTTTTACTGCTCCCAGTCAGTCAGGTCATGTCTCATCGCAGTAACTGATATCAAATATATATAACGTCTTGCCCTCTCTTATAGGGTCTTACAAATTTAATCTATTCAGAGATTTCTTATTTAGCACCCGACATTTCCATTTGTGATGCCGGTTCCACGTAACTTTGGTTACCCGTATCGCCGTTGTGTTGTTTGGCCATAGAATAGACTCGGTCTGCTTTAGCGCTGTTAAAGGTTGAGAGCAGTTTTCTGCAACAGTTTATCCAGAATTAATGTATTGATTGGACCACTCAATTTGCCTGTAAAGTAAGGAACATATGGCATTCTTATTCACTTCCAAGGTAACTTGCTGCTCTTAGCTGATCTACGTGGCATCTGGTCAATGTGCCGTTTAATTCAGTATGCAGTTGAGCTGTTCAGATATTGATGACTTACTCGAAAGTCCATTTTGCATTTGTGACATTATAATTTTGTATGACGACTTTATTACCCATCTTGAAGGACTAGACTTGGAAGATGTAGGTGTCTAGGCATTTTCTCCTCCATCCTATGTTTCAAATTCTAGTAGAAGTCCATACATGTATTTCCTTCTTCAGGAACATCGCTTAGCTTTGTGATATCGTCATGCTTGTAGCCTTTTAGTACTGCATGAAGAAGATACAAAGTTTCTGTTGAATAGTACCAGGGTACCTTTTCATTGGACATATGCTTACACACTGAAGTAATCACTATCTTTCCACTTGGACATTACTAGAAGATTTGAAAGGGGCACATGTTTTACGTTTAATTCCATTGTGTTTTCAAAACAATTTGTACTCTTCAAAAATAAATTGAGGTCCATTATCATTCAGTAAAGTGATGGGGATTCTATAGTGGGGGAAAAACAGTCTCTTAAACAGTCGATTGTGTCTGTAGATATCACGGATTTTAAAGGGCACACCTCCAACCATTTTGACTGGATGTCCACAACGAATAGGAACATACATTCAAATATTTGCCCAGTAGAGTCTATGTGAATAATTTTCCACAGTTTATGCAAGTATTCCCAATAGTGGATTTTAACTTTTGGTGGATCTGTTTTGTCTTAAATAGTCCTTGTAGTTTTTTGTAGCTGCTTCGATATCCTTTTCGTTTCCCGTAAACACAGGGACGTATGTCTTTTATTTCCACAATTCTTGAATGCCCGCCATGCAACTCATGTAGCACTTGGGTTTGGAGTATAACCTTGTTGACCATACACGATACATACAGCCTTCTCGTAACTCATATTCTGCCTCTCTCCCTTTCTAAACTTTGTCTTGTTTGTAAAGTTTTCAGTAATGGTTCTAGGTCTTTATCTTTTTCACTTGCCTTGGCCAATTCTCTTGTAACAATGGGGAGTGTTTGAATTTTTGAAAGTTAGAATGTTAACTATAACTTGAAGTTCTTCCAATTTCAAAAATAGTCTTAGCAATCTGCATTTTCATAACCTTTTGTATTCCCGTATGTGCAGACAGCATGCCCCATCTGTTATATCCATCGCCTTCATGTTTGGGTTCGATCCCAGTAAGCTCGCTAAGTATAAATATATCATGGTCATATTAAACCATTGATGCAAAATGATCCTTGTGCCATAAAAATTCAACCAACCACATTAAGTTGTCTCTCGTCTCGAATCACCCAAAGCGTCACCTTGAGATGTAAAATACACGATTAAACTAGTAACATCTAGTTTAATCTAACTAGTTATACCACAAAAATTTTAATTATAATGGACACAACACTTACAACTCTTATACCAAGTATTTTCTTCTTGGAGATGATACACCTCATTCTTGCAATAAGCTTTTCCATTGAAAACTCACCATTGAATAGATAGTATTTTCTTAGTACTCCAAGAGTAAAACCAGTGATGTGCATGTATGTTATGCAATGCACTCTGTTTCCAATACTAAAAGGAAAATTTGTGTATTGACGTTATTTGCATCTGCTTGCCAAATGCTGATGTTAGCAGCACAGCTTTTCTAACATCTACACCCAATTTACGTTTTTTGAACAAGGTGAAACTGCCCTCCTAAAACTTCCATACATCTGAATTTAGGCCCTGCAGTGGTAACATATTCGCCTAATGCCATTAATCTGGGTTTCACCCCCTAATGGTGCCAGAATGAAACACTGACAAACTACTCGCTGTAGTCTGGGGATTGGTTTCTTAGACTTTAAGAAGTTTGAATTCCTCGAAAAACTTTAGATTCTGATGCAGCATACCTTTTCTGTTCTTACATCATTAAAAAACTCAATACTCGTTTCTAATCAAATAACTGTCAAAAGTGTGCAATTACCACGATCATCAATAATTTTTCTGGCACATAATGAGCATTGTTGTCTTTACACCATAAAAATACAACCATCCAACCAATAATTTTCCCACTATAGTTGTTGGTGACAATGAGCAGATGGCCATCCTCAATGCTTGTTGAGTCATATAACCCTGCATTTTGTGTTGGTTTGAAGAATGTTCATGTCAGTTGCTGATACAATTGGGGCAGACTGATTTAATGAAAGATTAGACTACAGTTATTTGTAATTCACTACAAACTAGATATTTAATATGATAATGTTAGCTATTGCTAACTATATAGAGGATATATATATATCCATATCCTTCCATCAGTCTGCCACGGATTGTAACAGCTGAAGGATTCATTTTAATTCATAATTGCCAGAACCAGTTTTTGTGAATAAAAAATATCCATTGGTGCTAGCAAGGGAATGTCATCTATGTAAGATGATTAAGCAAAAGCATGTTTCTGGAATTACGGTTCTTGAACTAAGCTTTTACCAATGAATATCGCATGTTATTTTCTACAAAAATATCCATGTCGTACACAAACAGAAGGAAAATCCATGAAATTTATAAGTGAAATATTAAAATAAAATATGTAAGGAAACTTGGTCTACTTGTTTTATATTTGTATTTGAAATACAAATGATAGAATTCAGATTGGAAGAACATACAGAACACAAATCTTATGTGCAAGATATGCATTTTTATGGAGGGAATGGGGTAGGGGGGCCCACAAATTTTTCCATGCCACATCACATTTATAAACATGGGTAGGTAGATGAGGTTAACATTTTGTTTTGCTAACATGTATGTGGTAATTTAAAACTCACTTAATGGCATTTTTCATTTTATTTTATTGACATGCATGCATGCTACGAAGAAGTGGTAACCATAAAAGTATTGTCACTTTTACCTTTCTATTAAATTTTGAGTTGGTGCCATATGGTCTTGACTCTCCTCAAACCTTAAAATTCAACTTTTTAAATTTTGGGTGTGTAAGAAGGTGGAGTATATACCTAGCAACCATAGGTGCCCATACGTGTACTTCTAGGGGGAGGGGGCAGAGAAAAATCACCTCCTCAAAGCTGTAGAGAATTTTAGTGAATGTACAAGATACCAAAACGCTACAAAAATAATTGATATTGCTTGACAATTAGTAATGAGCTAAAAAGTACCTTATTTTAAAATGTGACTGTAAAACTTTTGAAAGTAAATGCATAGCAGGTTCGGGCAAATAAAATTTTTAAACGGCTAGGGGGTTCAAGCCCCCATGCTAGTAACGATGTTTTAGTATCTTTTTAACTTTCACATTTCTTGGGTGCAGAAAAAATATAGTCGTTTACAAGTGTATTTGATTTTTTACATCTATTGTATCATGTTCTTTTGCTGTTATGTAGAGTTTTTTTTATATAAGTTCAGAGTCTAACTATTGTCTTCAGTGACCCGACAACTTGGACTAGTTTCAGTTCCTAATGCCATTGGTTATGTAATCGTGCTCTGTTTCAGAGGCAGCATTAGACCGTTAATATCGTTTGTGTTTGTCATGCAGTCTTGGTATATAAATAATGCAAATATTCCAATTTAATTTATCTTTATTATAATGTTTCTGTTCAAAATTCAGGAACTAAATCATTCTCTTGCCAGCACCAATACAATCCACTTTAGTTCAGTGTTTAAACGTTCTCATTTTAAGACTTGATATTATGTGAATTAACAGCTTTGTGACATCGAAGGTGTAAAAAGGAATGTATACCGCAGAAGGAGGTTACAGTGGCAGCATTTCAGGTCATTGACTGAGCTACATTAATTATGACTTGGCTTTCCCACATGAATCATATTAACGCTTATCTGCACGCAAGCTTTCGTTTCACAGACAAAGTTGTTTACTGTAGTATAAAAATGCCTAACTATTTTAAATGTGATTTTAATCTCCCCTCAATTGCATTATCGGAGATTTTTTTTTTGAATGTTGCACTTCAGACTGTCAGTGGTTCATGAGTGTTTCACAATATCAAAATTTTGTAATCTTTAGAAACTATATACAAGATGATTCATAATAGACATTTCTGCAATTATCTTTTTAACTGTTAGTCATAGAAAAGAATTTCAGAAGAAAAAAGTACTGAAATTATGTAAGACTATTGAATACATTGTTTACATTTGGTTGCGTATGTACATAGGCATACGCAGAAAGTTTTTAAGGAAGATTATAGACTAAATGAGACGTTACAGAGCTACTTACATATTCCTATGTTAATTATACAAACTTTAATTGCAGTGGGTGTTACAACCCCCTGTGTACGTCAATGCATACAAAAAATGGAATGTAAATCTATATACGGGCTCTTTACCAACAATTTTCCAGTTACAAAACATTTTTTGTTAAACAACATATCTGTGCCTGTTGTGTTTAAGTGTATTCCAGCGTTAATGTGTACAATTACTTGGATGTCACTTATTTTTTTGTGGGGAGTGGAGTTGATGGATTGGCTGAGGTGGACCTATTACTTGGCAACCACAATTACCAGATTTAGGGAAGTCTAGATTTTTTTTTTACCTATGGGGGACATCTGAAGGGCCTGGTGTACAAGACTTCCATCGCATCTATTGAGGATCTCATCTCTGGACTTGCTGTTGCAACCGTCGGTTTCTCCCATTAATGATTTTCAAGAGCTGGGATGAAGAATACGTTAATCAGTGTAATTCTGCGAAGTATTTGCTGGACCACAAAATAGTTGTTAAACAGAAATAATCATTTATTAGAATGATTATATTAAAAAGATTACTGTAATTGGAAATTTCGTTAAGTTTATGTAAAGATGAATTCATTGCATTTATTTTCTTCCTTGCTGGATAATCGTTATTTACTGATTTAGCATATCTATGCAATAGCTATGCTTTAAAAATATATGAAGTTGTATAGTTAGTTGCGAATTTTTTAGATATGAGAAAAGGTATTTTATAGGCATGTAGGAACTTTGTTCTTATAATGCAGATAGTTGTATTCTTAAAGTCGTCAAGAAAAGTAAATACCATATTTCTAAACTTTGCACTGAGCTTATGCATGAAATGAAGTGTTGCATGGTATTGCATGAACATTGCATATTTTGGTTTCTTGCGGTATAGCTTTTGATTAACTTTATACTTTCAGTTTAATCTGTTATGTATATTTGTAGTGTTCTATAAAGTATTTTTTTAAAACTATTTTCAGTTTTGATATGTGCCATCACATACTTACACGTTCAAAACATTTGCATTAACATTTGTTAATATGAATTAATTTAACATTTGTGATGAAATTAAAACGCTAATTGGAATAGTTTTTAGCCCATATTTGCTGGTAGTTATCGTGTTCCAGGAATTTCAACTTGCCTCTTCCGGGATTTCTTTTTAAAAATTACAAAAATGTTTTGTTTCCTATAATTTTTTATATTCTTGTGGAAATCAGTGTCTTTACTAAAAGTATTACATAACGTTTCAGGGAATCTTGTGATATGCTCAGGGAATCTGATTTGGTCTTAAAATCACCCATGCATAGAAGTAACAAATTTGTCTATGATACAGAATATCAATTTGATTTCTGCTGGTGCCAAGTGTTTGCCATTTCTAATCCTACTATCACTTCTTTTTTCAGGATTTAATTCCCCAGGTGATAGAGGTACTAAACTCTTAAAACACACGTTTTGGCACAAATAAGATTTTAAGTAACCTTTTATCATAAAACAGAAACCAAAAATTTTTGTCAGAACAGAAACACAATTTTCCACAAGTTTTTATACCCTTTTGGCCATATGTTCATCAATTATATATATATTATTATTTATATTTTACTATTAAATTTTTATTAATTTATCTGCAATTAAACCCTTCATAAAGGTTCTGATTAGTGATTATGCATCAATTTTACTGCCATGGGTAGTTTACTGTTACATTGCATATCTTATAGGTAATAATAATAATAATAATATATATATATATATATATATAGAAAAGTAAAATAGATATTAAAGGAAGGTAAGAAAATGAGAAGAAAAATATAAAAAAAGAAAGAACGAAAGGGGGACAGGTGATAAAATATTCTGTTTGCAATATTTTGGAACAATCATTCTCACTGAATAATAGGAATGGTTGTTCTCATAGTCAGTGTCATAAGAAAGGGGCTATGGGCTCTGAAACCCCTCCCAAAAGCTACTTAAACCCCCTATAATTTTTAAATTCTTATACTCCTCATAACAGTGAGAATACTTTTCGTTACATTTTCTCACTTTGGCAAAGGAGGAATTTTGCTGAAAGTAACCCTTTATGTATGTAACACTATATTTTAATTAAAATATGTTTTAATCTTTTTTTAGAGTCGACGAGTTTAACACAAGCAACGAAAACGTCTTCCTTGTCGAACCAAAGGCAAGAATGGGACTTCTAGAAATTGCGGGCCATTACTCGGAGAATCTCAGTGCATGGTCATCGAACTCAACGAGTTGATTTTTGTCCGGAGAATTAGTTTCTTGAAGCATTGCATTTTTCTGTTGCTACTAGAAGGAAAGAGATGCGCAGATGTTTTCCACATTAATGAAATCAATTCACTTCCTGCGTTTTGATATGTATCGTATACTAGTTTATACAACTTCGCATTTCTTTGAGGAGAAAAGGTGTGGGTTGCTATCTCTTCCAATAATGTTCTTCCTTTATTCTGGAAGTTGTTTTTTTAACATGTTTTAATTTTAGTATTGAATTTTCACTGTAAATAATTCACTAAGTGGTTATGTACCATTTACAAAAATGTTACCTTGTTTAGTTTGCATGGGAAAAACCTTGATGGTCTTCAATTTATAGTAACTTACCGTATTCTGCTAATATATATATATGAATAGTGTCTTTAATCGGAAGCTTGTCTGTGATTCTTTTATGGTATAAATATCTACACATTACTGAAGTTTAAAACAATTTAAAAGCTTAAATGATAATACATTTATACAGTACAACAACAATAAAACACGCCATAACATCGGCGCTGGTATCACTACGCCAATAAACGTTGATTTATATTGTTGTTTAATTTAATCTGCGTAGTGTTCGATTTATTTAAATATTACATTTGTCAGTGAAACCTATATTAAAACTTAATTTTTTAATTAAATTAAAAATCTCACTTCCATTATATTTAAATTTTCATTTTAAAATATTGTGATTAAAATTATAATTAAATCATCAATTTTATAAAATTTAATTTTAACTATCAGACAAACTTTTTAGTGGAAACTATTTCAGTTGGATGGGTTTTTGGGGGGGGGGGTTAATCTGCATGTCCAGCCATCTGGAAATGAATTGAATTTTTAAAAATTTGGGAAATAAGTTTGAAATTCGTGGTTAATATTTCATTTTACCTTCCACATCTGGAAAATTCTCATTTTTTGTTTTGGTTGGCCACATTGTAAATTATCCATTATGGATTTTTTAAAAAGAGAGAGAGAGAGAGGCAATACGAAACAAATATTTTTTAAATTGAATAACTGAAAATGCATTAAACCAAACGAAATTGAAACAGCTGTGCCAAACTTAACGATTTCTGTATGGAAATTGCAGGGACTGCACCGAAATTCAAGCAATGGAATCCTCAGACAACATGGGTGGGTTCTTTCCCCATGAATGATCAGAGCCATGAAAATGGGGTCTTGAGGGTATGCACCTAGGCTGTCCATAATGCCTACTTTTTTTAAACGTTTTTATTATTATAAAGTGCATCTTTACTAAAAGGGTAGTTTCTTTAAATTTCATTTTTCTATAGAAAATGGGTGTCCTTTATTTAAAATTAGCCCTAATTAACAAACAGTCTTCTTCAGGGAGGAAAAATCTGGTGCTATTGTGTAATGTTGGACAGACGGGAAGATCGATACGTCTACGAGGGAAGGAGCATATGCGTGCGGTAGCTAGGGGAGACGATTCAAACCAGTTGGCTGAACATGTCTTCAGGGAGGGTCACGAACCAGATTGGCATTCGATGAAAATATTACATCAGAATGTGACGAATCTGGGGAGTAGACTTTTTCTGGAATCATGGGAAACCTACGGTTTGAGGAGTCGTGCAATAAACATCGCAAAACCTCTACCAGAACCTTACAGGATTTTTGCAAAACCTCGAGTTGGGGGTTTCCCCAGCTGGAACTGCTCCGCACCAGATGACGTCAGATGGGGATTCCCAACATGCGGGTATATAAGCTTAGGACTTTCACGAACTCTTCATTCTGCCTTCACTTGACAAAGGGAGCAGTTGGCTCCCGAAACGTCGTGTTTTTAAACCTTACGCCAGTGTCGAAATAACTGTCTGTTATGGAATCTCCTGGTGAAACTCTGTATTGTTTCGTTAGCCCGAATTTTTCAGCAGCACTCTTTGATTACCACCTTGTAAATAGTAAGAAAAGAATCAGTGTATTAGGGAAGATATAAATCCTGGGCGGCAGCAGGGAAAGAAAAGCGCCAGTATAGAAACGAATTGTTCCTATGTTGACTAATGAAACTATGGTGTTTTCAAGCAAGTTACCTCCAAGAAATCTGTTGCTCATTTCTTTGAGATTTATGATTGTCGATTTTAGGCAATTATCACATTCATTAGCCTCATTTCTTGTCTTGGACATTTTATGAATCATTTTCTGTTTCGAAAAGTCGATTTTTTGGTTTTAAACACTTGATTCTATTTAAAGCATTATATAGTATTTTCCTTTTTTGTAGCCTTTGGAATTAATTTTTATAGATTACCCAAAGGTAAGACTCGGCACGGTAGATGATTTTTAAGAGTTTTTTCTTTGGCAAACCGAGCAAATGATCCATCGTAGCATCTTGATAATCTGAACGTTTAAAATGTTCAATACAAATTCTAGCGTTTTTTGTATTCAAAGTATCTGTTCTGCGATATCGTTGAATCCAGCATTTTAATTCGGTCAGATTATTCAGGAGGGTATGACGAAATAATCATCAGGCTACATATTTTTTTCTTTCATGTTTTTACCTGTGTTCGGACATGTAGCTACAGTGCAAAATTTACTATACTTACAAAATTACTGTACAGACAAAATGATTGAATTGCTTCTTGAACCGTAATCTTCATATATACGTTCTCTACATACACAATTTAATATTGTGTATGTGGGTAAAACCATGGTATTCAAAACGTTGCGGAAGGACGACATTCATTGTTTTTTACAATTTCAAAATATTAAACTGCAATGTTTTTCGTAAGTCATTTTAAGAAAAGGGCCCAATACTACTTTTAACTGAAATGGTATGAAAATTTTCCTGCAGTATATATAAAAAAAAAGGTACATCGAAACATGTGTGTCGTTACAGAAAGACATTAAATAATGTCTTTCCGTAATGGGGTTTCCAATGTTTTTTCAAATTCGGTGTTGTTAATTAAATAATATACACATTATTTTGCATAAACATGTAAGATTATAATGATATAGTTTATTAACTTTAATATGATATCCAAAACATCATAGTGTATTTAAATTTTAAAATTTGTCACTCATGTCCCAAAATACCATGGCTTTACCCGTCTAACAATATAGGCATAATCTAGCGCCAGAGGCACATTACCCCAGTTTCTTTAGAATAGAGGAAAAATTGTATTTTTTCACCCAATTTAGGCCCACCCCAAGATTTGTGCTATATTTAATCCTCAAGCTATGCCTATCTATAACGTTATCTATATACACAACTGCCTTTAAAAATTCTCCATGAAAACTGTGTGAAAGCAGAAGCAATCAAGCATGCAAATGAATGTTTTTAACTAGAGCCTCTAGAATTATAGGCCGGTGCATCAGCAGCCATTTTCTGGTCTACTTCCGGTTTCATAACACAACGTTTACCATTGGAAAATTAATTATCCAGTTTCTTCTTCTTCTTCTTCGTACAGGATCTGTTGCAAATCTCAACATTCTATATTTATTCCTCGAATGATTAGAACAATTCTCAGCGGAACACCCACCAATTTCACCTTATTTTATTAAAAATAACACACTTGTAAATCACTCACTGTTAACACAGCAGTGAATAGGATCACGTGACACGATGGTAAGAAAATGGCGAATATATGCCAGCTCTCTTATCTATTAGCCTTAGGCTAAACCAGGAGTCATACAAGCTACATTACATGACTAGTTCTGCCCACTTCGATGCCAAGTTGGCTCGTGTTAGATCAAAGGAATGACCCCCCCCCATGAGTAAGAGGAAAGTTTAGATTTAGTGGTGTCGCAAAATTTTCCCCACAAGAGAATAATAAAATGCTTACAATTACTAACATTTTTAAAATATGCATTTATTTTGGGAATTCAGTGCAATTATATGCGCTAAGGCTAAAATATGCAATTGCATATAATCCAAGCTTTAATAATTATCCACATTAGCTATTAACGCTAATAAAAAAATACACTTTTTGATAATTATATCGTATAATGGCTTCAACAAAAGAAAATTCTATGGTCCTTTCATGACCCAAAATAGTTTGTTTTTATTTGTGGTTTTACGGCCCAAGGACTACAACGGTCATGCTGCACCCATACCTACTGTTTTCTGTGGAATCCAAACCAGTTAAAGCCTAGAGAGCCAAGCCCCGGACTACAGTGAGTAGTGCCATCTTTGAGATCTCTAAATATACTTTTCGCCATTGGGAGTCAAATTTGGGCTAATGTGTTATCACACTGCATCACCGCAGGGCTTTGACTGCTTTTATTAATAACAAAGCAAATTTGTCTATAACAGTGAAATCCACCGATAGCGATAAAACATAGTTACAGACAAAGCTGAACATGATATACTCTATACCTGTTAAGATTGGGGGTATGGGAGGTGAAATATCGCTATAAACAGGTTTCACTGCACATAAAGTCGGTCTTCAAAAGCTTAGATAAACTGCAAGTCTGAATTTCCCATTCATAAGTGTGTGTAGATAATAAACATTTCACATAGAAATGAAGGGCTTACAAAATGAAATAAAATATTTATTTTGAAGATGAATGTCGTTCTATTCTGGTGCCCATAATTTGTATGTTCTGTCGAATGAGGAAGTAGCGATGAATTGTCCATCATGTGTAATATCTGCGCTCATCACCTTGCCATCATGACCACTCAATGTCTGGATTGGAGACCAACCAGGGTGTGCCCATACCTAATAATTAATAATGACAATTTATTTAACCTGTAGAACCTTCCACGGTTACATTGTGAACAGTTGAGCTGTAAACACTGAATTTTTCGAAATGGAGAAAAACGCCTTTAATTTTTTAAAAATAAAAACTTAAATCCTCAAA